>JASDDO010000022.1:346743841-347090779 GCA_030015575.1 Agapanthus africanus | reverse complement strand
GGGACTATGATGAGATCATACTAGTGGGGCCATAGTAGTCGATGAGTACATCCTATAACTGTTCCTAGTCGAGGGTATATCGAGACAGGGCATCGATACACCAGAGTAGACTAGCGTATACGCATCTTGACCCATATGATGGGCGATGGATGATCCCATATCCATCGGTGTTTGACATCAAGGATGATGTACGGGTGCTCAGTGGAGACTAGGTACACTGGACGGACTCGCCGAGAACTCCCAGTTGGTGATATACCACACGTCAGATGGCAGTTCTCCGGTGACACTGGTACAGGGTAGTCTGTAGACCCGAGATCGTCATAGAGTCTTGTGTGATTCCCACTGTGCTTTGATTTCCACCTTACCACGTCCAAGAGGGCGTGCAAAACGGTGGCTTTTGGGTACAGTCCCGAATCACATGGAGGCAATGAGCGATAGGAGGGGATTCGTCTCTCCCGGTATAGGGAGTTGATGTTGTGCTGTGTTCGATTGGCTATAACTGGAAGTCCCTGGCCAGGGCTGATATAGAGATTTACTGGTAAGTGTTACTAGTAGTTTCTCGACCTGTTCTGAGCCTCACATCGACACGACTTATCGGTTACTGGGGTCTGACGTATACCACCCCTAGACTTGATATGCGACATATCAGACGAACAGACCGGACTGTACGGGAGTGTTACTGATTGGATTCACAGGAGAACGGACAGGCTAGCTTGTTGATCTTCTGATCGCTCAATACCTGGGTGGCTGTTACGTTTAGCTGACCGCTTGCAGCTTATGGGTGTTTGATATGATCATCACCTGCTACCGGCGTATTGACGATTCTCTAGAGTCCTACACAGAGATTTCTTGGCTCAGGCGAAACGGAGTAGAGGCATATATGTGATATGTGCAGGACCGAGGATAATGCGATATGAGATACCGTATTATATTCTCGTGATATTTAGATATGAATCGGGACATCGGATCAAGTGTTGATTCGATGAATCGGTACATGATATATTAGCCGGTTATATTCGATATAGCCGGATCGTTGGATCAAGTGTTGATTCGATGATTTAATGTATAATAATATATATGATATATTGTATTACATTATCTAATATTGGCTCACTTTATTATTTCATTTTCTCACTGGATTAATACATTGATATATATGCGATATATGTTAAATGTATTATTTTCTTATGTTGCAAATATATAATATATATGTGATATATATTATTGTAACATGATATGATTTATTATTAAACATGTTTAAGGATGATAATGAGGGATTAGGGTTTGATTAGGGTTAGCTCTTTCAAGTTCATTCTAGAAGGATTCTATTTTGTCTTGGTTAAGATATTATGGTTGATCTTTATCTTTAACCTAACCAAACCCTAACCCTAGTTTATTCTCTACAACTTTTATCCTATCATCCTTGACCATGGTTAGATAATCAATCATATACACTTGACTACTATTCATCACAAAAGGATTATCTTTTCATTATCATCTTCTTCTCTCTTGAGTTCTAAAAAGAAAAAGCTTACTAGTTAATTCTTATGTGATGATTTCAAGTGAGAAAGTGAATAAAAAGAAAGCATAAATACTACTCCCTCATCCTCATCTCATCTACCCATGAGATTAGGGTGTTCATCACTTTAGAGTGAGAAAGCTTGGGTTTTTGCAACTTCGACGTAGATCATCGGAGATTCGGAACACTTCAAGCTAGCATGGATCGTTCGAGTCGTGGAGCCTCTCTTGAGTCCGGGAGATCGTGGATCGCGGCGAAGGGACTACTACTCGGAGCTTGTGAAGCGAAGGAGCGGACTACAAAGGTTGTAATCCCACACACTTAGCTTTAAAGATATCATCTTGCATGCTAAACCCTAATAATCTAGCAAAGATCCCGTCTTTGGGTTGTTCGGCACGTCTAAAATTTTATTCGGGCATGTTTGATGCCTTATGAACCTTCTCAAGAGTGCCTAGGAACCCTACAATAGTTTTCCTTCTGACGAGGGGCAGTATTTTGGACAGGTAGTCCAAGGCAATACTGAGGGAGGCAAGGCACAGGATACTGATTAAGTTCAGCTGACGATACAATCTAAGAAGTTTGGATTTGGAGTTCATTTATGAGCTAGGTCCCATCAGACATCCAGACATATTCTAAGACAGGTATTGCTCATTTCGGGAGATGGATTTCTCCGTGAACTTGAGATATAGAGAGACATAGAAAGAAACATCAAAGCGGATCCACTTGCTGAGGCTATTCCTCGAACGCAATAGTTTCGCAAACGAGCTTTGTGAGACTGACTAGTAGAGAAGTTGGGTGTTCGCTATCACACGGGCTGTGAGTATGCGACATCGCAATAATTAGCCTTGAGTGCTAGTGGGAGATTGTTGGAGATAGTGCCCTCAGAGTCAATTATCGGATCACAGGCACGTGATTGCAATGATTGAGGGAGGACTTATCCCGGTAGGACAGTCTTACTCATGATGATAGTATGCTATATGGTTTACCTTTATCATCGTGTACTGCTTTAGGTGACCTTACAGGTCACTATTGCACGTTGGTAGAGCCCCTAAGATTCTTGCTTGACTGCCAGCAGTATGAGGCGATCATATAAGTGGGAGCTGGTAGTCTATAAGCACATCCTTAAAAGTTCCCTAGTCGTGGGAGTTTCGAGACAGGGCATCAATACTCCATAGTAGACTAGTGTATACAGTCGAGACCCCGACGAGGGGCGGTAGCCGGTCTCACAAGCCACTGGTGTCAGTTGGTTCACCTAAGATGTATACAGGTGCTCATTGGGTTATAAGTACACCGGACAGGACTCGTCGGGAACATGCTAGTTGGTCTTATACCTGACGTCAGATAGCAGTTCCTTGGTGACATGTGTACAGGTTAGTTCATCGACCTGAGGATCGTCATTTGTCTCGTGTGAGTTCCCACTGTACTTTGATTACTACCCTACCACGCTCAAAGGAGACGTGCAAACAGGTTTTAGTTGGGTACAGTTCCGAGCCACATGGAGGCAGTGAGCGGATCTTCAGGGGTTCGTCTCTCCCGGTATTGGGGGTGAGGTCACGCTGTGTCTAGGAGAGCCCTTACACGAAGTCCTTGGCCAAGGCAGGAGATTTACTGGTAGATATTCCAGTAGTTTCTCAGGGTGTTCTGGGCTACACTCCGACACGACTTGTACCGCTTTTGGGGGTCTGACTTTTACCAACCCCCTAGGCCCGCCATGCGATGCTCATAGACGAACGGATCGGACTGTACGGATATTGTCACTGACAGGCATAGTAGGGTGTCAGGATGAGTTCGCTCATCGACGTCCCTTTTGGTCAATACCTGGTAGCCCGTCACGTATGGCTAATACCTCTGACATGCTAGTGGTTAAATCCACAGCCATAGTATTGACGAGTCTTTAGAGTCCCCCACAGACAGTTGCTCAAGTTTTCGGGCGAAACGCTGTAGAGGCCGTATGGAGATATGGCAGGGTTCGATCAGATACGTGCGGCATTGCACGGATCAGGATCGGACGGATAATACTAGCGGGCTTTGGTTTAAGCCGGATCCTAGTATTGTACAGTGTAGATTTTGTCTCATTGCATTTGTATTTCGGTCGGAATACAAATGCGGGTATGTATATACAGTAGCGGGGTTTTCCTGTAATTGATTACGGGATCAGTTTTTTGGAGTTGCCAGTTTGTTTTCCGTTTCAGCCATATTTCTTTGTATCTTTCATTGGCTGAAGATTGGTGGAGGAGGGCTTATTTGCATTTGTGCAAATAAGCATTTTGGAGGGTGGTCTTTGCATATTATTGCTTCATGATGGTTGCACCCTCATTTGACTTCATTTGACTTCTTCTTCTTTTCATCATGGCTTGACTTTTGGAGCAATCATGGTCGTTGATGATAAGGTTGTTGGAGTGTTGGTTTTAGAGTAATCATGGTTGTTGATGATTTGGTTGTTGGAGTGTGGTTCTTTGATTGTGATCATTGCTTATTATCATGACTTTTTCTCTCTCTTGGATTATGCTTGTGGCTACCTCATTCATACTCTCTCACTCTCACACACTCCATTCACTCTCCCCACTTACATGGATGGCCAAGCCAAGATAGGGGCTGCCCAAAATTTGAGAGAGGGATTTTTGTTCATTTCTTGCTACAAAATTTCCCTAGTTCATTGCAAAAGATTCATGGTTCATTTCCTCCACCAAAGGCAACTTCCTCAAACCCCAAATGAGACATAGAGCACTACACTTATTCTACAGCAAATCTTGGGCACGTCGACTCGCCAGCTTCGTGCCCGAGTTGCCTCGGTCCAAAGGTGGGAGCTCGTAAAAGAAGCCGGCGACGTGGTGCCCTTCCAACGAGGAGTTGAAGACCGAAGATTCCGCGGGGAGATCGGGACGACGACGAGAAGACCGAAGGACACGGATCGCTCGGTATATCTCTCTCTAACCCTTTCTCTTGATAGCTAGGACTAGATTAATGGCACGATCCGGGATTTTAGTGCGCGGTGGTGCCGGTTTAAAAAGTTAAAGTAAATCATCGCTTCCGCATTCCGGCGTCGGATTGACGGCCGGGGCGCCGCCGTGCACTTACAACCATAGCCCAAGAACAACTACTCACACATCATAAATTTAAATAACAACAAAAAGAAAAGAGCAAAAGAGAAGATATACAAGAAACAACTTAAATAAATGAAGCTTGATTACAAATGATTCCAAGTACAAAACAAGAGAATTCAAATACCAAAATCTAATCTTGCAAGCTCAAAAAGAGGTTGCAAGATACGAGGAAGGCAAGGAATTCACACTAAGAGCTACAAGATCACTAGTTACAATCTCACAATCTTTTCTCTCACAAAAGAAGTAGTGCCCTCATACTTGCCCAATAGCCTAGTATTTATAGGCTCAAAACAAAATTAAAAAAATAACAAAAATGGGATGATGTGGAAGCAAGGGAGGGACCACAGAAAAATGGGGACAAAAGGGGCAAAGGGGGGCCGAGCTCGCCGGTTTTGGGGGGGTTGTGACCGGCCACTTTCTGAGTGCAGGGTCTCGGGTTAATGTAGTGGGTATGTGTGCTTTCCATAATCACAATGATGCTGTTTTTTTGGTCTAAAATAACCTGGTTTGTATGCAGAGATTTGGAGGGAAAACTTGTTGTTTGAAATCACATCAATACTTTTAGCATTAAATGAACATGTTCCCTACTTGCACCAATTCATCATGTTATGTAGCCTAGGAAACCCACCATGGTCCATGTGCACACTTGCTATGTGTTGGACCAAAATGTGTGTACACAATATTGTTTACACAAGATCTCCTTGGATATTGATCGGTTTTCTATTCCGTTTGCAGTGTCAGCTCCCAAATGTGATATCCGTGATTTTGAGTGTGTTTCCAGTCTTTTATCACGAACACCTGTAATCTGTAATTACTGAGCAGACACTGGTTAATAATACCGATATATACTAAAATAGATAACGAATGAGTGGTAATAAAATGCAGTTTTCTGTGATAAACAAATACCCCCAAACTTATCTTTTGCTCGTCCCGGGCAAAACAACAAAAAATCCTACCCTCACTTTTGTAGAGAACGCGATTGCACTGAGCATGTGCAACAAGCCGTTAAACCTCTAGGTGTCCCTAGTAGGAGGAGTGTTGTCTCCTGAGGGTTTTCAGCGGATACTACCCACAAAATCCTGCCAAGTTAGTTTCATAAGTTAACATCGAATTTTACTCCTACGGTTTAGTATCTACAATAGAAATTCTATTATCCTAAGCTAGAAGTTTTCAACCCCTATATTTCACGCCTCCTATTTATTCAATCTCGGATCCTATACATTTTGACAGTTTAAGAAAAATCTCAGTTTCTCTTGAGTTGTCCTTCTAAAGCGCAGTCTCCAATCCGGAATTTTTATCACCTTTACGGAAAACATAAGTCATATTCTTTATTCTTATCTTTCCTCCAAATATCGATTGTATCCCCCTATGTGTGTGTAAATTTTCACCCCTACAATTAAGAATTCAATTCAAGCTATAGTACTCTTGCCCTAATACCTAATACTACTTCATTTCGTTAAGGATGAACGGTGTTGCTCACACACCTTTCATGTGATTATTTAATGCTTCTTGAGGCACTAACAGCCGATTACTGAATGTATGAGCTTAAAGCGTAAATAGCAGTTTCCAGGTCTTGATTTTTATTTTTTATTTTTATTTTTATTTTATTTTATTTTATTTTATTTAAAAGACCGGATATATTTGTCCAAGATGCTCTTTTGGTGGTTAGCTTTAAATACCGTTTTTTCTTTCATACAAGGCTTTCAGGAAAGAGTACTTCTAGGTATCCTCTACTATCTCAAGTTTCAAGGTGCGTGTAAGTGCGATTTGTAGGGTATATACTTTCTGAATTTGGACTCAAGAATAGAAACTATTTTTTCAGACTTATCTTTCAATAAAGTTCAATACTTTTCTTTCATCTCGACTTAACTCAAGAACTAAACTCAAGATTACCTACCTCTTTACAAAACTACAAGGATGTATATTTACCAAGGTTGAACGGAAAGAAGGTTATTTTTAGGGTCTTCACCTTCTCGGCCTAGGATTTAGTTATTCCTAAAGTATCAAATAAAGTTTCGGAAAAAATCTAAATTATCCTACTAGCTAATTTGACGACAAAGTTTTTATAATTTTGAAATTTTTTTGATTTTTGTGTGTTTTTAATAAGTGTGCAAATGCAAAAATATACAAATGAATGTGAAGGAATGAAAGCTTACCGAGCACACCCCCAAACTTGAACTTGACAATGTCCTCATTGTTACGCTATACACAAGAGTCAACAAAATGTTTGAGGGGAAAAAGAAAACCAAATGTATGTACAAGATTTTGTAGGGAAAGTGATTTAATCAAAATAACACGACTCATGTAAAAACATGAGCTCCCCAGTTTCCGCAGGCAACTCTAAGAATGGCTTGAGACGTTGGCCATTGACCTTGAAAGTATTGCCCGATTGCTGATCTTCAATGTCGACTGCGCCGTGCGGAAAGACGGTGCACACAAGAAACGGACCTGTCCAGCGTGATTTCAACTTTCCTGGAAACAAATGAAGTCGAGAGTCATAGAGCAGAAGCTTTTTCCCCACGGTGAATGTCTTTTTGAGAATCGCCCTGTCATGAAAAACTTTTGTTCTATCCTTGTAAAGTTTGGCGTTCTCATACGCATCATTGCGTATCTCATCAAGTTCGTTCAGTTGAAGTATTCTTGCCTCACCGGCCTTTTCTAGGCTGACATTGAGCTGTTTGATTGCCCAGAACGCATGGTGTTCCAATTCAACAGGCAAATGACACGCCTTTCTAAAGATGAGTCGGTATGGGGACATACCTAGGTTTGTTTTGAAGGTCGTGCAACATGCCCAAAGCGCGTCATTCAACTTCAATGACCAATCTTTGCGGTTATGGCTGACAGTTTTTTCCAGAATCTGTTTAATCTGTCTATTGGAGACTTCAACCTGGTCGCAAGTTTGAGGATGGTAGGGCATTGACAATTTGTGGCTGATGGAGTACTTCTTCATCAGTGATTCAAAAGATCGGTTGCAAAAATGCGTTCTATTACCACTGATGATGGTGTGAGGCATACCGAACCAAGAAATGATGTTTTCTTTGAAGAATTTTACGGCAACCTTGTTGTCGTTAGTTCGACATAGGATAGCCTCCACCCATTTAGACACATAGTCCACAGCCAGAAAAATGTACAAATTCCTAAAAGAGTTTGGGAAAGGCCCCATGAAATCAATGCCCCAGACATCGAAAATTTATACAATCAGAATGGACTGTAGGGGCATCTGATTCCGTTTCCAATCTTTCCCATGTGTTGGCATCGATTGTAGGTTTTGCAGTATTCGAAAGCATCCTTAAAAAGCGTCGGCCGGTAGAAGTGTCACGACCCAAAATATTAACTCATGACCAGCACTTAAATCACGCGACGTCTACAGGCGTAACGTAATTCAAGTAAGCTGAAACCCAGAAATCTAAACCTTTTTAAGAAATAAAGAGGTGAAGCTTTGAAATAAAGGTATACTAAATCATGTTTTGTTTTTTGAAAATTCGGGCAGCACCTCCTTTATAAAAACTAACCCCGAAAACGGGTACAACACAGAATATAAATAAAGCATCTCAAACGGGAGCAAATCACGCCGAACGGCGGAAACAACCACCACAAGTATAAAAACAAGTATACGACGCCCAACGGCGAAGATCCACATAAGGAAATAAGTAAAGCAAGACATCAACCCCAAAAGCGAACATTAAACCCATCGCTCAAGTCTCGCAACTACAAGTCCTCTATGTTTGCAACATATACAATTACTAGTTTCTGAATTGATGGAGTGACTAGATACAATATGAATAATGAATACAAGAGGGGCACGATCCAACATGTACCACCTACCACAAGCAAGTCACCCGAAAACAGCTGTGTGCCAGCGATGTCGCAACTGCTCCATGCGGTCAACCTGCAAGAACTGTGGCACAACGGAGGTGAGTTGCCAACTCGTGAATAGAAAAACATCACCAGGTAGAAATCGAAATAAACAACGATTCCTAGGTCAACTATATCATAAAGGTAATATTATGATATCAAGGGTGACCGTATCTGCATATGTGCCAACACATAATAAATGCCTATCAGCAAGTGGATGTCATCCAGCAATATAATCAATGCATATATGCAGGTGGATCTCATCCAACAATAAAATCAATGCATGTATGTAGTGGATCTCGTCCACGTGTCAACCACTGACACAACAACTCCTGCATGTAAATAGCATAAAAACATATGCAGGTAAATATGAGGATATAAAACAACGTGTGTCCCTCGCGACACAACAAAATCATGGAAACCTGAGTGTCTAACCTCGACACTCGAAACATCATGAAACCCGTGTCTAGCATCGATACGTAAATCCTCATAACTCAGGCGCCGTCCCCACGACTGGCCCTGATGTCATGTCTGTACATCACTCCGGTCGGTATCCCCATGATAACCGCCGAGTCCAAATACTATAACCGGTAGGTACTTGCCCAGCCTTCCAGGCTCGTCGCCTATCATCTGCGAACTTCTTGCCGAGGGGAACCGTACCGGGCTGCACCATGTACCCGCACACGGCCCACTACACTCTTCGCATCTGGTATATTGTAGGGTTACTAGGCACTCTAACAAGGTACTACAAGGCATCAACCATGCCCGATTAAAATTTTAGCCGTGCCTAACAACCCTAAACAAGATCTTAGCTAGACTATTAGGCTATCACATGCAAGTAAATAACTTTTACTACTAAGTGAATACGAAATACAACCTTTGTAGATCGGTCCATCACTTCTAAAGCTCCTTGTTGTAGTCCCTTCGCTGTGATCATGGTTCCCCTGGGCTCTTGCATGGCTTCACGAGGCGAAAGAAGCGTCCTTGCTTGAATTCTTCGAGGCCGAAAATGATCTACGTCGAGGGAATACCAACTCAAGCTTCTACTTCACTAACTAGAGAATTAGTGAAGCAAACAACCTAAACTAAAGTGCTAGTCTAGTAAAGGATGGAGAAATAGGAAGTGGGTTCTCTTTAGAATTTTATTTCTCACAATCATTCACTCTCTTTTCAAAACCCTAGCAAGCTTTTTCTTTTTGCTCAAAGAAGAAGAAGATGAACCAAAGAAAAAGATGAGGAAATTATCAAGTGAGTGAGCTAACCATGGGTGAGTGAGTATCATATACTAACTCATGTAGAGACATAACCATGGCTAATCCAAATGGTTAGGTTAAGAAAGATCTAAAGTAAAGACAAAGTTAGTGGACTTTGTCAAAGCAAAGCAAGCTTCTACAAGCTTCATGCTCTTTCCAAATCTCCACTAATTTTGTAATTACCTTAAATAATTATAACCCACCATAATAAATAGAATGGTGTATGTCTTACACACCCATTAAAGATGTATCATCAACCATGATACAAAATGATAACACATTTTAATATATATCTCATATATACTAAAGTCGTGCACATGTGAGAAAAATCCTTAAGTGAACAAATGTTAGTTAATTTAAATTAGTATATCATATATACAATTATACACTAAATTATTAAATCAACACATGACTTAATAATCCGGTTATATCTCATATAACCGACTAACATCCAATTTATCGACTTATCGAATCAACACTTGATTCGATAACCCGGCTATATCACATATAACCGACCGATACAAAAAGTCGCGAGAATAGAATACGGTATTACATACACGCATCATTCTCGGTCCCGCACATATCACATATGCGCTCCTATTTCATTTTGCCTGAGCCAGTAAAACCTCTATGTAGGACTCTAAAGACTCATCAATATGCCGGCAGTAGGTGATGATCACATCAAGCACCCACAAGCCGTCAGCGGTACTAGCTGGACGTAACGGCTACCCGGGTATTGAGCGATCAGAAGATCAGCAAGCAACCCCGCTCCAACTCCTGTAAAAGCCAAACGGTAACTCTTCCCGTACAGTCCGGTCTCCTCGTCTAATATGTCGCATATCAAGTCTAGGGGTGGTAAACGTCAGACCACAATAACCGATAAGTCGTGCCGATGTGAGGCTCATAACGGGTCGAGAAACTACTGGTAACACTTACCGGTAAATCTCTAAATCAGCCCTGGCCAGGGACTTCCCTGTTATGGCCAATCGAGCACAGCGCAACATCAACCCCCAATACCGGGAGAGACGAAACCCCTCCTATCGCTCATTGCCTCCATGTGACTCGGGACTGTACCCAAAAACCACCCTTTTGCACACCCTCTTGGACGTGGTAAGGTGGAAATCAAAGCACAGTGGGAATCACATAAGACTCTATGACGATCTCGGGTCTACAGACTAACCTGCACAAGTGTCACCAGAGAACTGCCATCTGACGTGAGGTATAATACCATCTGGGAGTTCTCGGTGAGTCTGTCCAGTGTACCCAGTCTCCACTGAGCACCCGTATACCATCTCAGATGTCAAACACCAATGGATATGGGATCATCCATCGCCCATCTCATGGGTCGAGAAGCGTATACGCTAGTCTACTCTGGTATATCGATGCCCTGTCTCGATACACCTACGACTATGAACATTAAAGGATGTACTTATGGACTACTCTGTCCCCACTAGTATGATCTGCATCATAGTCCAGGTAGTCAAGTACACATCCTAAGGGCTTTACCAACATGTAACTATAAGACAGTATCAAGAGACAAGTATAAATGTTAAGATAAAGAGCAACCAGATAGCATAATATCATGTCGAGCAAGAAAGTCCTCTCTATATATGTCCAAGCATCCAATATAATATACATCATCTGTACAATACTGGTCTCTAGGGCATACATACAACTAACAATCTCCCACTTGCACTAGGGAAAGCTGATGTAGTATCGCATACCGAGCATCCCGAAGAGTCTCTCAAACTGTATCTGGGGAATGGCCTTCGTGAGTGGATCCGTTGTGTTGTTCTTCGTGTCAACCCTCCTGACCTCGATCTCCCGGCGATCTACGATCTCCCGAATCAGGTGATACCGCCTCAGAATATGCCTGGATCGCTGATGGGACCTGGGTTCCTTGGCCAAAGCCACCGCTCCATTGTTATCACAATACAAAGGTATTGGATGCTAAATGGATGGAACCACTCCAAGTTCAGTAATGAACTTCTTGATCCAGACAGCCTCTTTGGCAGCATCGTTGGCAGCGATGTATTCAGCCTCCATCGTCGAGTCTGCCACGGTTTCCTGCTTGGAACTCTTCCAGCTAACCGCCCCTCCGTAAAGGGTAAAGACAAATCCCGAGTGCGACTTAGAGTCGTCCTTATCACTCTGGAAGCTCGAATCGGTAAAGGACTCCACTTGGAGTTCTCCGTTACCATACACCAAGAGCATCTCCTTAGTCCTTCGTAAGTTCTTGAAAATGCTCTTCACAGTTGTCCAGTGACTCTCTCCAGGATCAGCTTGATACCTACTCACTACACTTAGTGAGTATGCTACATCGGGTCTGGTACATAGCATCGCGTACATGATAGAGCCTACAGCCGAAGCATAGGGTATCCCTTGCATGCGAGCTCTCTCCAAATCAGTCTTGGGAGACATCTCTTTGGAGAGAGTGAATCCAGAGATCGTGGGTAAGTTCCCACTCTTGGATTCTTCCATACTAAACCTCTTTAGTATGGTGTCAATGTACCTGGATTGGGACAATCCCAATATCCTTTTAGATCTATCACTATAGATCATAATTCCCAGTATGCAGGAGGCATCACTTAGATCTTTCATTGAGAATCTTTGTGATAAGAAGAGCTTGACCGATTGCAGCATTGGAATGTCATTTCCTATCAAGAGTATGTCGTCCACATACAATACGAGGAAGACAACCTTACTCTCTGCCACCTTCTTGTAGATACAAGGTTCATCTACGTTTTTGATGAAATCAAACTCTTTGATAACGACGTCAAAGCAGATGTTCCAACTCCGCGATGCTTGCTTTAATCCATAAATGGATTTAAGCAGCTTTCACACCTTTCCGCTGCTCCCACTAGCTACGAAGCCCTCTGGATGAGTCATGTACACGCTCTCTTCTAAATCACCATTTAGAAAGGCGGTCTTAACATCCATTTGCCAGATTTCGTAGTCATGATATGCAGCGATGGCAAGCATGATCCGGATGGATTTAAGCATAGCCACTGGAGAAAAGGTTTCGTCATAGTCCACACCTGGTCTTTGACGAAAACCCTTTGCAACAAGTCTAGCTTTGAAAGTCTCCACTTTCCCATCTACACCAAGTTTTTTCTTGAAGATCCACTTGCTCCCAATGGGTTTTACCCCTTCAGGAGCATCTTCCAAAGTCCATACTTTGTTGGTGTACATGGATTCCATCTCGGATCGCATTGCATCCAGCCATTTCACTGAGTCCCCACTCGTGATGGCCTGCTCGAAGCTAGTTGGGTCATCATCAACCATGATGCAATCCTCGCTCCCACCATCCATGATAAAACCGTAGTATCTCTCAGGTGGGTGAGGAACCCTACTAGATCGGAGGAGAGGCTGAGGTTCGTTGGGAACTACCGAATCCTCCTGTTCAACCAAATCTTCTGTCGTAGTCTGTATTGTTGGAACCTCTTCGAGTTCTACCTCCTTGCCACTAATCTCTTTTTCAAGAAATTCCTTTTCTAAAAAGGTGGCATGTCGAGAAACAAACACCTTTTGTTCCTCGGTGTGGTAGAAGATATACCCGCGCGAATGTTTGGGATATCCAATAAACTTACGCAGAATGGACCTTGCTGCGAGTTTGTCCGGATTTTGTGTTTTTACATATGCCGGACAACCCCATATCTTAACATAATTAAGACATGGTCTCTTTCCTTTCCATATCTCATATGGAGTGGTTGGCACAGATTTGGTGGGAACCATATTCAATAGGTCTGCAGCTGTTTCCAGTGCATACCCCTAGAAGGAAATAGGTAACTCAGCTGTGCTCATCATAGAGCGCACCATATCTAATAGGGTGCGGTTCCTCCGTTCCGATACACCGTTGTGCTGTGGTGTATATGGAGGAGTTAGCTGAGAGAGAATCCCATTCTCTTTTAGGAAGTCCAGGAATTCATTGCTCAAGTATTCACCTCCTCGATCAGATCGAAGGATTTTAATACTTTTTCCGGTTTGGTTCTCGACTTCTTGTTTATATTCTCTAAATTCCTCAAAAGCTTCTGATTTGTGTTTCATCAAGAACACATATCCGAACCTAGAGAGATCGTCATTGAATGTAATGAAGTACGAAGAACCATTCCTGGCATGTGTAGACATGGGACCGCATACATCACTATGTACTAGTCCCAAGAGTTCCGTAACTCTTTCTCCGTGTCCCGTAAACGGAGTTTTGGTCATCTTTCCTTTGAGACATGACTGGCAAGTATAATAAGATGAAAATTCAAAAGGATTCAAATATCCATCCTTATGTAACTTAGCTAGCCGTGTCGTATTGATGTGACCTAGTCTACAATGCCACAAGAAGGATTCGTTCAGTTCTGAACTCTTTCTCTTGTGTGTGTTTGTTATGCTCAGAACTATTGATTGATTTAGAACATAAATGCCATTGCACATCGTGCCTAATCCAACCAACTTTTGGTTTAGAAAAATGTTCATAATATTATCCTGTAATACAAAATTATATCCTTCTTTACTCAACAAAGAAACCGATATAATGTTGCATATCCGATTCGGCATGTAATAGCATTCGTTCAGAATCAATGTATTACCATTTGGCAATACAAGGTGATATTCCCCGACGGTTTTAACTGCAACAATTGCACCATTTCCAACCCTTATGTCTTTATCACCTTCTCCAAGTTCTCTACCTTTCCTAAGCCTATGTAATTGATTACATATATGGGATCCTGACCTGGTATCTAATACCCAGGACGTAGAGCAAATGGAGAAACAGTTCTCTGTAACGAACACACCCGAATAAAATGCATCGACATGTACTTTCTTCATTCGGGCGGCATGGGAATCCTGGTATTCCCCTATATCTTGTTCAGTCTTATAACTTTTATAAGAAAGAACGGAACCAACGTTCCCCAGCACAGTATAACATGCGGGTTCGGTCAATACATCCATATTATTATCTTGATTAAGGCATGATATGGTCGCTACCTGAAGAGAGAGAAAAGAAAACACTTTAGCGTATGCTCTTGCAAGATCGGATTGGTTATTATTTTATCTAATCAGGATGGCTCCCACTGTTTTTATCAAATCTTTCTTCAAACCCTAAAAGGAAAGACTAGCTGGGATTAATTACACCCTACAACTTCGCCAATCTTTCAGCCAGGCCAGTGTCGGTACTTTGAGGGAGGTTCCCCGTGCTTTCGCACGGACCTAATTAAAGTAAACCTCGTTTTCCCAGAGACGTAACCCCGTTGACACCTTTCTAGACACCTACTTGATCGGCTAATTGTCCTGTGTAAAACTCTTCCAGGAGTAACAATTACTCGCAGTGGGTATCGGGATCCAACTATCTCATAGAAGGTATGCAATCTCATTTCAAATTTCAACACTTGAAATTCCCAATAATATTTTGCCCCTAGCGTCCCATGATCTTGACGCAGGCCAACAAACCATAGTGCGCTAGTCAAGTTCAACCCGTCATTTCTTGATTGAATTAAACCCACCCGCACGACCCTTGACGCAGGCCAACAAAGTCGCACGACTACCCTAATCCAATCTGCATCATATGCATTAGCAGATAAATACTAGTTATCTACCGCACACTACGCCTTGACGCAGGCCAACAAACGTTGCACGAATACTAAGTAGGACTTATCTGAAATGACGGAGGGCTACGCCAGGTTTTTCTGAAAACCTATTGCGTAATGAACTTGATATCGTTGTAGAATCTAGTGAATTTTTGAAATGGAGTGATTTTGAGGCTTTCAATAGTTTTGCTAAAGAGGTCACTCCCGGTGAAGGGCTCTCGGCTCTTTCCTTATGGAATAAGGTGCAGGATATATCATATATATCGCTATGCAAAGCAAAAATTCCAAAAGCAATCAAAAACAAACCGAGTGTTGTAGCATCTGCCAGTTTTGCTAAAGAGGTCACTCCCGGTGAAGGGATCTCGGCTCTTTCCTCATCGAATAAGGTGCAGGATATATCATATATATCGCTATGCAAAGCAAAAACTGTAGCTACCCTTTTTTTTGAAAAAATGATTCTACAACATCTTTTAGGTTTCTTTTCTTTCATTAATCATATTAATGAAGTCCCATCATTTAAATCACCTAAACATCACAGATAAATACGACGTACACTTATGCCATCCGCATTCGTCTCGATGTCCCCTCGTGCACCGTTAGGTTAGGTAACTAACGGCAGAGCGGGGCAGGGCTAGCGCGGGTGTAAAACATAAGTAACGTCTATATAATATATCATATATACTATATACAGTATTTATCACAACATATCAAATGATCATATCACAGATATCACAGTAGAAAAAACATATGAAACATTGGATATACTAGGACGTCCGTGTTTTATTTTGAGTCTCTATAAAACACGGATTCCACGGTCGCGATGAACAGCCAAACCCACACCCCTAGACCCCTACGAGAGCGGCAAGCAACCCTACCAATTCTAGAGTTAGGAGACCCGGACTCGACTCCTCGAGTTGGTCTCCCACTGGACTCTAGAACCCGGTTACTTGTGCTCTCCTCCTTGGGTCTATCCTAGTGCGGAAAAGTAAATAATATACAAATGGTGACAGCAACCTCATCCCGGAAGTTCCCCAATAAAAGAATATTACATACAATTAATTTTACATGAATGAAAATTAAAAAAACCTCATCTCACATAAAACCCCCGGCTATTCAGAAACGCGACGATCCAATATAACATATCCAGCAACACATAACAACACAAGTCATCAACGTAAGTAAATATGTTCATCCCAATTGTCGTTGACATATAGCAACGAAACCGGCGATATCACATATTATACTTACGGTCGCAGAAAAGAAAGTGTAAAACTACAACATTTGGAATCCACAATCTCTTTAGACATCGTAAATCCGAAATATCACATACTTCGCATTTCATGCCTAACTATATGAATTCCAGATATTGTATAACATTCCAGATAAATAGACAATGTTAAATTTTCCGATCGAATAATCAAACACCCAAGTTTTCCAAAATAGTTCTCAACACTTGAGGGGAGTTGAAAGACATCCATCACATGCCACAGTACCAATGGTCCAGCCGTAAAAAGGTCAAGCCAACGCCTCACATGTGGCAACGCCGTACTGCCCCAAACCCTAAGGTTCAAAAGGCAGTTCAAGACGGTCACATAATCGAGTTAAGGTTTGTTGTCTTCTAGAGGGTCCATTGCGTAACTTGCACGATTTAGAACGTTCTTAAACTACGAAAAAATCCAACACTTGGAAATTTCCCGGGTCGGGAAAAAGTGAGTTATTGATATCCGTTCGAACTTTTTAATACTTTATAAATATACGGAAAACATAACGAAATTAAATTTTCCGATCGAATCAACGAATACAAAATAAACCCCATAACACTCAACACTTGAGTCAAATTAAAAATACCCAGAAAATAGCAATTTTGCCTACGGATGTTACTGTGCCAAAACTAGGCAGTAAGACATCTGTACGGCCGCGGATCCGCGGTGCAAGTAGGGTATTGCCGCGGTTCCGCGGCCAATTGTACGGCTTACAGTCTAGTTTTTCACAGTTTTCCTTATATTTCCCTGCTGAATTTTTTAGGTATTTTTAATACAGAAAAATCACAGTTTTAAAAAAATGTCCAGAGAGGGGTTTAAAATGACGTTTTGGAGTTCGTTCGGAGTTTTAACTTCGTATACACGTCGCCTAATGCTCTAGCTAGGCTCTGATACCACTGTAGGGTTACTAGGCACTCTAACAAGGTACTACAAGGCATCAACCATGCCCGATTAAAATTTTAGCCGTGCCTAACAAACCTAAACAAGATCTTGGCTAGACTATTAGGCTATCACATGCAAGTAAATAACTTTTACTACTAAGCGAATACGAAATACAACCTTTGTAGATCGGTCATTCACTTCTAAAGCTCTTTGTTGTAGTCCCTTCGCTGCGATCATGGTTCTCCTGGGCTCTTGCATGGCTTCACGAGGCGAAAGAAGCGTCCTTGCTTGAAGTCTTCGAGGCCGAAGATGATCTACGTCGAGGGAATACCAACTCAAGCTACTACTTCACTAACTAGAGAATTAGTGAAGAAAACACCCTAAACTAAAGTGCTAGTCTAGTAGAGGATGGAGAAATAGGAAGTGGGTTCTCTTTAGAATTTTATTTCTCACAATCTTTTACTCTCTTTTCAAAACCCTAGCAAGCTTTTTCTTTTTGCTCAAAAAAGAAGAAGATGAACCAAAGAAAAAGATGAGGATAATTATCAAGTGAGTGAGCTAACCATGAGTGGGTGAGTATCATATACTAACTCATGTAGAGACATAACCATGGCTAATCCAAATGGTTAGGTTAAGAAAGATCTAAAGTAAAGACAAAGTTAGTGGACTTTGTCAAAGCAAAGAAAGCTTCTGCAAGCTTCATGCTCTTTCCAAATCTTCACTAATTTTGTAATTACCTTAAATAATTATAACCCACCATAATAAATAGAATGGTGTATGTCTTACACACCCATGAAAGATGTATCATCAACCATGATACAAAATGATCACACATTTTAATATATCTCATATATACTAAAGTTGTGCACATGTGAGAAAAATCCTTAAGTGAACAAATGTTAGTTAATGTAAATTAGTATATCATATATACAATTATACACTAAATTATTAAATCGACACATGACTTAATAATCCGTTTATATCTCATATAACCGACTAACATCCAATGTATCGACTTATCGAATCAACACTTGATTCGATAACCCGGCTATATCACATATAACCGACTAATACAAAAAGTCACGAGAATAGAATACGGTATCACATACACGCATCATTCTCGGTCCCGCACATATCACATATGCGCTCCTATTTCGTTTTGCCTGAGCCAGTAAAACCTCTATGTATGACTCTAAAGACTCGTCGATACGCCGGCAGTAGGTGATGATCACATCAAGTACCCACAAGCCGTCAGCGGTACTAGCTGGACGTAATGGCTACCTGGGTATTGAGCGATCAGAAGATCAGCAAGAAAGCCCGCTCCAACTCCTGTAAAAGCCAAACGGTAACACTTCCCGTACAGTCCGGTCTCCTCGTCTGATATGTCGCATATCAAGTCTAGGGGTGGTAAACGTCAGACCCCAACAACCGATAAGTCATGCCGATGTGAGGCTCATAACAGGTCGAGAAACTACTGATAACACTTACCAGTAAATCTCTAAATCAGCCCTGGCCAGGGACTTCCCTGTTATGGCCAATCGAGCACAGCGCAACATCAACCCCCCAATACCGGGAGAGACGAAACCCCTCCTATCGCTCATTACCTCCATGTGATTCGGGACTGTACCCAAAAACCACCATTTTTCACGCCCTCTTGGACGTGGTAAGGTGGAAATCAAAGCACAGTAGGAATCACACAAGACTCTTTGACGATCTCGGATCTACAGACTAACCTGTACAAGTGTCACCAGAGAACTACCATCTGACGTGAGGTATAATACCATCTGGGAGTTCTCGGCGAGTCCGTCCAGTGTACCCAGTCTCCACTGAGCACCCGTATACCATCTCAGATGTCAAACACCAATGGATATGAGATCATCCATCGCCCATCTCATGGGTCGAGAAGCGTATACGCTAGTCTACTCTGGTATATCGATGCCCTGTCTCGATACACCTACGACTAGGAACATTAAAGGATGTACTTATGGACTACTCTGTCCCCACTAGTATGATCTGGATCATAGTCCAGGTAGTCAAGTACACATTCTAAGGGCTTTACCAACATGTAACTATAAGACAGTATCAAGTGACAAGTATACATGTTAAGATAAAGAGCAACCAGATAGCATACTATCATGTCGAGCAAGAAAGTCCATTCTATATATGTCCAAGCATCCAATATAATATACATCATCTGTACAATACTGGCCTCTAGGGCATACATACAACTAACATATATATCACAAATCTCATAACCGAGAAATCTCATGGTGGACGCACTGAAATATCATATCAAGAGAAACCGGTTTTTCAAACAATAAAAAGTTTCTTGAAACACCCCCACGGTTCTCAAATCCATAAATCACATGAAATCCATATCTCAATGCGTAAATCCATGAAAACTGAAATGTGCAACATAAAACAGCAATATGAGCATATTAGGGGAAAACCACTCTTTTAAATGAATCCAGTTTTAAAATATATCATGTGGTTCCCAAATCCTCCGAAATCAAGTGCGGTATCATATGAGGTGTACATGTAACTATAACAAGATAAGTTTATCCACATGTAAGCAGGTATGTATGATGCATCTCATAAGCACAATAACACAATAAGCAGCGTCTCAATATCACATGTCAATACAATACCACTTAGGGGTATATGCAGCTATAGCAAGATAGGTGGGTGTACATGTTAGTATGTATGCATGATGTGCATGTAGTTGTAGCAGGGTATGCAACGTATAACAGGATGTAAGCATGTTCGTATATCTCATGCAACGTGGAACAGTGATATGAACATAGCAAATATATCATAGCATGATATAGCAATTCTACTGTGTAGTGAAATGGCAATTATCGGTGATGAAGTGTGTGAGCCAGCAATCTGTGTATGTGCAACATACGCATCATCGATAATGGTGTAGGTGTACTAGCACAGGTATATGTAATGCAATGAGAATAACATGAACGTGGCATAAAGTACATCGTCAACTAAATGCTATAAGGTATACGTGTCTACAATATATCCGAGTCGGTGAATCTATCAATCGGCCTCCAGTCTAACAACATCACGTACGGTATAATCCATCGTACGGCATCCTCTAATCAAGGATATGGATAAATCAACAGGTAAAACTCATCGCGTAAGGTAATCTATCATACGACGGCATTAAACAAATAGGTATTCTATCAACCTATACAACATCTGAGGTACGGATCTAAGTCTCGTACGGCATATCACTCAAAATGCAAAACATTATCCATATAAATATACCTATCTCTCAGTTCACATCCATATCAAACTCGTATCTGGGGACCTAAAAAGGTATCAAAGATCTCATATCGACTCGAAATCCATATAACGACATATCACACTAAGTCATCATATCACATCGTATACTCGTTTATCACATTAATATCTCGCATCACAATAATATAAACATCACACTTGTTCTCTTTTAATTCGTACCTATCATGATTCACTTATCATTTCATATTCTCATATATCAATATGTTCATTAGCATCAATTTCTATCATATTATCGTTTGTAAATCCTACAATCATGTCCGTCGCATGTCATTTATCAGGATAAAATCATCAAACGATATTCCATATCAATGTTTGCAGGGGTGCTATACGCCATCCACCCGACTTCCCCCGTAGATATAAATCTACTCACCTGCTAAACTCATCGCTTAGCCGTAGTCGATGCACTTCATCGTCTCGGAATCCACGCGAATGTACCTACAATCAATATGAATTCGTAAAGCTATTAACATCAATTCCAAAATCCAACAACGGCACGCGATGCGCTCATAGGTTAGAACCTATAACCTACGCATGCAAAACAATCAAACTGTTAGTTATATGTATGCCCTAGAGGCCATTACTATACATGAGATGTATATTATAGTGGATGCTTGGACATATATTGTTAGTTATGTATATGCCCTAGAGGCCATTGTTGTACATATGATGTATATTATAATGGATGCTTGGATATATATAGAGAGGACTTTCTTGCTCATCATGATAATATGCTATTTGGTTTTCCTTTATCTTAACATGTTGACTTATATTAGTTTACTGTCTTACTCTCACTTGTTGATAAAGCCCTTAGGATCTGTACTCAACTACTGGGACTATGATGAGATCATACTAGTGGGGCCACGGTAGTCGATGAGTACATCCTATAACTGTTCATAGTCGAGGGTGTGTCGAGACAGAGCATCGATGTTGGAGATAGTGCCCTCAGAGTCAATTATTGGATCACAGGCACGTGATTGCAATGATTGAGGTAGGACCTATTCCGGTAGAACAGTCTTACTCAAGATGATAGTATGCTATCCGGTTTATCTTTATCATCGTGTACTGCTTTAGGTGACCTTACATGTCACTATTGCACATTGATAAAGCCCCTAGGATTCTTGCTTGACTGCCAGCAGTATGAGGGCGATCATATACGTGGGAGCTGGTGGTCTATAAGCACATCCTTAAAAGGTACCTAGTCATAGGAGTTTCGAGACAGGGCATCGATACTCCAGAGTAGACTAGTGTATACAGTCGAGACCCCGACGAGGGGCGGTGGCCGGTCTCACAAGCCACTGGTGTCAGTTGGTTCACCTAAGATGTATATAGGTGCTCATTGGGTTATGAGTACACCGGACAGGACTCGCCGGGAACATGCTAGTTGGTCTTATACCTGACGTCAGATAGCAGTTCCCTGGTGACATGTGTACAGGTTAGTTCATCGACCTGAGATCATCATTTGTCTCGTGTGAGTTCCCACTGTACTTTGATTACTACCCTACCACGCTCAAAAGAGACGTGCAAACAGGTTTTAGTTGGGTACAGTCCGGAGCCACATGAAGGCAGTGAGCGGATCTGCAGGGGTTCGTCTCTCCCGGTATTGGGGGTGAGGTCGCGCTGTGTCTAGGAGAACCCTTGCACGAAGTCCTTGGCCAAGGCAGGAGATTTACTGGTAGGTATTCCAGTAGTATCTCAGGGTGTTCTGGGCTACACTCCGACACGACTTGTACCTCTTTTAGGGGTCTGACTTTTACCAACCCCCTAGGCCCGCCATGCGATGCTCATAGACGAACGGACCGGACTGTATGGATATTGTCACTGACAGGCTCAGTAGGGTGTCAGGATGAGTTCGCTCATCGACGTCCCTTTTGGTCAATACCTGGTAGCCCGTTACATATAGGCTAATACCTCTGACGTGCTAGTGGTTAAATCAACAACCAAAGTATTGACGAGTCTTTAGAGTTCCCCACAGACCAGTTTCTCAAGTTTCGGGCGAAACGCTGTAGAGGCCGTATGGAGATATGGCAGGGTTCGATCAGATACGTGCGGTATTGCACGAATCATGATCGGATGGATAATACTTGCGGGCTTTGGTTTAAGCCGGATCCTAGTATAGTACAGTGTAGATTTGTCTTATTGCATTTTTATTCGGTCGGAATACAAATGCGGGTATGTATATACAGTAGCGGGGTTTCCTGTAATTTATTACGGGATCAGTTTTCTGAAGTTGCCAGTTTGCTTTCCGTTTCGGCCATTTTTCTTTGTATCTTTCATTGGCTGAAAATTGGTGGAGGACGGTTTATATGCAATTGTGCAAATAAGCATTGTGGAGGGTGGTCTTTTCATATTGTTGTGTCATGATAGTTCCACCATCACATTGACTTCTTAGTTCATGATGGTTCATGATGGCTTGACCTTTTGGAGTTATGATTAGGTTGTTGGAGTGTTGGTTTGGTTGATGATCATTTTCTTCTCATCATTTCTCTCTTGCATGATTGATACACCCCCCCTTGGTTTTCTCTCTCTCTCTTCACCAATTTTTTGGCCGGCCATTATGGGGTAGGGGCTGTCCCAATTTTTGGGGTGGGGGAATTACTCTTATTTGGCTTTGTAAAATCATATAATTCCTCCTCCAAAAGTTCATATCTCATACCTCCACTAAAAGGCAACTTCCTACAACCCCATGAGACACATAGATCTACACTACATTCTACAGCAACTCTTGGGCACGTCGGCTCGCCAACTTCGTGCCCGAGTTGCCTCGGTCCTGAGGTGGGAGCCCGTAAAAGAACCCGGCGATGTGGTGCCCTTCCGACGAGGAGTTGAAGACCGGAGATTCCGCGGGGAGATCGGGACGACGACGAGAAGACCGAAGGACACGGATCGCTGGGTATATCTCTCTACCCCTTCTCTAGTTAGCTAGGATTATGTTAATAGCCCGATCCGGGATTTTAGTGCGCGGTGGTGCCGGTTCAAAAGTTAAAGTAAATTATCGTTTCCGCATTTTGGCCTCGGATTGACGGCCGGGGCGCCGCCGTGCACTTACATTGGTATCAAAGCCACGCCATTAACCTAGTCTAGCTTGGTCTAATGTGTTTACATCTTCGATCGAAAAAAATTCCAAAACCCGCGTTTTCAAAAGCACAGTTTCTGTCGAAATTTTTTCTGGCTCCAAAATTTTTTCAGGTTGTTGCAGAATACTGTGCAGGGAATTCTAAGCACTCTGTGAAAATTTGGTCGCGTGATCTCACCATACCACCGCGGCCAAACCCATGCTTGGGCCGCGGTTCCGCCGCCACTTTTATAGTTCAGTGTACGAAATTTTTACAGAGAGCTCCTGTATAGAAAATAGGGTTTTTGGAACATTCTTTTTGGGCCCAGAATTTCTTTAAGTGCTACAGTAGTGCTTGGGGCCCACTTGGTAAAATTTGATCGATCGAAAATTTTAAACACATTAGTTCACAGTATTTACATTATATCTGCGACCGTGAATGTCACTTGATCGGTAAATCCTGTCTAACTGCTATAGCCCGGTAAGACGGATTTACGAACGTGACATTCACGCTGATATTCTGTGTTGTGCTGTGATGTTGCGGATTGGTCGTGGGGGATAGCCTGGATGCAATGCTTGTACAGTTTTGGTTTTATTATGTACATTTGATATTGCGGGGAGAGCGTCCGACATGTGGATTGCCGTCACTGCCAGTTTGTATATTATTCTTTTGGGGCACGACCGGGGTGAGGTCGATGTACCCGTTGTATGTATACTTTACTTTTTGTACTAGGATTACCCCGCGGTGGGGTGCACGGATAGCCGGTTTCTAGAGGGCAACGGGCTAGCATCTCATGGCATTGAGACGGAGGGGGATTTACTCTAGAATTGGCTGGTTGTTCGCCGCACTCGTAGGGGGTACAGGTTGACCCAGGAGGGGTGCCCAAGTTACCGGATTCCGTGAAGTGCCGGGTGGTCCATTCACGTTGCTGAAGGAGGCTGCCTCGCTTCAGGTTTTAGCGGGTAACTTGCTGCGCCCGTAGGGGTCTAGGATTTCATTGCACGGGCTATCCACACGACCAGGGGAACGTCGGGTTTCAGTAGCGGCTCTATGAAACCCGGGGATCCCAGATATCTGTATTGTTCTGTGATGCTTATTACATTTCTGTGATGTTGCATTTTATCACGCCTTGAGCGAATATTATATATTGATATATATACTAGTAGATGTTGTATATGTTTTGCATCCGCGCTAGTCCAGTCCCCGCTTTGTCGTTAGTTAAGTAACCTAACGGGTAATGACGGGACCCAGTGGCGAATGCGGATGGCATATACGTACATCATAATTTTCGTTCTTTATTGGTGTGATCAATTGATGGGACTGCGTTGATTCGGATCAATGCAAGTTAAACAAACCTATTTCGATGTTGTTGGAACATTTTTCAAAAAGCTGTTATTGCAAGGACGTTCACTTTTGTTTTGCACAGTGGTATTCAGTTGGGATATCCTGCTCCTCAGTCGACGAGGCAAGGGCCTAGATCCCTTCACCAGGAGTGACCCCTTGGACAGAAGTTTTCGTCAGGGCAATAACTTCACTATAGCCGATTACTTTTTCTTTGCATAGTGGTATTCAGTTGGAATATCCTGCACCTCATTCTACAGGGAAAGAGCCGAGATCCCTTCACCGGGAGTGACCTCTTTAGCAAAGATTTTCGCCACTATATTTTTAAAAGCTATCCGGTTCCTTCAACGATATCAAGTTCATTACGTTAATGGTTTTCGCCAGAAACCATTCGTAGCCCTCCGTCGTTTCATATGGATAGTCAATTAGTATTCAAGCTGTGTATGTTGGCCAAAGTCAAGGCACAGTGATTGGTAGCTATTGGGTATTCATATGCAGCATAGATAGATGAGTTGGTTTGGGGCAGTCGTATAGCCTTGTTGGCCAAAGTCAAGGGCTTGTACGGGTGGGCTCAAATTAACCTGGAGAATGACGGGTAGAACTTGACATGTGACTTATGATATGTTGGCCAAAGTCAAGGTCATAAGAGCATGGGGTAAAAATCACATCGGGAGTTTCTAAAGAAGCTGAAACTTGCCAGATATGCGCATACCTTTAGGAGTGTGAGAACGTGAGCGGATTCCGTCATGTTATCATGCGATGATAGTTGGATCCCGATTCCCACTGATGAGTTGGTTTACTCCTCGGGTGATCCCAACTAATTCTTCTTTTAGGTTTGGAGGAGAATTTGGAGGTACAGTGGGAGGTTTCCAGATTAGATAAATTGGTAACCATTCTAATCTAGGTTAGAGTGCACGCTGAGTGTTTCTTTTCTCTCTCTCTTTGGCAGCGACCATTGACCCGACCCTAAGACTATGACTCAGTGACCAAAATTAACCGAAACTTCTTAAACACTGGCTTCTGGATTGTCAGAGTTGCAAACCTCATTGCCACTCCTACTTTTACCCTTTTCTCCAGGACACCCCGTATTACTACGAACGTCCATTTCCATTGGATAAAACCATCGTATGGTTATATACGAACTCGAAGGAATTTATTCGAGGATGGTTTCCGGTTCTGGAAAAAACGAATAGGACTATTCAGTTGTCTTTTCCTTTTACCTTCTCTCAGGTTGCGAGTACTCATTGGTTTAGGAGATAGTACACCTATTACGCAAATTGGATAGTCTTCTTCCAAACCATAGGCAGGTGCCGACCGGTAGGGAATGAAGAAAACCAATTAGCCTAACGATGGTGTACAGAAGGTATTAAGTAAAGACATATCAAGGGATTAGTAAGGGGGCAAAGTAAATTGCGACTGATATTCACGACCAAACCAAGTATTTCTTCGCCAATCCTAAATCAACTTTGTATTTCTCCAGAACACTCCGTATCACTATGAAGATCCACAGTTTATTGGATACTCCATCGTATGGTTATATACGAACTCGAAAGGAACTTGTTCCAGTTCTGGGATGGATTCTGGTTCAGGAGAAATAGGAATAAGGTTTATTCGGTTGTCTTTTATCTTCACCTTCTCTCGCATTGCGAGTGCTCCTAGGATTAGGACAGTACACCCATTATGCTTATTGGATAGTCTTCTTCCAAACCATAGGCTGGTGCCGAACGGTAGGGAAGGAAGAAAACCATTTGGCCTAAAGGGGTGTACAGAAGGTAATGACTAAAGACATACGAAGGGATGTGAAGAGATGGTATAGAAATATAAGGTTACAGTTGTGAATCTGGATAATGGAAGAGGCATTACTAGGAATACCCGGATACCCTGTCGAAACATTTCAATGTTTCAGTTTCACTGTGTACTGTTAAAAGAAAACTGATTTCCCAATTAGACACTTTCTCCAGGGTATGTATTTACCAGGTATGAATCTCACATCTGTATGGTTTACAGATGATGAGTGGGAGTAAGTTATTGGGAATTGGGTGATCATCCTCATTATATCGGGATTCGTTGTAATCGGTGATATTTGAGGAAGTCACCTGGGTTGTTTGCCGGATGGCAAATATTTGGTTTTGAATATCCGCTGTTATGCACCAATTTCAAATTGATATATCTGTACGTCTATTTTCATAGAGTGAGATATACCTTTTTGAAATTATGTCCATGACATTTACCTATATCAGTGGATGGTTAGGTAAGGAGCATTAAACAGCGGTGCAATTCTTCTTAACCATAAGTACAGTTTTCAACCTACGACACACAGGGAAAGAGTTATTAGACTCAAAGGACTTGTACAGAGTATTGTATGTTGTCCAGCGTCCATTAGGACAGAGGGGTTGGTCCTCGTACTATATTCGGTTTACTTATGACTTCTCTAGTTTTTAGACAGGTGTTTTGTGGAAACACAGGGTCCGAATTTTGAGAAGTTATAGGTATATGAATAAAGTAGAGAACTAGGTATTGCAAGTATCGGGATTCTTCAAAGTGATCGAAGATGTAGATACTTGTGTAGGGTATTTAGTTGATAGTAATGATTAAAAAACTTGCTTCTCTTTCAGATTACTCATAATTGGAAGCACTCCTAAGTTGAGTAATGCAGATCGGCCTCTCTCCATTTAGTTGACATGCACTGGAGACAGCTGCATGATTTGAATCTGGTTCAATTAAATCAGTGCCTCTGTTTTCTGTATTGGATATAAAACAGTTCGTATCTTAACGATGTTAAGGTACGGGGAGTTGTTCGGCTTATGCTTAAAACCAGACTCTGGATAACTCAAGGCACGTTTCTGTAATGGCTGTTTGTGGGTTGACCCAGGCTATGATGAGGGTTGATTTTCTACCATCTGGAAGATCAATAGTGATATTGTTCTAGACTCGCCACAGTTTTAAGTAAAATGGATTTTTCAGAAAACAGTAGTGGGAGTATGGTAGAGCTGGAAGTGATTCCAGAACCACAAACGATTACTGAAGATTTAACAAGAACCTAAAGATTCAATCTGATTTGACATTCCATTGACCACTCCGCAGATAAAGTGGGTAACCTTAGGCACCTGAGAGGTACTTCGGCATGCTCAAGGACGGTGGCAGGGAGGTTCTTTTTTACCCAGACTTGCCATTGCTGTTGTTCCAGACTGTGAGACCCGGCAGGAGGATGAGTATAGCGTCGTTCTAAACTAGCTTTAGAAGTGCATGTGTATATGACTCTGCCAGAGGGTTGTCGTAGTCAGTGGGAGCAGCGGAAGCATTGGTGCACAAGTGGCTTATGTCTATTTATAGACTAAAGCGGGTATAGCGGAGATAGATCATCTATTTCCGATGTGACTGTCATAGGTTTGACTTCATCAGAATTGGGGATGGATCTGTTAAGAAGGTAGTAGGGTGTGATATCCTGGTATTTGGATGACATACACAGAGTAGGAAGTGATATTCCTATACTACGATCGATTATACTTTGGTTGTCACAAAGTTGTTTCTCCACATATGACTTGGATATTATATCAGACATTCTGGCTACTGGATCTATGGTTTTACATCTAGATTTGGGTAGTTTCCCAATCAGGGTACTTAGACAGCATTCTAGAGGTGCTTTAGAATGGACGACTCCTGGCATGGTGGTGTACCTGCAGATGATGGAGTCACCCTCTCTAAAGGTGTCTTACAGACTAAAGGGGAGAGGGATGTGCATGATTGGCAGATCACTTCCTTAGGCAATTGAGTCAATCATGAGATGTCAAGTACCACACCAGATGTTGTTTTTGCAATAGTTGCAATAAGTTGATATTGATCCAATCCTGGAGAAACAGTCGGAAGCAGTTTTAGAACATAAGTGGATGTTCTAGGGAAATGATAACAACAGCCACTTTTAAAGAGACATTTATGATTCCAGGCTTCCAAGGTGACCTGGATGACAGAGAGGTTGTCAGAGTTATAGTTTTCCCTCTGACGAGGGGCGGTATTATGGACAGTGTAAGTCCATGCTACCCTTCCCAGGTACATACGGGGTTGCGGAAGTGGTGAAAAACGATTTTCAAGAGGGTGGTAACATGGACTCATAATACGGATTTTTGTTAAACAAATAACTAACAACCTAACTAGAGTTTTGCCTACTCGGTTAGGGGGGGTTATACCTTTCATGAACTCCTTCGTCTTCGACTCTTTCTGGTGTACGGATCGGCCTCACCTCGTCGTCTCCTTGCACCGAAGATGGATCCACCTGAAAGCTTCTACCTTTGGCTTCTTCTTCGAACTTTGAAGAAACTAGAACACTTGGCTTGCTAGGCCTTGTGAACTAGAATGAGTAGAGGATTGTTTTGGTGTCTTTTTATCTCTAAGGCAATGAGTCTCAACACATGAGAATGGTTTGCCTTGAGCTAGAGAGAGCAAGAGGAAGAGGGAGAGCTTGAGCAAGTGATGGCAAGAGAGAGAAATGAAATGAGAGAATGAGTAACTCTTTTGCCATCATTGCTCTCATAATCCAAAGCCATCATAACAAAAATAGTAATCAAGTATTTTGTGATGGTTTAAGTCAAAATGGCTATATCATTTCATGCACTCATTTTGCATAAATAAACAAGCAAGCAAAAGTCTTTGCCATGGAATGATAGCCATTGTCATGATGATGGTCAACTAGTCCAACCTAGTCAACCGGTCAACAAAGTCAACAAGTCAACAAACTCAACCCCTCAACAACCATGTCACTATAATACTTAATTAATATTAATGTTAATTATATATATCTTATTCTCATTAGGGTTTAGTCAAAAGTCAATAGTCAACAGTCAACAACCCCAATGAGAATCCTCTGCCTCTGTCTCTCTGTCAACTGTGCATACACACCCGCATCCGCGTTCCGAGGAACACGAATACAAATGAGATAAAACCAATTCCAAAACGTACACTAGGATCTGGCTTAAACCAAAGCCCGCTAGTGTTAACTGTCCGGACACCAAACGTGCACAAGTGCACGGATGTGACCGAACCCTGTCGCAAAACCATGCGACCTGTCGCAAAACCATGCGACCACTACTCTTTTTCCTAAAGGCGAATAGCTTTCTGTGTGGGACTCTAAAGACTCGACACTACGCTGGCAGTGGGTTTAACCACAGACCGCAAGCGGCACTAGCTGTGCGTAACGGTCCCCAGGTAGATGCCGACAAGAAGACTGACGAGGTGAAACCCATCTGAACTCCTACTGAGCCTGAATATGACAATCTCTGCATAGTCCGGTCTGTTCGTCTGATACATCGCATGGCGGGCCTAGGGGCGGTAAACGTCAGTCCCCTAATAGCGGTACAAGTCGTGTCGGAGTGAAGCCCAGAACACACTTAGATAACACTGGAAACCTACCAGTATATCTCGCTTGCCCTGGCCAGGGACTACTCGTGTAATGGCTCTCTTAGACACAGCGCAATGTCAACCCCCAATACCGGGAGAGACGAATCCTGTCTAACCGTCACTGCCTCCAAGTGCTTCGGAACTGCACCCAAAAACTACCTGTTTGCACGACTCCTTTGAGCCGTGGTAGGGTAGTAATCAAAGTACAGTGGGAACACACTCGAGGCTAAGTGACAGTGTCAAGTCAGCGGACTAAGCTGTACTCAAGTCACCTGGGAACTGATAACTGACGATAGGTATAGTACCAACCAGCAGTTCCCGACGAGTCCTGTCTAGTGTACTCGTAACCTAACGAGCACCCGCATACTATCTCAAGTACGACGTACTGACGGCTGTGTGACAGACCGTCTCCCACACTGGGATGAGAAGCGCATACGCTAGTCTACTCCGGAGTATCGATGCCCTGTCTCGATAGTCCTGTAACTAGGGACCTACATAAGGATGTGCTTACAGATTACGCAGCCCCCACTAGTGTGACTGCCATCACAACGCTGGTAATCAAGCAAAGATCCTAAGGGCTCCACTAATGTGTATAGGTGATATACTAAAATAAACACAAGTACACATTGAAGTAGAAACAAACCAAGTAGCATACTACTATATTGAGCAAGATTGTCTATACAAGGTGAATATCCCAAGCTTCCATTAAGTAATATACAAACTAGTATGATACAGTAATGGCCTCTAGGGCATATACACTAACAATCTCCCACTTGCACTAAGGCCATGTACTGGCGTATCGAAGACCTATCATCTCGATCAGCCGATCGAACTGAGTCTAGGGAAAGGCCTTTGTGAGTGGATCAGCAGTGTTATCTTCCGTAGAAACTCTCCGAACCTCGATCTCCTGGCGACCCACGATCTCCCTGATCAGGTGATACCGCCTCAAGATGTGTCTGGATTTCTGATGGGACCTGGGTTCCTTCGCTAAAACTATAGCCCCGTTGTTGTCGCAAAACAGCGGTATTGGATCAACAATGGACGGAACCACCTGAAGTTCAGTTAAGAACTTCCTTATCCAGACAGCTTCTTTTGCGGCATCAGCAGCAGCGATATATTCTGCTTCCATCGTCGAGTCAGCAACGGTTTCCTGTTTGGAACTCTTCCAACACACCGCCCCTCCATTGAGGGTAAAGACATAACCCAACATGGACTTGGAATCATCCTTGTCACTCTGGATGCTAGAGTCAGCAAAGGCCTCGATCTGGAGGTCTTTTCCGCCATACACCAAGAACATCTCCTTAGTCCTTCTCAGATACTTGAGAATGTTCTTTAATGCTATCCAGTGTTTCTCCCCAGGGTTTGACTGATACCGGCTTACCACACTCAGTGCATAAGCTACATCTGGTCTGGTACACAACATCACATACATTATAGAGCCTACCGCAGAAGCGTAGGGTATAATAGACATGCGATCCCTTTCCAAATCAGTCTTGGGAGACATCTCTTTGGAAAGGGTGATCCCGTGACAAGCCGGTAGATTACCGCGCTTGGAATCTTCCATACTGAATCTTTTCAGTATGGTGTCGATGTACCTGGACTGTAAGAGTCCCAGTATACTCTTGGATCTGTCACGATAGATCCGGATCCCCAGAATGTATGAGGCATCACCCAGGTCTTTCATGGAGAACCTGTGTGACAAGAACCCCTTGACAGATTGTAGCATAGGAATGTCATTTCCTATTAAAAGAATGTCATCCACGTATAAAACGAGGAATACTACAGTTCTCGCTACAAATCTACTATAGATGCATGGTTCATCTGGATTTTTGATAAAGCCAAATTCTTTGACCGTCTCATCAAAACAGATGTTCCAACTCCGCGATGCCTGCTTTAGTCCGTAGATGGACTTAAGCAACTTGCACACCTTTCTGCTGCTCCCACTCTGAATGAAACCTTCTGGCTGGTCCATATAAACACACTCCTCTAAATTTCCATTTAGAAAAGCGGTCTTTACGTCCATCTGTCAAATCTCATAATCGTGGAAGGCAGCAATGGCAAGAAGGATCCGAATGGATTTCAGCATAGCTACTGGAGAAAAGGTCTCGTCATAGTCCAAACCAGGTCTTTGACAAAAACCCTTTGCAACTAGTCTAGCTTTATAGGTCTCAACCTGTCCATCTACACCAATCTTCCTTTTGAAGATCCACTTGCATCCTACGGGTTTTACCCCATCTGGAGCAATGTCCAACGTCCATATTTTGTTGGTGTACATGGACTCCATTTCGGTCCGCATTGCATCCAGCCATTTTACCGAGTCAACGCTCTGAATGGCCTGCTGGAAGCTAGTCGGCTCATCATAATCAATGATGCAATCCTCTCTATCCCCGTCTATGAGAAAACCGTAGTATCTCTCGGGCGGATGAGACTGCCTACTACGCCTGCGGAGCGGCGTAGGAATGTCATGATCTTTCGAACCCTCTGGTTCTACTAAGCTTTCAGTAATAGCTCGTGGTTCTGGAATTTCTTCCAGTTCTATTGCGCTCCCACTTATCTGATTTTCCAAAAACTCAGTTTCCAAGAAGAGGGCATGACGAGAAACATAAATCTTTTGTTCCTCTTCGCAATAGAAGAAATATCCCTTGGAGTTCTTTGGATATCCCACAAACTTGCACTGTACTGAGCGTGCCTCGAGTTTGTCCGCATGCTGCTTTTTGACAAAAGCTGGACATCCCCATGTCTTAATATGATTAAGATAGTGTCTCTTCCAACTCCATATCTCATATGGTGTGGTAGGCACAGTCTTAGTTGGAACTCGGTTCAAAAGGTATGCAGCTGATTCTAGTGCATATCCCCAGAATGATCGCGGTAACTCAGCGTTACTCATCATGGACCGTACCATATCCAATAGGGTTCGGTTCCGTCTCTCCGATACACCGTTATGTTGCGGAGTGTATGGAGGAGTAAGCTGAGAGAGAATTCCATTCTCTTTTAAGTAATCCAGGAACTCGGCAATTAAGTATTCACCGCCTCGATCCGATCTCAGTGTCTTGATACTTTTGCCGGTTTGTTTTTCTACTTCATTCTTATATTCCTAGAATTTTTGAAAGGCTTCGGATTTATGTTTCAGTAAGAAGACATAACCGTACCTTGAAAAGTCATCCGTAAAAGTAATGAAGTAAGAATAACCGCTTCGCGCATGTGTAGACATTGGACCGCACACGTCATTGTGTACGAGTCCCAAGAGCTCGCTCGCTCTTACTCCGTGTCCAGTGAACGGAGTCTTTGTCATCTTTCCTTTGAGACAGGATTGACAAGTGGCATACGATTGATATTCGAACGGATTCAAATATCCTTCTGTATGTAACTTCGTCAACCTTCTCTCATTGATGTGACCCAGTCTACAATGCCATAAGAAAGTCTGATTTATTTCGGGAGATTTTCTTTTGTGTGTATTCTGGACATTGAAAATCTGTGGTTGGTTTAATACGTATATACCATTGCTTAATGTACCTGACCCAATCAGAACTTGATTAAGGTGAATGTTTACAACATTACTTACAAACGCAAATTCATAACCTTCTTTAGAAATCAAAGATACGGAAATGATATTACAAGTTGCGTTGGGTACAAAAAAGCAATTACGTAAAACCAAAACATGTCCATCTGACATTCCCAGGTGATAGTCCCCCACGGCCTTAGCATCCATGCTAGCTGCGTTTGTAACTTTGAGGGTCATGTCACCTGCCTTCAAAACCCTATGGTTTCTCAACGCCTGCAAAGAATTACAGATATGAGATCCTGATCCGGTATCCAATACCCAGGAAGTAGAGTTTATTGATAGACAGTTTTCAATAACATACACACCTGAAGCTGAAGCCGCAACATGCTTCAGATCCTGTGTTCTGGCTTTCCAAGCCCTGCAATCTTTCTTCCAGTGTCCACTCTTGTGACAGTAAAAGCATTCTTCCTTATCCACAAGCTTTCCCGCTACCTTTGTTGCTTTTGTCTTTCCCTTCATATCCACTTTAGTAACACCGCCCCTTGGTTTGGCGGGGGCTTTCTTCTTCTTTCCCTTGGCTTTCGCCTTGGATCTAGAAGAGGAAGATCCTCCTACAAACAAAGTGGATGTTTTCCTACCTTTCTGTAGGGTGCCCTCTGCACTCCTCAACATGTTGAGAAGTTCTGAAAGTTCAACTTCTTTTTCTTGTAAGTTGAAGTTCAGGATAAACTGGGCATAAGTGGAAGGAAGGGACTGGAGAATCAAGTCCGTATAGAGCTCGTTCTCTAACGTGGTCCCAAGGTCCGCGAGCTCCTCAATGAAGCCAATCATCTTAAGCACGTATTCCGCTACCGATGATCCGATGGCCAACCTTGCCGAAAATAACTTCTTCGACACTTCGTATCTTGCGATACGAGATTGCTCTCCATACAGTTCTTTTGTATGGAGAAATATGGATTCAAGGTCCATATTCTCATGCCTCCTCTGATGTTCGTTGTCCATAGAGGCAAGAACGAGGCACCTGGCCTTCGCACAATCGATCTCCCAAGTCTTACGGATTTTCTTATCCGCGACGCCGGAGGTGTGACCTGGGACAGGGGGAGCTTTGGTGGTAAGGAGATGTTAGTTATATGTATGTGTAACACCTTAGAATGTGTTTTGTAGCTAATTATATTTTAATGTGTGGTTTTTAATAAAAGTTTACCAAATTAAGTTTTTAATATTTTATCCTAATTATTGTGTATTTTATTAGAATTTTGTTAGGCACACACACACTTGTGCATGATAACTAGGATGTAATTGTGGTTTAACCATTGCTTAATTTAGTGTTAAGGTTGTATTAGGTGTTTTGGGTTTAATAGTGTTATGGTTGGTTTTAATTAAAATGATTTTTGGGAAATGTTTTAATATTGGGTTGAATGTTGACTTGTGTGTGAGAGAGGGCATGGTGAGCATGGGGTGAACCATGCCTCATTAATGATGAGAGAGAAGGAGAGAGGGAGGGGTTGTAGCCTTGCACTCATTTCTCATTCTCTTTTCCCTCATTATCTCTCTCACAAACACACACACACACACTCACTGCAGAGAGAGAGAGAGAAGAAGCAGCAGCAGCAAGCCTTGGCAGCAGCAGCAACAGGCAGTGGCAGCAGCAGCTGCAGGGATCATCATCATCATCATCTTCACAACAACAACAACAGCAACAATAGCATCAGCAGAAACAGGAGCAGCAGCAGCATCATCAGCTACAACAACAACAAAGATAACAACAACAACAATAACAACAGCAATATCATCAGCAGTTGCAGCAGCACCAGAAGTAGCAGCAGTTGCAACAGCAAGCAGCAGCACCAGGAGGAGTCCCAGCACTTGCAGGAGCTCTCACCTCCTCCCTACACCTCTTCACCAGCTTTCTAGGGCTCCTTAGGGTATAATTTCTGAACCCCAATCCCTAGTTTGATTAGTTGTGTGATTGTTAGTGTCGGTTTGTATTAAATTGCTAGTTTAGTGCTAGTTTGGTGTTTTGTGTGGAATTTTGGTTGGAATGCGTTGGAATTGGTTAACCTAGCTCCTTGTAGTGTTGTTAGGCCACTTCCACTGAGATAATAGCCAGATTACACTAAAATACCATAAGGTTTCTTATTTGTGCAATTTGGTGTTTTTAAAGCGATATTTGTGACTTTTGTGATCTGCTATAGACCCGGACCTTGCAGAGTAAAATTGAGGGAACTGGAGCATGTACACTAGGTATAGATAACACCACCAGAAGACGAGCCACCCTACCCCTAACCTGGCCGCTAATTTCCTTGTTTTGGCCGCAAATTGCGGCCCAGAGGGGGGCTTGGGTGTTGGGGTTTTGGTGTAGGGCTCCCTGCTGTGTTTTCTAGGTCTTTGGCATGTCTAGTTTTGTGATATTTTACCTATAGGAAAATCTGGGACTATATGTCGTTTTTGTGTTCGTGGTGTTTGCGCGATACGCGCGATACGTGAGTGAGTTCTGTGATCCAGGGTATCGCGGCGTGTCGCGATGGTTTTAGACGCGTACACACACGATTCAGCGTATCGTGCACACGCGCGCTTAGTTCGCGACGCGAGTTTCTCGTTTTGATTCGATATCGCGTTTCGCGGAATATTTTGGCTTATATGTGATATTCATGTCGTGTTTACAGGTTTGCAGGCAGGAGCTACGGACACTACTACAGAGGGAGCAGACGGTAGGATTCACCCAGCGTGGAGTATAGGTGAGTAGATATAACATCTACAGGGGAATCGCCTGCATGGCGTTATGCGTCTGGGCTAGGATTCAATTACCTGTCGCACATTCTACGTCATTGTAGAATTGCGCCTTACTGCTTTTCATTAGATATTGTTATACTGTGACTAGCTGCCGTAGGACACCGCACACATTATTGACGGTTCATATTGCACGAGCACGGATTGTATGCTACACACACACCGTCAATAATTGCCATGTCACACACTACCCCTTATAGCTACCATTGCTTGCCACACTTGACATCTAGCTTATCGGTATACCTATAGTGTATCATACCTTTAGTGATAGGTATATTTTCACTCTGCGATACAGCTACAGGTATACCTCCTACATATTTTACCTATACCGGGAGGGATTTCCTACATATGTTACTTATACCCAGGGGGGTATACGACATCAGTTCCTATAGGTAGATACCTAGATTTTGCTACACCTGTATGTTAGACACATATTCAGTTGTTGTCGCATATTCACATTTACTGATGTTACTTAGCTGTACCTTATCATGATTTCGCATACATCTGGTTCAGCTATATACTTGTGTTTACCTGCTCGCATTCAGATATATCGCATACATTTATTCTTGGATTGCGCATTGTTTATCTGGATTTTACATGATGTTTTCGGGATTTGGGAACCGCGGGAGTTCTTGAAATTATGCATACATGTAACAACCTGATTTCCTTGATATGATATTTGAGCGTCCCCCATGAGTTTTATCGGTGCTGATTTTATGCTCCATACGATATGTGGTTGCCGTATGAGAGTACATGGTGGGGCCCGGTATGGTTCCCCTCGGCAAGAAGATCGATGGGTTTGCCGATTGAGCCTGGAGGCGGGCGAGTACCTACCGGTGATTGATTTGACCTGGCAGTTGTCCGGAGGCTACTGGCCAGAGTAGAGAGATGGATGCGGGATGACCTGTACTGTCGGGGCCGAGGGCCGACACTGCAGACGGACCCCGTGGGCTGATCTGGACTGACGGAGCCCCATATACGAGGATTTCTGTGTCGATGCTTGGCACACGGTTTCATGATATTTCTTTAACCCCTTTTTGTATATATAACAGGGGACTTAGCCGTTGTTATATATACCCTTACACAAATATTAGTGGTATGGGACGCTAATATATGTGTATTGCCCCCATCATATTTATTTCTGTACATATACATACCTTTAGGATGTTAGATTCTTACTTGAGATTGGACTTGGGATACTAGGTGATTCATTGGGACTGGACATTGGATATACCTATGTGATTGGTGATTTGTACATTCGGGATATAGGAGATTACTCGATATTGTACATTGAGGAGATGTGAAACTTATATGATGTGAGTGCCCAATATGGGGGCTGGTTTGAGAATTTGGGATTGGAGTATCTTGATGGATTGTGATCCTGCCACGACGTCAGGTTTCCGTGGGAAATGGCATATTCTACCCTATACCTCACCCTTACCTATCTTTTGCACAGATTCATATTTTGGTAGTACTTGTAGTGTACCCTTATAATAGTTGCATATTTGCTTTCTCATATCTCTATTGCATAGTTATTGCATACTTTTATCATGTCATCATTGCTTCACATATTGATTGTACCTGCTAGTGTACTCTCTTATTTCAGCATTGCATGACATATTACTACTGTAATCGCATACCTTAGATTCATGCTGTACGTGCATTCCTGCGATTACCTGCATATGTTTTATACTATTCACGAGTTGGCAACTCACCCCCGTTGTGCCACAGGTGTTTCAGGTTTTTCCCCAGAGTAGTCGAGGCAGGCTATTCCTTTATTCAGCTATCCAGCTACCACCTTTTGCTACAGATACCGCATCAGCTCACGGTACCATTTTGCTTAGGTGGGTTAGACGGTTATCTGTATTTCATATTGTACCTTCGTTGTATATTGTACTCTCTCTCCATCTACTATTGTATTTGTGGACATAGAGACTTGGTGAGGACGTTAGCATGTATTATTGTGGATTTGATGTCTTTTATATACAGCTTTTTCTCTACTGTCATTATCTCTGTTGTATTCATCTTGACTAGTCTTTATAAAATGGGGGTGTTGCTAAAATTTTAAAGTAAGACTTTTAAAGAATTTGGGTTGCGATTTCAATGGTTTCAAAACTTATATTATCTTTTCCGTATTTTTCATGGTTTAGATTTCTGGGTTTTGGCTTTCTTTTACTGCGTTACGTCTTTAGGCGTTGCGTAGTATTAGGGCCGTCACGGGCCAATTTTAGGTCGTGACAAAGTTGGTATCAGAGCGTTAGGTTTTACCTTTCGGAGTGTAGGATGACCTTAGTATGATAGAGTAGGTAGCTTAAGCAGGGTAACGTAGTGTGTGTATGTCTGCAGCATACCCACAGCGCGGTACTTGCATTAAGTGACCTAAGTACAATTTGCTTGACATTCCTTCCTTGATGATTCATATCTTTGAGATTCGATTTCCTCATTCTTATCGAATCTCATCTTATATCTATTTATAGCCTTGCCGCCGATGACTATGGGGACTCAGAGCGATGCAGCGAGGGCCGAGGTCAGAGTTAGCTCGGGTGAGACGAGTACTGACCAGGATGGCACTCTAGTTGCACAGCTGCAGACGGATCAGCCTACGACTTATACTATGGATAGACTTTTGGTAGAGATGCAGGACTTCCGCCAGACTATGAGTTCTTTGGTTGATGTCGTTCGGGAGCTACGACAGGAGGTTGTCACCCCTGTTACTCAGCTATCCCTTACGATCAACGTGCAGCAGTCCGTCACTTACATAGCACCAGTGGTTGCAGCTCCAGTTGACGAGGCGCATACTTCGGAGGCTCAGAGAGTTCCAGGACAGTGGAGGACTCATACCAGCGTACCAGCCCAGAGACAGAGATTTGGTCGTCGAGACAGATTTCGTGGCCGTCGTGGGAGTAACAGAGGCTTAGGACGAGGACAGTCGTTCAGCTCTCAGCCCCAGGATGGTCAGCAGTCAGCACGTGGATGTTTTCGATGCGGGAGCCTTCAGCACTTCGTCAGGGAGTGTTCCTTAGCACCTCGTCATGATCGTTTTCAGAGAGGCCGTGGACGTGGAAGATTTGCTCAGAGGGCTCAGGCTACCAGAGGAGTTCATCCAGCTGCGAGTAGAGGGCAGACACAGGAGTTTGCTTCTACTCATCGGGACGCGCAGATGTCCAATGTGGAGTTTTCAGGTACCCTTGAGTTATGTGTTCTTTTCATATATTCGTTTGTTTTCCTGCTTGTACTGTGGTTGGGTAGATTAGTCGTAGTTGTGCTAACTTCTGTCAGCGATCCTTTGGTTGCGCGACACGTATTCAGTTGTGTGCCAATCGGATAGGAGATAGAGATTCGTCCGTCGTTTTGATCCTTCTAGAGATGTTGGATTTGACGTTCTCCTGGGCACGGACTGGTCAGCTACGTGTTGGGCGTCTGTGGACTACCGTGAGGAAACAAGTTAGGTTTTGTTTTCCCCGGCAAGTCAGTTCTTGTTGTGCAGGTGGATAGTTGTACCGCCTCTCACAGCTTGAATTCAGCCGTTTTCGCTAGTCGGCTTCTGAGGAGATGTCGTGGATTCTTGGCGTTCATTCGTGATACCGGAGCCACCGTGGGATTGTTGGACCGGGTTCTTTTCGTGCGAGAGTTTTTCCGACGTTGTTCCAGATGAGCCGGCGAAGCTGAGGGAGATAAAGGATCAGCTGCAGAGTCTTGGTTTGGGGAGTTTTGTGCGTCTGAGTGTTTCGCTTTTGGGAGCTCCTATTTCTGTTCGTCAAGGAGAAAGACGGCAGTTGAGGTTGTGTATCGACGGATCGTCAATTGAACCGGCTTACGGTGCGGATAGGTATCCTTCATCTCGCCGTGACGATTCCCTCCGATTAGCTCCAGAGTGCGAGACACTTTCTAAGTTTGCTTGGGATCAGGTCATCATTATTGCGGATTCGGAGTGACGGCATTCCGAAGACTGCCTTGTGCGTGCTACGGGCTTTGTGTGTTTTTGTGAGTCGTTGGATTCACTGTCGCCCTAGCAGCATTCGTAGATATGATGAACCAGATTTCTGCAGGTCGTTCCTCGACCAGTTTTTGTTGTGTTATTTACGACACTCTGGTCTACCTAATGTGTCTTGAGGGACAGGAGTAGCGCTTGAGGATTTGTTATGCAGATGCTGGGAGAGCACCTGCAGTTGCTAAATTCTCGGAGTGTTTCTTCAGGTTTGTTTGTGTTGACTCCTAGGTCTTATAGTCACGGGAGACGGTTTCGTATGGTTTCGTGGGAGATCGTGGCCGTACAGCTTAGGCCCAGACTTGTGTGCAGGACGGAGATCCGCGGATTGTTGGGCTTAGCAGGGTTTTACCGCCGTTTCATGCAGGATTGCTAGAGTAGTGCTGCACCGTCGACGGAATTGACCAAAAGGAGGTTTCTTTTCTTTGGACTGAGGCATGTGTACGGAGTTTTCAGCAGTTGAAGATTCAGTTAACAGCTGCATCAGTTCTTCCTTTGCTTTTGGTTCGGGCGACTTGTTGTTTAACTGTAATGTTTCTTGAGTGGGCTCGAGGGTGTACTGAGGTGACACTATAGAGATATCGCTTTTTCTTTCCCTACATTTGGAGGAAGTACGAGGAGGATATTCCACTCATGATCTGGAGATGGCCGCGGTGGTTTTGCGTGGAGATTTGGAGACACTATTTGCTTGAGAGTCATGTCCGATTTTCCACGGACCACTAGAGCTTAATGTACATCTTCCTGCAGCAGATTTGGATTGTTGTGATAGTCTTCTGCAGATTTACAGTTTTGTGTGATCGTTGAGTATAGCTTAGTTCGTCTCTACGGAGGGGACAGCTTGCTCATGTCCGCGCCCGACCACCTTCCTTAAATCGTTTTCGCGAGACACTGCCCGTCGAAGCTCGTACGTCAGAGATACTTGAGCATATTCGGCTGTGTAATGATTTGGAGACCTTGATTGTGACAATGATGTGCTAAGTTAGGAACACGTTTGTGTACCTGCCATTACCAGGTAGAGGCGTGTAATCCTAGAACACGCACATCTGTCAACTCCCTCTATGCATTCAAGTTCCACCAGCTTTGGCGTGACTTGTGAGATAGTCACAAATGGACAGGGATGTAAAGAGAAGTTTTAGGTTTCGTTTCAAGTGTCTGTCTTGTTGTGTGCTTTGGGTCGAGCATCTAAGGCCGGCTGGAGAATTGCAATCTTTTACCGTTCCGAAGCAGGAATGGGAGCAGATCTCCATGAATTCCGTCATGGTTTCTACCCAAGTTTAGTTAGGGTGTGACTCTATTCGGATTCTTGTCGTCCGGTTTTACTCAGTTGCTCAGTTGTTTTGTTTAAGTTGTGTGTTTGTTTGTTTGTTGTCAGCAGTTGGGGATCGTCACTCGCCATCGTTAGGATTCTCTTTTGATAGCTATTATCAGGAGACACTCCAATTGGCCACCCTTAGGCTTAGGGGTTAGGTCGTGTCGATCGCCAGCCTGTTGTTTTCTGACTCTGCGTAAGTAGGACTTTGGACCCCAGCTAGTCTAGAGACTTCGGAGATAGTCCAGCTGTGTTAGGTCAGGATGGAACTGTCCATTGCAAACAGATGTCTTTTGCGACTGTGCTGGTCGCAGGCTTGAGTGCGCAGTGACAAATCATGTATTCCTACGGACTTTCCGATGAATGACATGTTGGATTTTGGGAAGTTGTCCCAGGATTTTAGGTCCTTTTTAGATCCTATAAGAGAGTTAGTTTCGTTGCCTTTAATTTGGCACTTCCGCCCAGATTATTAGAATTTCACCCCGTACTCCTTGTGATGATACTTTACAATTACCTTCATGACCTTTCTCACATGATTTGGCACTAGACCATTTAGCTGGACGCGATCTTTCGTTCACCCGCAGCCATGTGTGTTAATGGCTCGACAGGTGGAGAAACGTCGGTCAAAAGTCTTGCCATCTGTGAAGGGTTTTCTTGAACGTAGCCGTATAGTGAGGTAGTCACTTGGGAGGCTGCGATCGAGATTCGAGGATTTTAATCTTCTCTTTGAAGGTACGCGTATCAGTATATTTTTAAATTCGGGGACAAATTTCTTTTAAGGGGGGCGAGATTGTAACACCTTAGAATGTGTTTTGTAGCTAATTATATTTTAATGTGTGGTTTTTAATAAAAGTTTACCAAATTAAGTTTTTAATATTTTATCCTAATTATTATGTATTTTATTAGAATTTTGTTAGGCACACACACACACTTGTGCATGATAACTAGGATGTAATTGTGGTTTAACCATTGCTTAATTTAGTGTTAAGGTTGTATTAGGTGTTTTGGGTTTAATAGTGTTATGGTTGGTTTTAATTAAAATGATTTTTGGGAAATGTTTTAAATTGGGTTGAATGTTGACTTGTGTGTGAGAGAGGGCATGGTGAGCATGGGGTGAACCATGCCTCATTAATGATGAGAGAGAAGGAGAGAGGGAGGGGTTGTAGCCTTGCACTCATTTCTCATTCTCTTTTCCCTCATTCTCTCTCTCACAAACACACACACACACACACACTCACTGCAGAGAGAGAGAGAGAGAGAGAAGAAGAAGCAGCAGCAGCAAGCCTTGGCAGCAGCAGCAGCAAGCCTTGGCAGCAGCAGCTGCAGGGATCATCATCTTCACAACAACAACAACAGCAGCAGCAACAATAGCAGCAGCATCAGCAGCATCATCAGCTACAACAACAACAAAGATAACAACAACAACAACAATAACAACAACAATATCATCAGCAGTTGCAGCAGCACCAGAAGTAGCAGCAGTTGCAACAGCAAGCAGCAGCAGCAGGAGGAGTCCCAGCACTTGCAGGAGCACTCACCTCCTCCCTACACCTCTTCACCAGCTTTCTTGGGCTCCTTAGGGTATAATTTCTGAACCCCAATCCCTAGTTTGATTAGTTGTGTGATTGTTAGTGTCGGTTTGTATTAAATTGCTAGTTTAGTGCTAGTTTGGTGTTTTGTGTGGAATTTTGGTTGGAATGTGTTGGAATTGGTTAACCTAGCTCATTGTAGTGTTGTTAGGCCACTTCCACTGAGATAATAGCCAGATTACACTAAAATACCATAAGGTTTCTTATTTGTGAAATTTGGTGTTTTTAAAGCGATATTTGTGACTTTTGTGATCTGCTATAGACCCGGACCTTGCAGAGTAAAATTGAGGGAACTGGAGCATGTACACTAGGTATAGATAACACCACCAGAAGACGAGCCACCCTACCCTTAACCTGGCCGCCAATTTCCTTGTTTTGGCCGCAAATTGCGGCCCAGAGGGGGGCTTGGGTGTTGGGGTTTTGGTGTAGGGCTCCCTGCTGTGTTTTCTAGGTCTTTGGCATGTCTAGTTTTGTGATATTTTACCTGTAGGAAAATCTGGGACTATATGTCGTTTTTGTGTTCGTGGTGTTTGCGCGATACGCGCGATACGTGAGTGAGTTCTGTGATCCAGCGTATCGCGGCGTGTCGCGATGGTTTTAGACACGTACACACACGATTCAGCGTATCGTGCACACGCGCGCTTAGTTCGCGACGCGAGTTTCTCGTTTTGATTCGATATCGCGTTTCGCGGAATATTTTGGCTTATATGTGATATTCATGTCGTGTTTACAGGTTTGCAGGCAGGAGCTACGGACACTACTACAGAGGGAGCAGACGGTAGGATTCACCCAGCGTGGAGTGTAGGTGAGTAGATATAACATCTACAGGGGAATCGCCCGCATGGCGTTATGCGTCTGGGCTAGGATTCAATTACCTGTCGCACATTCTACGTCATTGTAGAATTGCGCCTTACTGCTTTTCCTTAGATATTGTTATACTGTGACTAGCTGCCGTAGGACACCGCACACATTATTGACGGTTCATATTGCACGAGCACGGATTGTATGCTACACACACACCGTCAATAATTGCCATGTCACACACTACCCCTTATAGCTACCATTGCTTGTCACACTTGACATCTAGCTTATCGGTATACCTATAGTGTATCATACCTTTAGTGATAGGTATATTTTCACTCTGCGATACAGCTACAGGTATACCTCCTACATATTTTACCTATACCGGGAGGGATTTCCTACATATGTTACTTATACCCAGGGGGGTATACGACATCAGTTCCTATAGGTAGATACCTAGATTTTGCTACACCTGTATGTTAGACACATATTCAGTTGTTGTCGCATATTCACATTTACTGATGTTACTTAGCTGTACCTTATCATGATTTCGCATACATCTGGTTCAGCTATATACTTGTGTTTACCTGCTCGCATTCAGATATATCGCATACATTTATTCTTGGATTGCGCATTGTTTATCTGGATTTTACATGATGTTTTCGGGATTTGGGAACCGCGGGAGTTCATGAAATTATGCATACATGTAACAACCCGGTTTCCTTGATATGATATTTGAGCGTCCCCCATGAGTTTTATCGGTGCTGATTTTATGCTCCATACGATGTGTGGTTGCCGTATGAGAGTACATGGTGGGGCCCGGTATGGTTCCCCTCGGCAAGAAGATCGATGGGTTTGCCGATTGAGCCTGGAGGCGGGCGAGTACCTACCGGTGATTCATTTGACCTGGCAGTTGTCCGGAGGCTACTGGCCAGAGTAGAGAGATGGATGCGGGATGACCTGTACTGTCGGGGCCGAGGGCCGACACTGCAGACGGACCTCGTGGGCTGATCTGGACTGACGGAGCCCCATATACGAGGATTTCTGTGTCGATGCTTGGCACGCGGTTTCATGATATTTCTTTAACCCCTTTTTGTATATATAACAGGGGACTTAGCCGTTGTTATATATACCCTTACACCAATATTAGTGGTATGGGACGCTAATATATGTGTATTGCCCCCATCATATTTATTTCTGTACATATACATACCTTTAGGATGTTAGATTCTTACTTGAGATTGGACTTGGGATACTAGGTGATTCATTGGGACTGGACATTGGATATACCTATGTGATTGGTGATTTGTACATTCGGGATATAGGAGATTACTCGATATTGTACATTGAGGAGATGTGGGACTTATATGATGTGAGTGCCCAATGTGGGGGCTGGTTTGAGAATTTGGGATTGGAGTATCTTGATGGATTGTGATCCTGCCACGACGTCAGGTTTCCGTGGGAAATGGCATATTCTACCCTATACCTCACCCTTACCTATCTTTTGCACAGATTCATATTTTGGTAGTACTTGTAGTGTACCCTTATAATAGTTGCATATTTGCTTTCTCATATCTCTATTGCATAGTTATTGCATACTTTTATCATGTCATCATTGCTTCACATATTGATTGTACCTGCTAGTGTACTCTCTTATTTCAGCATTGCATGACATATTACTACTGTAATCGCATACCTTAGATTCATGCTGTACGTGCATTCCTGCGATTACCTGCATATGTTTTATACTATTCACGAGTTGGCAACTCACCCCCGTTGTGCCACAGGTGTTTCAGGTTTTTCCCCAGAGTAGTCGAGGCAGGCTATTCCTTTATTCAGCTATCCAGCTACCACCTTTTGCTACAGATACCGCATCAGCTCACAGTACCATTTTGCTTAGGTGGGTTAGACGGTTATCTGTATTTCATATTGTACCTTCGTTGTATATTGTACTCTCTCTCCATCTACTATTGTATTTGTAGACATAGAGACTTGGTGAGGACGTTAGCATGTATTATTGTGGATTTGATGTCTTTTATATACAGCTTTTTCTCTACTGTCATTATCTCTGTTGTATTCATCTTGACTAGTCTTTATAAAATGGGGGTGTTGCTAAAATTTTAAAGTAAGACTTTTAAAGAATTTGGGTTGCGATTTCAATGGTTTAAAAACTTATATTATCTTTTCCGTATTTTTCATGATTTAGATTTCTGGGTTTTGGCTTTCATTTACTGCGTTACGTCTTTAGGCGTTGCGTAGTATTAGGGCCGTCACGGGCCAATTTTGGGTCGTGACAGTATGCCCTAGAGGCCATTACTATACAAGGGATGTATATTGTAGTGGATGCTTGGACATATATAGGGATGACTTTCTTGCTCGATATGATAGTATGCTATCTGGTTACACTTTACCTTAACATGTACACCGATTGTCTCTCTGTTACATGTTGGTAAAGCCCTTAGGATGTGTACTTGACTACCTGGACTATGATGCGGATCATACTAGTGGGGAAATGGAAGTCCATATGTACATCCTTCAAGGTCCCTAGTCGTGGGTGTATCGAGACGGGGCATCGATATACCAGAGTAGACTAGCGTGTAGCTTCTCGACCCATACAGATGGGCGATGGATGACCCCATATCCATTGGTGTTTGACATCAGAGATGATATACGAGTGCTCAGTAGAGACTGGGTACACTGGACGGACCCGCCGAGAACTCCCAGATGGTATTATACCTTACGTCAGATGGCAGTTCTCTGGTGACACTGGTACAGGTTAGTCTGTAGACCCGAGATCGTCATAGAGTCTTGTGTGATTCCCACTGTGCTTTGATTTCCATCATACCACGTCCAAGAGGGCGTGCAAAAAGGTGGCTTTTGGGTACAGTCCCGAATCACATGGAGGCAATGAGCGATAGGAGGGGTTTCGTCTCTCCCGGTATAGGGAGTTGATGTTGCGCAGTGCTCGATTGGCTATAACAGGAAGTCCTTGGCTAAGGCTGTTTTAGGGATTTACTGATAAGTGTTACCAGTAGTTTCTCGACCCGTTATGAGCCTCATATCGACACGACTTATCGAGTTATTGGGGTCTGACGTTTACCACCCCTAGACGAGATATGCAACATATCAGACGAACAGACCGGACTGTACGGTAGTGTTACTCGTTGGATTCACTGGAGTGTGAGCGGGCTTGCTCGTTGATCTTCTGATCGCTCAATACCCGGGTGTCCGTTACATTTAGCAGACCGCTTGCGGCTTGTGGGTGTTTGATATGATCATCACCTGCTGCCGGCATATTGACGAGTCTTTAGAGTCCTACACAGGGGTTTCCTGGCTTAAGCAAAACGAAATAGGAGCGCATATGAGATATGTGCGGGACCGAGAATAATACCAGTATGTGATACTGTATTCTATTCTCGCGATTTGTGACATTGATCGGTTGTATGCGATATGGCCGGGTTATCGGATCAAGTGTTGATTCGATAAGTTATTACTATAGATATTAGTCGGTTATATGCGATATGACCGGATCGTTAAATCAAGTGTTGATTTAATGATTTAATGTATAATTATATATTTGATATATTACTTTACATTAACTAATATTGGTTCACTTAAGATTTGTTTTCTCACTTGAAAGTGCACATTGTTTATATGTGATATATGCAAGTGTACATGTTTGTATCATGCTTGATGATACAAACAAGTTGGGTGTATGAGACTTGAACCATATCAAGGTTAGATTAGGGTTTACTATTTAACTTAGCATATAACAAATGAGTGTGACTTTGGTCAAAGTTATCAAGCTTCATGAAGCTTGATGAACATTGACAAAGTCAACTCTTTTGTCATTTGTTCAAGATATTAGCTAACCCAACCCTTAACCTTATGCTATGGTTAATTCTCTACATGAGTTAAGCATGAGGGCTTAACTCAACCATGGTGCTATGATCAAAAGGATAAGTGTTCATATTATTCTTTTAATGGAAATCATTCTTTCTTCTTCTTCATCTTCATCAAGCTCACAAAAGCTTGAGAGCTCCAATGGTGCCATGGTAAAAAGAGTGAGAAATCCAATTCTAAAGTGAACCCACTTCCTATTTCTTCATTCTCTACTACTTGCCATATAGTATAGGGTGTTCTCTTCACAAAGTTTTCGACCAAGTGAAGGAATAGCTTGGGTTTGAGTCTCCCCGACGTAGATCATCTTCGGCCTCGAAGTCAATGACCTAGCCCGATCATTTCTCCGACGAAACCATGTCTAGAGTCCGAGATCCGATGATCGCAGCGGAGGGACGTCAACACGGAGCTAAAGAAATGGTGGACCGGATCTACAAAGGTTGTAATCCCTTTCACTTAGTAGCAAAGTCGTTTGCTTGCTTGATTTTCGCCTTAACTTCTAGTTAACGATCTAGTTTAGGGTTTCTCGGCACCGGAAAATTTTTGTTTGGCATGGTTGATGCCTTGTGGAACCTCTTGAGTGTGCCTAGGAACCCTACAGTGGTATCAGAGCCTAGCTAGAGCCTTAGGCGATGTGTAGACGGAGTTACAAGTCCGATCGAACTGAAACCCTAATACAAATTTACTCTCTGTACATTTTTTGAAATCAGGGATTTTTGAGAATTAAAAATATGCAGAAAAATCAGCAGGAGTTTTTAGGAATTATTGTGAAATTCGAGCGCCTGATTCGATCAAAGCGCGGCGGAACCGCGGCATTAGCATGGCTAATGCGGCGGTTCCGCGGCCGTTTTGTCTCTTCTTCCATTAATTTTTGCACAGTAATTCCTAGATTTTGGTGCTGTATTTTCTGGGAAGTTTTAAATCTTACTCAAGAGTTGAGTTTTCTGGGTTGTATTGGGAGTTCGTAGATTCGATCGGATTATCAAAATTTGTCTATGTGTCTTTCCGGGTAATTTTAGAATATGTTAAAAAGTTCGACCGGATATAAATACCCACTTTTTCCCCTGTCGGGAAATTTCCAAGTGTTGGATCTTTCCATGGTTTAAAGACGTTCTAAGTAGTGCAAGTAACGCGATGGACCCTCTAGAAGACAACAAACCTTAACTCGATTATGTGACCGTCTTGAACTGCCCTTTGAACCTTAGGGTTTGGGGCAGTACGGCGTGCCATATGTGAGGCGTTGGCTTGACCCTTCTACGGCCGGACCGTTGGTACTGTGGCATGAAATGGATGTTTTTGAACTTATTTCAAGAGTTGAGCTGTTTCGGGAAAACTTGGGTGTTTGAATGTTCGATCGGAAAGTTTAACATTTTCTATTTATCTGGAATGGGATACAACAATTGGAATTCACAAGTTGTTATGAGATAACTAATATGAATGTTATAAACATAGCACTTTAGTCTCACTTGATCGGTTGCCACGGAATTTTGATGTGATCAAAAGTCCGTCGCAATCACGTAGCGTACGCGAATACTCGCCGGATAAACTTAATAGACAGCTACACCCCTTAGCCCTGACCAAGTGACTGTAGGAGAACCCCGTCGCCGAAAGCATCCTTTCGGGTGCTCTCGGTAGCGTTGTTCCGCCTTGGTGCACTTCGTCGACGGTATCGGGGGTGCGGCCGCCTACTAAAGTTTGCGACGAGCATTCGATCAGTTTATCGGGAATCTTGTTGAATTGCCTGACTAGATATTGAAAAGTGTTTTCGATATAGAGACTAAAATGCGGGGTTTTATAATTGTTAGGCATGTGATGTCTAAGAAATTCATTTGATTAGGCATGCGATGTCTAAAGAGGTTGCGGATTCCAACTGTTGTAGTTTTACACTTTCTTTTCTGTGACCGTAAGTGTAATGTGTGATATCGCCGGTTTCGTTGTTATATGTCAACGACAATTGGGGTGCGCACATTTACTTACGTTGATGACATGTGATGTTATGTGTTGCTGGATATGTTATATTGGATCGTCGTGTTTTGAATAGCCGGGGTTTTATGTGAGATGAGAGTTTTTCATTTTCATTCATGTAAAATTTATTGTATGTAATATTCTTTTATTGGGGCACTTCCAGGTAGCGGAAGATGTCACCCATTGTATATTATTTTCTTTTCCGCACTAGGATAGACCCAAGGAGGAGGGCACAAGTAACCGGGTTCTGGAGTCCAGTGGGAGACCAACTCGAGGAGTCGAGTCCGGGTCTCCTAACTCTAGAATTGGCAGGGTTGCTTGCCGCTCTCGTAGGGGTCTAGGGGTGTGGGTTTGGCTATTCATCACGACCGTGAAATCCGTGTTTTATACAGGCTCGTATTGAAAACACGGACGTCCTAGTATATCCAATATTTCATATGATTCTTCTGCTGCGATATCTGTGATGTGATCATGTGATGTTCTGTGATAGATATAGTATATAGTATATATGATATATTATATAGACGTTACTTTTGTTTTGCACTCGCGCTAGCCCTGCCCTGCTCTGCCGTTAGTTACCTAACCTAACGGTGCACGAGGGGACATCGAGGCGAATGCGGATAGCATAAGTGTACGTCTTATTTATCTGTGATGTTTAGGTATATTAAATGATGGGACTTCATTAATGTGATTAATGAAAGAAAATAAACCTAAAGATGTTGTGGAATCGAATTTTCAAAAACAGGTAGCTACGGTTCTTGCTTTGCATCGCGGTGTTCCTTGTAGAACATCCTGCACCTTATTCGATATGGAAAGGACCGAGATCCCTTCACCGGGAGTGACTCCTTTAGCAATAACTGGCAGATGCTACAACCCTCGGTTTGTCTTTTGATTGCTCCTATAGTTCTTGCTTTGCACAGTGATGTATATGATATATCCTGCACCTCATTCGACGAGGAAAGGACCGACGATCCCTTCACCGGGAGTGACCCCTTTAGCAAAACTAGAAAAGCCTCAAAAACACTCCATTTTAAATCATTTGATTCTACAACGATATAAAGTTCATTACGCAAAGGGTTTTCTTAAAAACCTGTCGTAGCCCTCCGTCATTTCAGATAAGTAATAGTTAGTATTCGTGCTGCGTTTGTTGACCCAGTCAAGGCGTAGTGTGCGGTAGCTGATTATTGCTTATCAGCAAAGCATATGATGCGATTGGATTAGGGTAGTCGTGCGGCCTTGTTGACTCAGTCAAGGGTCGTGCGGGTGGGTTTAATTCAATCAGAAATGACGGGTTGAACTTTACTTGCGGTCTATGATTTGTTGACTCAGTCAAGGTCATAGATCGCTTGGGGCAAAATATTATCGGGAATTTCAAGTGTTGAAATTTGCAATGAGATTGCATACCTTCTATGAGATAGTTGGATCCCGATACCCACTGCGAGTAATTGTTACTCCTGGGAGAGTTTTACACATTACAATTAGCCGATCAAGTAGGTGTCTAGAAAGGTGTCAACGGGGTTACGCCTCTGGGAAAACGAGGTTTACATTAATTAGGTTCGTGCGAAAGCATGGGGCACCTCCCTCAAAGTACCGACACTGGCCTGGCTGAAAGATTGGCGAACTTGTAGCGTGTAATTAATCCCGGCTAGTCTTTCCTTTTAGGGTTTGAAGGAAGATTTGATAAAAACAGTGGGAGCCATCCTGATTAGATAAAATAATAACCAATCTGATCTTGCAAGAGCGCACGCAGAGTGTTTTCTTCTCTCTCTCTCCTGGTAGCGACCATGTCACGCCTTAATCAAGATAATAAAACGGATATATTGACAAACCCGCTTGTTATACTGAGCTGGGGAACATTGGTCCCGCTCCAACTTATAATTGTTATAAGACAGAGCAGGAATTAGGGGATTACCAGAATTCCCGTGCCGCCCAAACGAAGAAAGTGTATATGATGCATCTCCTTCGGGTGTGTTCGTTACAGAGAACTGTTTCTCAAATGTCCTTTACGTCCTGGGTATATGATACCGGATCAGGATCCCACATATGTAATATGTTACATGGGCTACAGAAAGGTAAAGAACTGAGAACGGGTGATAAGTTTGATGAGACAGAAAACGGGGCAAGTGTTGCAGCCAAGTCTGTTGGTCACTGTCACCCTGTATGATCAGAATACATTGATTCTGAACAAATGTTATTAGATACCGAACCTGATATAAAAAATCATATCAATCTCTTTATTCATTAAAGATGGATACAATTTTGTATTGTTGGATAATGTTTTGAACATTTCCTATATCAAGAGTTGATCGGTTCAGGCACGTTATCTAAAAGCATTGATGTTCTAAATCAAACTACAGTTCTAAGTATACGGAACACACACAAGAGGAAGAGTTCAGAAATGAACGAATCCTTCTTGAGGTATTGTAGACTAGGTCATATCAATGCGACCCGACTAGCTGAAGTTACATATAGATGCATATTTAAATTAGTTTGAATTTACATCTTTTGAAACTTGCCAGTCATGTCAAAAAGATAAAATGACCATAGCTCCGTTTATTGGAAACAGAGAAAGAGTTAGTAAACTCTTGGGATTGATACATGCTGATGTATGTAAGGTCCCCTGTCTACACATGCCAAGACCGGTTCTTTGTACTTCATTACATTCTTTGATAATCTCTCAAGATTCAGACATATGTTCCTGTTGAAACACAGGTCCGAACCTTTTGAGATATTCATAGAATATAAGTTAGAAGTAGAGAACCAAAATACAGGTAAAAGTATTATGTCCTTTGATGTGATCAAGGAGGAGAATACTTGAGCACGGGATTCCTGGACTATTCTAAGAATGAGATTCTCTCTCAGCATTACTCCTCCGTATACACCATAGCACGATGGTATATCGGGGCGGAGCAATAACACCTTATGTGATATGGTGTGCTCTATGATGAGTACTACTGAGTTTTCTATTTCCTTTTAGGGGGTTATGCACTTATGAAGTTGCATACCTATTGAATAGGGTTCCGATCAAATCAGATGCCTACCATTTCATATGAGATATGGAAAGGGAAGAGCCCATCTCTTAAGTCAGTTAAGATTTGGGGTTGTCCGGCCTATGTATAAAAGCAAAATCCGGACAAGCTCGAGGCAAGGTCTGTTATATAGATCTGGAAAGGTTCCAGCTATACAAACTGAAGCAGATGATTTGGTAGAACCAAAGGATTCAATAGCAAACAACGAACCTCAGCCTCTCCGCCGATCTAGTAGGGTTCCTCACCCACCTGAGAGATACTTCGGTTTCTCTATGACAGTGGGAGCGAGGATTGCATCATAAGATGATGACCCAACTAGTTTCGAGCAGGCCATCAGGAGTGGGACTCTGTAAGAATGGCTGGATGCTTAGCGATCTGAGATGGGATCCTTATACACCAACAAAGTATGGACTTTAGTTGCTTTATCTGAAGGGTTAAATCCCCATCAGGAGCAAGTATATCTTGAGAAGATTGCTTGGTGTACATGGAAAAGTTGAGACTTTCAAAGCTAGTCTCGTTAAAGGTTTGCATAATATACCAGTTGTGGCTAATGATGAAACCTTTTCTGGGGCCTATGCTTAAGTCCATCCAGATCCTACTTGCTACGGCTACATACCATGACTATGATATCTGGTGGTTGGGTGTCATGACTGCTTTTCTAAATATTGATTTAGAAGAGAACGTCTATAAGTACACAGCCAGAGAGCTTCGTAGACAGTGGGAGCAGCGGAAACGTATGCAAGATGTTTTATGTGATAAAACAGGCATCGCAGAGTTGGAACATCTGTTTTGATGTGATAGTCAAAGAGTTTGACATCATCAAAACGGTACATGAACCTTGTATATACAAAAAGGTAGTAGGGAGTATGGTGGTGATCCTCATAGAGTACGTGGATGACATACTCTTGATAGGGAACAAGTTTCCTATGCTACGCTCGGTCAATCTCCGCTTATCACTAGGATTCTCCATATAGGATAAAAATGATACCTACTAAATCCTGGGTTTTGGATCTATGAGATAGATCTAATTGGATGTTAGGATACTCACTAGTTGTAGTGAGATGGTATCAATCGATCCTGGGGAGAATCACTGGAAAGGTTCCAGGGTGATAAGGACAACTGAATGTCAGTCGCAGGCATTGTCTTTACCCTCAGTGGAGGGACGGTATGTTGGAAGAGTTCCAAGCTAGATACCGTGGCATACTGGATGATAAAGGCTGGATACATCGCTACTTAAGATGCTACCAAAGAGGAAGTCTGGGTGTATACTAGTTCATGAGATGAACTTCGTTCCTCCCATTATGTGACAATGGAGTTGTGGCTTATGCCAAGGAACGCCCGTCCCATCAGTGATCCAGACATATTCTTAGGCAGTATCACCTGATCATGGAGATGGTTGATCTCCAGGTGATCGAGGTTAGGAGAGTAGACTCAGAGGACAACACGGCGGATCCACTCACAAAAGGCCTTTTCCCAGAGAGAGACTTTTATGGGATGGTTGAGTATGAGATACTACAACCACTGCTATCAGATGGCCCTAGTGCAAGTGGGAGATTGTTAGTTATATGTATGCCCTAGAGGCCATTACTATACATGGGATGTATATTGCAGTGGATGCTTGGACATATATAGGGATGACTTTCTTGCTCGATATGATAGTATGCTATCTGGTTACACTTTACCTTAACGTATACACTGATTGTCTCTCTGTTACATGTTGGTAAAGCCCTTAGGATGTGTACTTGACTACCTAGACTATGATGCGGATCATACTAGTGGGGACATGGTAGTCCATAAGTACATCCTTCAAGGTCCCTAGTCGCGGGTGTATCGAGACGGGGCATCGATATACCAGAGTAGACTAGCGTGTAGCTTCTCGACCCATACAGATGGGCGATGGATGATCCCATATCCATTGGTGTTTGACATCAGAGATGATATACGGGTGCTCAGTAGAGACTGGGTACACTGGACGGACCCGCCGAGAACTCCCAGATGGTATTATACCTTACGTCAGATGGCAGTTCTCTGGTGACACTGGTACAGGTTAGTCTGTAGACCCGAGATCGTCATAGAGTCTTGTGTGATTCCCACTGTGCTTTGATTTCCATCATACCACGTCCAAGAGGGCGTGCAAAAAGGTGGCTTTTAGGTACAGTCCCGAATCACATGGAGGCAATGAGCGATAGGAGGGGTTTCGTCTCTCCCGGTATAGGGAGTTGATGTTGCGCAGTGCTCGATTGGCTATAACAGGAAGTCCTTGGCCAAGGCTGTTTTAGGGATTTACTGATAAGTGTTACCAGTAGTTTCTCGACCCGTTATGAGCCTCATATCGACACGACTTATCGAGTTATTGGGGTGTGACGTTTACCACCCCTATACGAGATATGCAACATATCAGACGAACAGACCGGACTGTACGGTAGTGTTACTCGTTGGATTCACTGGAGTGTGAGCGGGCTTGCTCGTTGATCTTCTGATCGCTCAATACCCGGGTGTCCGTTACGTTTAGCAGACCGCTTGCGGCTTGTGGGTGTTTGATATGATCATCACCTGCTGCCAGTGGGTTTAAAGACTCGACACTACGCTGGCAGTGGGTTTAACCACAGACCGCAAGCGGCACTAGCTGTGCGTAACGGTCCCCAGGTAGATGCCGACAAGAAGACTGACGAGGTGAAACCCATCTGAACTCCTACTGAGCCTGAATGTGACAATCTCTGCACAGTCCGGTCTGTTCGTCTGATACATCGCATGGCGCGCCTAGGGGGCGGTAAACGTCAGTCCCCTAATAGCGGTACAAGTCGTATCGGAGTGAAGCCCAGAACACCCTGAGATAATACTGGAAACCTACCAGTATTTCTCGCTTGCCCTGGCCAGGGACTACTCGCGTAATGGCTCTCCTAGACACAGCGCGATGTCAACCCCCAATACCGGAACAGACGGATCCTGTCTAACCGTCACTGCCTCCAAGTGCTTCGGGACTGCACCCAAAAACTACCTGTTTGCACGACTCCTTTGAGCCGTGGTAGGGTAGTAATCAAAGTACAGTGGGAACACACTCGAGGAGAAGTGACAGTGTCAAGTCAGCGGACTAAGCTGTACTCATGTCACCTGGGAACTGATAACTGACGATAGGTATAGTACCAACCAGCAGTTCCCGACGAGACCTATCCAGTGTACTCGTAACCTAACGAGCACCCGCATACTATCTTAAGTACGACGTACTGACGGCTGTGGGACAGACCGTCTCCCACACTGGGATGAGAAGCGCATACGCTAGTCTACTCCGGAGTATCGATGCCCTGTCTCGATAGTCCTGCGACTAGGGACCTGCATAAGGATGTGCTTACAGATTACCCAGCCCCCACTAGTGTGACTGCCATCACAACGCTGGTAATCAAGCAAAGATCCTAAGGGATCCACTAATGTGTATGAAAGGTTCCTAGGCACCCTATAGTTGTCTCACAAGGCATCGAACATGCCAATTTAAAATTTTTGGTGCCGAGAAACCCTAGACTACGGATCTTAGACTAGATGTTTAGGCGAAATGAAAACTTAGTTAACACTTAACTACTAGGATACGGAAATTACAACCTTTGTAGATCCGGATATCCACCTCCACGGCTCCGCAATGAAGTCTTCTTGCTGTACATCATGAATCCTCGACTCATTCGTCGGCTTCATCGGGAAAACGGGCGAGCTAGGTCGTCGGCTTCGTGTCAAAGACGATCTACGTCGAGGTTGCACTAGTTCAAGCTTCGACTTCACCAAGTAGTGAAACTTGTGAAGAAAACACCCAAAACCACTTGGCAAGAGGTAGAGGATGAAGAAATAGGAGGTGGGTTCACTTTAGATTTGGGTTTCTATCACTAGAACTCAAGTTGCCATTAATGGCATCTAGGTTTCTCACTTGAAGAAGAAGAAGAAGATGATAGAATTGTTATGATAAGATTTTTTGAAAAAGAATAATAAAATCAATACTTATCATCTTCTACCCATGGTCAAGTGTAGAGAATAGACCATGGTTAGTGGGAGTGGTTAGGTTTAAGTATGAAGACAAAACGGCATCATTAGTCAAAGCTTCATGAAGCTTCACCATTCTTCATGAAAAAAATGAAACTAATTTGTTTTCATAAATCCATTTAAATAAATAATAAATGGATAAATAATAAGTGAATAAAATATAAACCCTAACAACTTGCATAACCATGGTTGCATTCTTTACACAAAGCCAAAACAACATGTATCATCAAACATGATACATTCAAGTGTACACAAAACATATCACATATACAATGTGCACTTCAAGTGAGAAAAATCCGTTTAAAGTGAACCAATACTAGTTAATGCAAAGTAATATATCAAATATATAATTATACATTAAATCATTAAATCAACACTTGATTCAATGATCCGGTCATGTCGCACATAACCGACTAGTATTCAATGCATCGATTTATCGAATCAATGATTCGATAACTAGGTCATATCTCATACAACCAATCGAAACATTAATCGCGAGAATCAAATACGGTATCACATACACGCATTATTCTCGGTCCCGCATATATCTCATATGCACTCCTATTTCGTTTCGCTTGAGCTAGGAAACCTCTGTGTAGGACTCTAAAGACTCGTCAATACGCCGGTAGCAGATGATGATCATATCAAGCACCCACAAGCCGCAAGCGGTCTGCTAAACATAATGGCCACCCGGGTATTGAGCGATCAGAAGATCTACGAGCTAGCCCGCTCACACTCCTGCGAATCCGACCAGTAACACTTACCATACAGTCCGGTCTCTTCGTGTCATATGTCGCATATCAAGTCTAGGGGTGGTAAACGTCAGACCCCAATAACCCGATAAGTCGTGCCGATGTGAGGCTCGTAACGGGTCGAGAAACTACTGGTAACACTTACCAGCAAATCTCTGATCAGCCCTGGCCAGGGACTTCCCTGTTACGGCCAATCGAGCACAGCGCAACATCAACTCCCAATACCGGGAGAGACGAAACCCCTCCTATCGCTCATTGCCTCCATGTGACTCGGGACTGTACCGAAAGACCACCGTTTTGCATGCCCTCATGGACGTGGTAAGGTGGAGATCAAAGCACAGTGGGAATCACACAAGACTCTATGACGATCTCGGGTCTACAGACTAACCTGTACAAGTGTCACCTGAGAACTGCCATCTGACGTGAGGTATAATACCATCTGGGAGTTCTCGGCGAGTCCGTCCAGTGTACCCAGTCTCCACTGAGCACCCGTATACCATCTCTGATGTCAAACACCAATGGATATGGGTGTTAGTGTATATGCCCTAGAGGCCATTACTGTATCATACTAGTTTGTATATTACTTAATGGAAGCTTGGGATATTCACCTTGTATAAACAATCTTGCTCAATATAGTAGTATGCTACTTGGTTTGTTTCTACTTCAATGTGTACTTGTGTTTATTTTACTATATCACTTATACGCATTAGTGGAGCCCTTAGGATCTTTGCTTGATTACCAGCGTTGTGATGGCAGTCGCACTAGTGGGGGCTGGGTAATCTATAAGCACATCCTTATACAGGTCCCTAGTCGCAGGACTATCGAGACAGGGCATCGATACTCCGGAGTAGACTAGCGTATGCGCTTCTCATCCCAGTGTAGGAGATGGTCTGTCCCACAGCCATCAGTACGTCGTACTAGAGATAGTATACGGGTGCTCGTTAGGTTACGAGTACACTGGACAGGACTCGTCGGGAACTGACAGGTTGGTATTATACCTATCGTCAGTCATCAGTTCCCAGATGACATGAGTACAGCTTAGTCCGCTGACTTGATACTAGCACTTCGCCTCGAGTGTGTTCCCACTGCACTTTGATCACTACCCTACCACGGCTCAAAGGAGTCATGCAAACAGGTGGTGGTTGGGTGCAGTCCCGAAGCACTTGGAGGCAGTGCCGGTTAGACAGGATTCGTCTCTCCCGGTATTGGGGGTTGACATCGCGCTGTGTCTAGGAGAGCCATTACACGAGTAGTCCCTGACCAGGGCAAGCGAGATATACTGGTAGGTTCCAGTGTTATCTCAGGGTGTTTTGGGCTTCACTCCGACACGACTTGTACCGCTATTGGGGGACTGACGTTTTACCGCCCCCTAGGCCCGACATGCGATGTATCAGACGAACAGACCGGACTGTACGGAGACTGTCACATTCAGACTCAGTAGGAGTACAGATGGGGTTTCACCTCGTCAGCCTTCTTGTCGGCATCTACCTGGGGACCGTTACGCACAGCTAGTGCCGCTTGCGGTCTGTGGTTAAACCCACTGCCAGCGTAGTGTCGAGTCTTTAGAGTCCCACACAGAGGGTATTCGCCTCTGGGCAAAACAGAGTAGAGGTCGCATGGTTTTGCGACAGGGTTCGTTCTCCTCCACGCACTTGTGCACTTTTGGAGTCCGGACGGATATTGCCAGCAGGCTCTGGTTTGAGCCGGATACTGGTATATGTTTTGGGGTTGCTTTTATCTCTCAGTATTCATGTTCCTCGGAACAAGAATGCAGGTGTGTATGCACAGTTATTTGAGGAGGAGGAAGATGACTTTCATTAGGGTTTCGGAACGGGTGCGTATGCACAATTGACGGTTATCATTTTCCAAACCCTAATGGATTTATGGATTATCTATTAATAATAGTAATTAAATGAGAATTATGTTATGGTTGATTTTGTTGACTTGTTGACCATGGTTGACTTGTTGACCATGGTTGAATATTGACCACCATCATGCTTTATAAAGATCCTCTTTGATTCATGCTTACATTTCATTAAATGAAGCATGATAGTGGTCATTCCAAATTACCATCAACTATTCTTATTTTGAATTATTATTATTTAGATAATTCTTTTCTTTTGGCAATATGGTTGCAAGAAAGAAAAAGATAGCTCATTATCTCATTTAGCTTCTCTCTCCTCTCTTCATCTTCTTCTTCCTCAAGCTCAAGGTGACCCCTTCTCATGTGTTGAGAATCCATCACCTTGAAAAGAAAAACAACCCCTAGTTACTCTCTACTCATTCTAGGTTCAAGGTTTAGCAAGCCGGAAACCCTAGTTCACTCAAAGATCGAGGAAGAGCCCAAAGGTTGAACCTTCGAGGTGGATCCATCTTCGACGGAAGAAGGCTACAAGGCAAGAACCATCAACCTCTACAAGGTTTGAAGAAGAAGGAGTTCAAGTTTAGGTATAACCTTCATCCGAGTAGCTAAGACTCTTTAGCTTGTATGCTAGTTTAGTTTAGACACGATCCCGACCTTGTTTAGTCCATGTTGCCTCTTGCGATAAAAATTTGTTTTTTATACCGTTTCCGCCTTCCCGTAAGAACCGGGGGTCGCAATATGGACTTACAGTGGTATCAGAGCCTAACTAAACTTAAACTAGCTTGGTAGTGAAGTGTAACGAAGTTCGGAACCGAAAAAGTCACAAAACCGGAAAATTACAAAACCTGAGTTTCTGTTGAATTTTTTTTGGCTCAAAATGAAAAACGTTATACTTGTAAATTCGTCTCAGGGTTTTGTGAGAACACCCAAGAAAAACGATGCCCTAATTCATTCAAACCGCCGCGGTTCCGCGGCACGAGGTAGGCATGTGCCGCGGAACCGCCGCCGTTTGTTTTCCTCTCTGCATCATTTTTCGTGCAGTGTTCTTATGGTGGGATTTTGGGATTTTTCTGATATATTATATGTGCCCAGATTTTCCAGAACTGAAATTCACTTTTGGGGTCCTATAATTCCGTATTTTTCCGAACTTCACTGCACTTTGACTATGATGGTTATATCTGTGATGCTTGCATGTATTGAACGTCGGCTAATCGCTATAAGACGATTAGTCGGGGTTATACATGATCTGTGTTTGATATTGGAATGTGTATATGAATGTGTTGGACTGTCGCGGGTGAATAGCCGGGGTGGATGTGAGATGAGCTTTTGTTTTTCTTTCATTCATTGTAAATGTAAATTGATGTAATAATTATTATTTGTTTGGCCGCACAACCGGGTCGGGGTTGTAGCCGTCATTGTATAATTCTTTTTACTGTTTTTGCTCCTAGGATAGACCCATGGAGGGGTGCACAAACTGCCGGGTACTTGGCGGGTAGTTTGCCGCACCCGTAGGGGTCTTGGGTGGGGTATTTGGCTATTCACCGCGACCGTGTTATCCGCTTTTTGTTTCAGGCTCGAAAGGATTGCGGATTGCTAGTATATCCAATGTATTCATCTGTGATCTGTAATTTCTATCATTGCTTTCTATTTAGGCGTTGCTTATGTTTTACAGCCGCGCTAGCCCAGCCCCCGCTCTGTCGTTAGTTAAGTAACCTAACGAGTGATGACGGGACCCCGTGGCGAATGCGAATGGCATAAGCGTACGTCATATTTTGGTTGTTTTCTGCAATAGTAGGAATTAAATGATGGGACGCATTAAAAGTACTAATGCAAGAATATCACGCATTAAAAGAACTAATGCAAGATAATAAACCAAGTTAAAATCGTTGGAACACTTTCGAAAAACCACTCGGTTCTTTTCAAAACTAACTTTTAAATGCGGAGCTTGAGCCACTCCTTCTAAAAGCTATCTCGTTCCATCGATTATATCAAGTTCACTACATTCACGGTTTTACCAAAACCATTCGTAGCCCTCCGTCGCTTCGCATGAATAGGCAGTAGTATTCAAGCTACGTATTTTGACCAAAGTCAAGGCATAGTGATTGGTAGCTATTGAGTGTTCATGTGTAGCATAGATAGATGCGTTGGTTTGGGACAGTCGTGCTGCCATTTTGGCCAAAGTCAAGGGTATGTACGGATGGATCCAAATTAACCTGGATAGTGACGGGCAGAACTTGACATGTGACTTATGATATTTTGGCCAAAGTCAAGGTCATAAGAGCATGGGGCAAAAATCCACATCGGGAGTTTCATAAGTACTGAAACTTGCTAGATTTGCATATCATTTGGAGTGTGGTGATTCTGGTAGGATTCCTTCAGTTTCGTCACGCGATGATATTTGGATCCCGATCCTACTGTGAGTATATGCTACTCCTCGGGAAATTTCTCACTAAAACGATCAATGCTATAAACCTAGTAGGTGCCTAGAAAGGTGTTAGCGGGGCTACGCCCCCAGAGAAAAGAGGTTATTTAATTAAGGAACTTCGCGAAAGCGTTGGAAAACCTCCCTCGAAGTACCAACACTGGCCTGGCTGAACGGTTAAGCAAGTATTGCACGGTGAGATTGATCCCGGCTAATTCTTCCTTTGTGGTTTGAGGAGGGATTCGAGAGACAGTGGGAGCCATCCTGTTTAGACAAATTAAAAACCATTCTAAACTTGCAAGAGCATCGTGCTAAAGTGTTCCTTCTCTCCCCCCTGCAGCGACCAAATCGAAATGACTGGACTTAAGTTGATTCTAGATAAAAACATATTGACAGGGCCAAACTACAAAGATTGGCTCAGGAATGTCAAGTTGGCAATCACTTACGACAAGCTGGGGTATCTTCTTACCACCAAAGCTCCCCCCGTCCCAGGTCCCACCTCCAGCGTCGCGGATAAGGAAATCCGTAAGACTTGGGAGATTGACAGCGCGAAGGCCAGGTGTCTCGTACTTGCCTCGATGGACAACGAACATCAGAGGAGGCACGAGAATATGGATTTGGAATCCATATTTCTTCATACAAAAGAACTGTATGGAGAGCAGTCTCGTATCGCAAGATAAGAAGTGTCGAAGAAGTTGTTTTCGACAAAGTTGGCCGTCGGATCATCGGTAGCGGACCACGTGCTTAAGATGATTGGCTACACTGAGGAGCTCGCGGAACTTGGGACCACGTTGGACAGTGAACTCTACACGGATATAATTCTCCAGTCCCTTCCATCCACTTACGCCCAGTTCATACTGAATTTCAACTTGCAAGAAAAGGAAGTTGAACTTTCAGAACTCCTCAACATGCTGAGGAGCGCAGAGGGCACCCTACATAAGGGTAGGGAAACACCCGCTTTGTTTGTAGGAGGATCTTCTTCCTCTAGGTCCAAGGCGAAAGCCAAGGGAAAGAGGAAGAAAGCCCCCGCCAAACCAAGAGGCGGTGTTAGTAAAGTGGGTACGAAGGGAAAGGAAAAGGCAACAAAGATTGCGGGGAAGCTTGTTGGAAAGGAAGAATGCTTCTATTGTCATAAGAGTGGACACTGGAAGAAAGATTGCAGGGCTTGGAAAGCCAAGACACAGGAACTGAAGCAGGTTGCGGCTTCAGCTTCAGGTGTGTATGTTATTGAAAACTGTCTTTCTATAAACTCTACTTCCTGGGTATTGGATACCGGATCAGGATCTCATATCTGTAATTCTTTGCAGGCGTTGAGAAACCGTAGGTTTTTGAAGGCAGGTGACATGACCCTCAGAGTTGCGAACGGAGCTAGCATGGATGCTAAAGCCGTGGGGGACTATCACCTGGGAATGTCAGATGGGCATGTTTTGGTTTTGCGTAATTGCTTTTTTGTACCCAACGCAACTTGTAATATCATATCTGTATCTTTGGTTTCTAAAGAAGGTTATGAATTTGCGTTTGTAAGTAATGTTGTAAACATTCACCTTAATCAAGTTCTGATTAGGTCAGGTACACTGAGCAATGGTATATACGTATTGAACCAACCACAGATTTTCAATGTCCAGAATACACACAAAAGAAAGTCTCCAGATATCAATCAGGCTTTCTTATGGCATTGTAGACTGGGTCACATCAATGAGACACGGTTGACTAAGTTACATAAAGAAGGATACTTGGATCCGTTCGAGTATCAGTCTTATGCCACTTGTGAATCTTGTCTCATGGGAAAGATGACAAAGACTCCGTTCACTGGACACGGAGTAAGAGCGAGCGAGCTCTTGGGGCTCGTACACAGCGACGTGTGCGGTCCAATGTCTACACATGCGCGAAGCGGTTACTCTTACTTCATTACTTTTACGGATGATTTCTCAAGGTACGGTTATGTCTTCTTAATGAAACATAAGTCCGAAGCCTTTGAAAAGTTCCAGGAATATAAGAATGAAGTAGAGAAACAGACCGGAAAAAGTATCAAGATTCTAAGATCGGATCGAGGTGGTGAATACTTGAGTGCCGAGTTCCTGAATTATTTAAAAGAGAACGGAATTCTCTCTCAGCTTACTCCTCCATACACTCCGCAACACAACGGTGTATCGGAGAGACGGAACCGAACCCTATTGGATATGGTGCGGTCCATGATGAGTAGCGCTGAGTTACCGCGATCATTCTGGGGGTATGCGCTAGAATCAGCTGCGTACCTTTTGAACCGAGTTCCTACTAAAACTGTGCCTACTACACCATATGAGATGTGGTGTGGGAAGAGGCCCCATCTCAGTCACATTAAGACTTGGGGAAGTCCAGCTTATGTTAAAAAGCAGCATGCGGACAAGCTCGAGGCGCGCTCAGTACTGTATAAGTTTGTGGGATATCCAAAGAATTCCAAGGGATATCTCTTCTACTACGAAGAGGAACAAAAAGTTCTTGTTTCTCGTCATGCCCACTTTCTAGAACACCAGTTCATAGAAAAAGAAACAAGTGGGAGCGCAGTAGAACTGGAAGAAATTCCAGAACCACAGACTATTACTGAAAGCTTGATGGAACCAGAGGGTTCAAATGAACAGGACATTCCTATGCCGCTCCACAGGAGTAGTAGGCAGTCTCATCCGCCCGAGAGATACTACGGTTTTCTCATAGACGGGGATCGAGAGGATTGCATCATAGATTATGATGAGCCTACTAGCTTCCAGCAGGCCGTTCAGAGCGTTGACTCGGTAAAATGGCTGGATGCAATGCGGACCGAAATGGAGTCCATGTACACCAACAAAGTATGGACGTTGGACATTGCTCCAGACGGGGTAAAACCCGTAGGATGCAAGTGGATCTTCAAAAGGAAGATTGGTGTAGATGGACAGGTTGAGACCTATAAAGCTAGACTTGTAGCAAAGGGTTTCCGTCAAAGACCTGGCTTGGACTATGACGAAACCTTTTCTCCAGTGGCTATGCTGAAATCCATTCGGATCCTTCTTGCCATTGCTACCTTCCACGATTATGAGATTTGGCAGATGGACGTAAAGACCGCTTTTCTAAATGGAAATTTAGAGGAGTGTGTCTATATGGATCAGCCAGAGGGTTTCATTCAGAGTGGGAGCAGCGGAAAGGTGTGCAAGTTGCTTAAGTCCATCTATGGACTAAAGCAGGCATCGCGGAGTTGGAACATCTGTTTTGATGAGACGGTCAAGGAATTTGACTTTATCAAAAATCCAGATGAACCATGCATCTATAGTAGATTTGTAGCGAGAACTGTAGTATTCCTCGTTTTATACGTGGATGACATTCTCTTAATAGGAAATGACATTCCTATGCTACAATCTGTCAAGGGGTTCTTGTCACACAGGTTCTCCATGAAAGACCTGGGTGATGCCTCATACATCCTGGGGATCCGGATCCATCGTGATAGATCCAAGAGGATATTAGGACTTTCTCAGTCCAGGTACATCGACACCATAGTGAAGAGATTCAGTATGGAAGATTCCAAGCGCGGTAACCTACCGGCTTGTCACGGGATCACCCTCTCTAAAGAGATGTTTCCCAAGACTGATTTGGAGAGGGGTCGCATGTCTATTATACCCTACGCTTCTGCGGTAGGCTCTATAATGTATGCGATGTTGTGTACCAGACCGGATGTAGCTTATGCACTAAGTGTGGTAAGCCGGTATCAGTCAAACCCTGGGGAGAAACACTGGATAGCGGTAAAGAACATTCTCAAGTACCTGAGAAGGACTAAGGAGATGTTCTTGGTGTATGGCGGAAAAGACCTCCAGATCGAGGCCTTTGCTAACTCCAGCTTCCAGAGTGACAAGGATGATTCCAAGTCCATGTCGGGTTTTGTCTTTACCCTCAATGGAGGGGCGGTGTGTTGGAAGAGCTCCAAACAGGAAACCGTTGCAGACTCGACTATGGAAGCGGAATACATTGCTGCATCTGATGCCGCAAAAGAAGCTGTCTGGATAAGGAAGTTCTTAAAAGAACTTCAGGTGGTTCCGTCCATTGTTGACCCAATACCTCTGTATTGCGACAACAATAGGGCTATAGCTTTAGCAAAGGAACCCAGGTCCCATCAGAGATCCAGGCACATCTTGAGGCGGTATCACCTGATCAGGGAGATCGTGGATCGCAAGGAGATCGAGGTTCGGAGGGTTGCTTCAGAAGAGAACACTGCAGATCCATTCACCAAGGCCCTACCCCAGACTCAGTTCGAGCGGCTGATCGAGATGATAGGTCTTCGATACGCCAGTACATGGCCTTAGTGCAAGTGGGAGATTGTTAGTGTATATGCCCTAGAGGCCATTACTGTATCATACTAGTTTGTATATTACTTAATGGAAGCTTGGGATATTCACCTTGTATAAACAATCTTGCTCAATATAGTAGTATGCTACTTGGTTTGTTTCTACTTCAATGTGTACTTGTGTTTATTTTACTATATCACTTATACGCATTAGTGGAGCCCTTAGGATCTTTGCTTGATTACCAGCGTTGTGATGGCAGTCGCACTAGTGGGGGCTGGGTAATCTATAAGCACATCCTTATACAGGTCCCTAGTCGCAGGACTATCGAGACAGGGCATCGATACTCCGGAGTAGACTAGCGTATGCGCTTCTCATCCCAGTGTGGGAGATGGTCTGTCCCACAGCCATCAGTACGTCGTACTAGAGATAGTATACGGGTGCTCGTTAGGTTACGAGTACACTGGACAGGACTCGTCGGGAACTGACAGGTTGGTATTATACCTATCGTCAGTCATCAGTTCACAGGTGACAAGAGTACAGCTTAGTCCGCTGACTTGATACTAGCACTTCGCCTTGAGTGTGTTCCCACTGCACTTTGATCACTACCCTACCACGGCTTAAAGGAGTCGTGCAAACAGGTGGTGGTTGGGTGCAGTCCCGAAGCACTTGGAGGCAGTGCCGGTTAGACAGGATTCGTCTCTCCCGGTATTAGGGGTTGACATCGCGCTGTGTCTAGGAGAGCCATTACACGAGTAGTCCCTGGCCAGGGCAAGCGAGATATACTGGTAGGTTCCAGTGTTATCTCAGGGTGTTTTGGGCTTCACTCCGACACGACTTGTACCGCTATTGGGAGACTGACGTTTTACCGCCCCCTAGGCCCGACATGCGATGTATCAGACGAACAGACCGGACTGTACGGAGACTGTCACATTCAGACACAGTAGGAGTACAGATGGGGTTTCACCTCGTCAGCCTTCTTGTCGGCATCTACCTGGGGACCGTTACGCACAGCTAGTGCCGCTTGCGGTCTGTGGTTAAACCCACTGCCAGCGTAGTGTCGAGTCTTTAGAGTCCCACACAGAGGGTATTCGCCTCTGGGCAAAACAGAGTAGAGGTCGCATGGTTTTGCGACAGGGTTCGTTCTCCTCCACGCACTTGTGCACTTTTGGAGTCTGGACGGATATTGCCAGCAGGCTCTGGTTTAAGCCGGATACTGGTATATGTTTTGGGGTTGCTTTTATCTCTCAGTATTCATGTTCCTCGGAACAAGAATGCAGGTGTGTATGCACAGTTATTTGAGGAGGAGGAAGATGACTTTCATTAGGGTTTCGGAACGGGTGCGTATGCACAATTGACGGTTATCATTTTCCAAACCCTAATGGATTTATGGATTATCTATTAATAATAGTAATTAAATGAGAATTATGTTATGGTTGATTTTGTTGACTTGTTGACCATGGTTGACTTGTTGACCATGGTTGAATATTGACCACCATCATGCTTTATAAAGATCCTCTTTGATTCATGCTTACATTTCATTAAATGAAGCATGATAGTGGTCATTCCAAATTACCATCAACTATTCTTATTTTGAATTATTATTATTTAGATAATTCTTTTCTTTTGGCAATATGGTTGCAAGAAAGAAAAAGATAGCTCATTATCTCATTTAGCTTCTCTCTCCTCTCTTCATCTTCTTCTTCCTCAAGCTCAAGGTGACCCCTTCTCATGTGTTGAGAATCCATCACCTTGAAAAGAAAAACAACCCCTAGTTACTCTCTACTCATTCTAGGTTCAAGGTTTAGCAAGCCGGAAACCCTAGTTCACTCAAAGATCGAGGAAGAGCCCAAAGGTTGAACCTTCGAGGTGGATCCATCTTCGACGGAAGAAGGCTACAAGGCAAGAACCATCAACCTCTACAAGGTTTGAAGAAGAAGGGGTTCAAGTTTAGGTATAACCTTCATCCGAGTAGCTAAGACTCTTTAGCTTGTATGCTAGTTTAGTTTAGACACGATCCCGACCTTGTTTAGTCCATGTTGCCTCTTGCGATAAAAATTTGTTTTTTATACCGTTTCCGCCTCCCCGTAAGAACCGGGGGTCGCAATATGGACTTACAATGGGATCATCCATCGCCCATCACATGGGTCGAGAAGCGTATACGCTAGTCTACTCTGGTATATCGATGCCCCGTCTCGATACACCCACGACTAGGGACCTTGAAGGATGTACTTATGGACTACCATGTCCCCACTAGTATGATCTGCATCACAGTCCAGGTAGTCAAGTACATACCCTAAGGGCTTTACCAACATGTAACTATAAGGCAGTATAAAGAGACTAGTGTAAATGTTAAGATAAAGATCAACCAGATAGCATACTATCATGTCGAGCAAGAAAGTCATCTCTATATATGTCCAAGCATCCAATATAATATACATAATCTGTACAATACTGGCCTCTAGGGCATACATACAACTAACAATCTCCCACTTGCACTAGGGCCAGCTGCTGTAGTATCTCATACCGAGCATCCCGAAGAGTCTCTCAAACTGTATCTGGGGAATGGCCTTCGTGAGTGGATCCGCCGTGTTGTTCTTCGTGTCAACCCTCCTGACCTCGATCTCCCGGCGATCAACTATCTCCCGGATCAGGTGATACCGCCTCAGAATATGCCTGGACCGCTGATGGGACCTGGGTTCCTTGGCCAAAGCCACCGCTCCATTGTTATCGCAATACAAAGGTATTGGATGCACAATGGATGGAACCACTCCAAGTTCAGTAATGAACTTCTTGATCCAGATAGCCTCTTTGGCAGCATCGTTGGCAGCGATGTATTCAGCCTCCATTGTCGAGTCTGTCACGGTTTCCTGCTTGGAACTCTTCCAGCTAACCGCCCCTCCGTAAAGGGTAAAGACAAAGCCCGACTGCGACTTAGAGTCGTCCTTATCACTCTGGAAGCTCGAATCGGTAAAGGACTCCACTTGGAGTTCTCCGTTACCATACACCAAGAACATATCTCTAGTCCTTCGCAAGTACTTGAGAATGCTCTTCACAGCTGTCCAGTGACTCTCTCCAGGATCAGCTTGATACCTGCTCACTATACTTAGTGAGTATGCTACATCGGGTCTGGTACATAGCATCGCATACATGATAAAGCCTACTGCCGAAGCATAGGGTATCCCTTGCATGCGAGCTCTCTCCAAATCAGTCTTGGGAGACATCTCTTTGGAGAGAGTGACTCCAGAGATCGTGGGTAAGTTCCCACGCTTGGACTCTTCCATACTAAACCTCCTTAGTATGGTGTCAATGTACCTGGATTGGGACAATCCCAAAATCCGTTTGGATCTATCTCTATAGATCCTGATTCCCAATATGCAGGAGGCATCACCAAGATCTTTCATTGAGAATCTTTGTGATAAGAAGAGCTTAACCGATTGCAGCATAGGAATATCATTTCCTATCAAGAGTATGTCGTCCACGTACAATACGAGGAAGACTACCTTACTCTCTGCCACCTTCCTGTAGATACAAGGTTCATCTGGATTTTTGACGAAATCAAACTCTTTGATAACGACGTCAAAGCAGATGTTCCAACTCCGCGACGCTTGCTTTAATCCATAAATGAATTTAAGCAGCTTGCACACCTTCCCGCTGCTCCCACTGTCTACGAAGCCCTCTGGCTGAGTCATGTACACGCACACATCTAAATCACCGTTTAGAAAGGCGGTCTTAACATCCATTTGCCAGATTTCGTAATCATGATATGCAGCGATGGCAAGCATGATCCGGATGGATTTAAGCATAGCCACTGGAGAAAAGGTCTCGTCATAGTCCACACCTGGTCTTTGACGAAAACCCTTTGCTACAAGTCTAGCTTTTAAAGTCTCCACTTTCCCATCTACACCAAGTTTCTTCTTAAAGATCCACTTGCTCCCAATGGGTTTTACCCCTTCAGGAGCGACTTCCAAAGTCCATACTTTGTTGGTGTACATGGAATCCATCTCGGACCGCATAGCATCCAGCCATTTCACTGAGTCCCCACTCGTGATGGCCTGCTCGAAGCTAGTTGGGTCATCATCCTCCATGATGCAATCCTCACTACCACCATCAATGAGAAAACCATAGTATCTCTCAGGTGGACGAGAAACCCTACTAGATCGGCGGAGAGGCTGGGGTACGTCGGGCACCACTGAATCTTCTGGTTCTACTAAATCGTCAGTTGCAGTTTGTGGTGCTGGAACCTCTTTCAGCTCTACCTCTTTGCCATTAATTTCTTTTGCAAGAAATTCCCTTTCCAAAAAGGTGGCATGTTGAGCAACAAACACTCTTTGTTCCTCAGCTTGGTTGAAAAAATATCCTTGAGAATTCTTAGGATATCCCACAAACTTGCAAAGGACTGATCGTGCCTCGAGTTTGTCCGGATTTTGCTTTTTGACATAGGTCGGACAACCCCATATCTTAATTCGCTTAAAATATGGTCTCTTCCCACTCCATATCTCATATGGTATGGTAGGTACAGATTTAGACGGAACCAGATTCAATAAGTATATGGTTGTCTCAAGCGCATACCCCCAAAAGGAAATAGGTAACTCAGCATTACTCATCATTGAACGCACCATATCTAATAGGGTGCGATTCCTTCGTTCCGATACACCGTTGTGCTGTGGTGTATAAGGAAGAGTAAGCTGAGAGAGAATCCCATTCTCTTTTAGATAATCCAGGAATTCACTGCTTAAGTATTCACCTCCTCGATCAGATCGAAGAACCTTAATACTTTTGCCCGTTTGGTTTTCTACCTCGTGCTTATATTCTTTGAATTTCTCAAAAGCTTCAGACTTGTGTTTCAACAGGAACACATGCCTGTATCTAGAGAGATCGTCAGTGAATGTAATTAAGTAGGAAGAACCATTTCTGGCGTGTGTAGACATTGGACCGCATACATCACTATGCACCAGTCCCAAGAGTTCAGTAACTCTTTCTCCGTGTCCTTTAAACGGAGTTTTGGTCATTTTTCCTTTGAGACATGAATGGCAAGTGTCATAAGATGATAATTCGAATGAATTCAAATATCCGTTCTTATGCAACTTAGCTAGTCGTGTCTCATTGATATGGCCAAGTCTACAGTGCCACAAGAAGGATTCGTTCATTTCTGAGCTTTTCCTTTTGTGTGTGTTTTGTATATTGAAGACTGTATTTTGATTGAGAATGAATATGCCATTATGTAGCGAGCCTGATGCAATCAACCTTTGATCTAGGAATATGTTCATAACATTATCCTTTACTACAAAATTATAACCAACTTTACTTAATAAAGAAACTGATATAATGTTGCACATCATGTTCGGTATATAATAGCACTCATTCAGGACTAGTGTATCACCATTTGGTAATACCAGGTGATATATGCCAACTGCTTTGGCTGCAACATTTGCCCCATTCCCTACATGAACGGAATGTTCACCTTTTCTCAGTTCTCTACCTTTTCGCAGCCCATGTAACATCTTACATATGTGGGATCCTGACCCGGTATCTAATACCCAGGACGTAGGGTGAACTGAGAAACAGTTCTCAATGACAAACACACCCGAAGATGATGCATCAACATGCATGTTCTCCGTTTGGGCGGTGTGAGAATCCAGATATTCTCCTGTTTCATGTTCAGTCTTATAACATTTATAAGATAGAACGGGTCCAACGTTCCCCTGCACAGTATAATATGCGGGTTCGGTCAATACATCCATATTATTATCTTCATTAGGGCATGAAATGGTCGCTACGTGGAGAGAGAGAGAAGAAAACACTTTAGCGTATGCTCGTGCAAGATCAGATTGGTTATTTTCTTATCTAATCAGGATGGCTCCCACTGCTTTTTATCAAATCTTCCTCCAAACCCAAAAAGGAAAGACTAGCCGGGATTAATTACACACTACAAGTTCGCCAATCTTTCAGCCAGGCCAGTGTCGGTACTTTGAGGGAGGTCCCCCGTGCTTTCGCACGAACCTAATTAATGTAAACCTCGTTTTCCTAGAGGCGTAACCTCGTAAACACCTTTCTAGACACCTACTTGATCGGCTAATTGTAATGTATAAAACTCTCCCAGGAGTAACAATTACTCGCAGTGGGTATCGGGATCCAACTATCTCATAGAAGGTATGCAATCTCATTGCAAATTTCAACACTTGAAATTCCCGATAATATTTTGCCCCAGGCGATCTATGACCTTGACTGAGTCAACAAACCATAGATCGCAAGTAAAGTTCAACCCGTCATTTCCTGATTGAATTAAACCCACCCGCACGACCCTTGACTAAGTCAACAAGGCCGCACGACTACCCTAATCCAATCTGCATCATATGCATAACAGATAAATAGTAATCAGCTACCGCACACTACGCCTTGACTGAGTCAACAAACGCAGCACGAATACTAACTATTACTTATCTGAAATGACGGAGGGCTACGTCAGGTTTTTAAGAAAACCCTTTGCGTAATGAACTTTATATCGTTGTAGAATCAAATGAATTTTTGAAATGGAATGATTTTGAGGCTTTTCTAGTTTTGCTAAAGTAGTCACTCCCGGCGAAGGGATCTCGGTCCTTTCCTCGTCGAATGAGGTGCGGGATATATCATATATATCGCTGTGCAAAGCAAAAACCCAAAAGCAGTCAAAAGCAAACCGAGTGTGTAGCATCTGCCAGTTATTGCTAAAGGAGTCACTCCCGGTGAAGGGATCTCGGTCCTTTCCTCATCGAATAAGGTGCGGGATATATCATATATATCGCTGTGCAAAGCAAGAACTGTAGCTACCTGTTTTATTTTAAAATTTGATTCCACAACATCTTAGGTTTCTTATCTTTCATTAATCACATTAATGAAGTCCCATCATTTAAATACCTAAACATCACAGATAGACATGACGTACACTTATGCCATCCGCATTCGCCTCGATGTCCCCTCGTGCACCGTTAGGTTAGGTAACTAACGACAGAGCAGGGCAGGGCTAGCGCGGGTGTAAAACATAAGTAACGTCTATATAATATATCATATATACTATATACTATATCCATCACAGAGTCACAACACAGATATCGCAGCAGAATAAACATATGAAATATTGGATATACTAGGACGTCCGTGTTTTCAATACGAGCCAGTATAAAACACGGATTCCACGGTCGTGATGAATAGCCAATCCCACACCCCTAGACCCCTACGAGAGCGGCAAGCAACCCTGCCAATTCTAGGGTTAGGAGACCCGGACTCGACTCCTCGAGTTGGTCTCCCTCTGGACCCTAGAACCCGGTTACTTGTGCTCCCCTCCTTGGGTCTATCCTAATGCGGAAAAGTAAATAATATACAAAAGGTGACATCTTCCGCTACCTGGAAGTGCCCCAAATAAAAGAATATTACATACAAGTTTTTACATGAATGAAAATGAAAAACACTCATCTTACATAAAAACCCCGGCTATTCGAATACGACGATCCAATATAACATATCCAGCAACACATAACATCACATGCCATCAACGTAAGTAAGTATGCATACCCCAATTGTCGTTGACGTATAGCAACGAAACCGGCGATATGAACATACTACACTTACGGTCACAGAAAAGAAAGTGTAAAACTACAACAATTGGAATCCGCAACTTCTTTAGACATCGCATGCCTAATCAAATGAAATACTTAGACATCACATGCCTAACAGTTATAAACCCCGCATTTTAGTCTCATTATCGAAAACTCTTTTCAATAACAAGTGAAACTAAACTGCTAGATTTATAACATTCATTCAGTTATCACATAACTGTTTGTGAATTCCAATTATTGTATCCCATTCCGGATAAACAGAAAATGTTAAACTTTCCGATCGAACAGTCGAATACCCAAGTTTTCCCGATACAGCTCAACACATGAAATAAGTCTAACAACATTCAGTTCATGCCTCAGTACCAACGGTCCAGCCGTAGAAGGGTCAAGCCAACGCCTCACATGTGGCACGCCGTACTGCCCCAAACCCGAAGGTTCAAAGGGCAGTTCAAGACGGTCACATAATCGAGTTAAGGTTTGTTGTCTTCTAGAGGGTCCATCGCGTTACTTGCACTACTTAGAACGTCGTTAAACTATGGAAAAATCCAACACTTGGAAATTTCCCGACAGGGAAAAATTGGGTATTTATATCCGGTCGAACTTTTTAACATATTCTAAAAATTATCCGGAAAAACACAAAGACGAAATTTGATAACCCGAACGAATAATTGAATCACCAAAGCAACTCCAAAATACTCTTCTGCAGAGTCACAACAAAAATACCCAGAAAATATAATATCTGAATACATGAATTACTGTGAAAAAATCACCAGGCAATGGGACAGTACGGCCGCGGAACCGCCGCGCATGCATAGCTCGTGCCGCGGTTCCGCGGTGGAAAAGTTGAATCAGGCCCTTGAATTTCACAGTATTTCATATCAGACCCTGCATGATTTTCTGAATATTTTTAATTGACAAAAATCCAAAATTTCAAAAACTTTCCAGAGAGCACCTTGGAATTATGGTTTCGTGTTCGTTCGGACTTCAAACGTCGTCGGGACTTCGCCTAAGGCTCTAGCTAGGCTCTGATACCAGTGAAAGGTTCCCAGGCACCCTATAGTGGTCTCACAAGGCATCGAACATGCCAATTTAAAATTTTTGGTGCCGAGAAACCCTAGACTACGGATCTTAGACTAGATGTTTAGGCGAAATGAAAACTTAGTTAACACTTAACTACTAGGATACGGAAATTACAACCTTTGTAGATCCGGATATCCACCTCCACGGCTCCGCAACGAAGTCTTCTTGCTGTACATCATGAATCCTCGACTCATTCGTCGGCTTCATCGGGAAAACGGGCGAGCTAGGTCGTCGGCTTCGTGTCAAAGACGATCTACGTCGAGGTTGCACTAGTTCAAGCTTCGACTTCACCAAGTAGTGAAACTTGTGAAGAAAACACCCAAAACCACTTGGCAAGAGGTAGAGGATGAAGAAATAGGAGGTGGGTTCACTTTAGATTTGGGTTTCTATCACTAGAACTCAAGTTGCCATTAATGGCATCTAGGTTTCTCACTTGAAGAAGAAGAAGAAGATGATAGAATTGTTATGATAAGATTTTTTGAAAAAGAATAATAAAATCAATACTTATCATCTTCTACCCATGGTCAAGTGTAGAGAATAGACCATGGTTAGTGGGAGTGGTTAGGTTTAAGTATGAAGACAAAACGGCATCATTAGTCAAAGCTTCATGAAGCTTCACCATTCTTCATGAAAAAAATGAAACTAATTTGTTTTCATAAATCCATTTAAATAAATAATAAATGGATAAATAATAAGTGAATAAAATATAAACCCTAACCACTTGCATAACCATGGTTGCATTCTTTACACAAAGCCAAAACAACATGTATCATCAAACATGATACATTCAAGTGGACACAAAACATATCACATATACAATGTGCACTTCAAGTGAGAAAAATCCGTTTAAAGTGAACCAATACTAGTTAATGCAAAGTAATATATCAAATATATAATTATACATTAAATCATTAAATCAACACTTGATTCAATGATCCGGTCATGTCGCACATAACCGACTAGTATTCAATGCATCGATTTATCGAATCAATGATTCGATAACTAGGTCATATCTCATACAACCAATCGAAACATTAATCGCGAGAATCAAATACGGTATCACATACACGCATTATTCTCGGTCCCGCATATATCACATATGCACTCCTATTTCGTTTCGCTTGAGCTAGGAAACCTCTGTGTAGGACTCTAAAGACTCGTCAATACGCCGGTAGCAGATGATGATAATATCAAGCACCCACAAGCCGCAAGCGGTCTGCTAAACGTAACGGCCACCCGGGTATTGAGAGATCAGAAGATCGACGAGCTAGCCCGCTCACACTCCTGCGAATCCGACCAGTAACACTTACCATACAGTCCGGTCTCTTCGTGTCATATGTCGCATATCAAGTCTAGGGGTGGTAAACGTCAGACCCCAATAACCCGATAAGCCGTGCCGATGTGAGGCTCGTAACGGGTCAAGAAACTACTGGTAACACTTACCAGCAAATCTCTGATCATCCCTGGCCAGGGACTTCCCTGTTACGGCCAATCGAGCACAGCGCAACATCAACTCCCAATACCGGGAGAGACGAAACCCCTCCTATCGCTCATTGTCTCCATGTGACTCGGGACTGTACCCAAAGACCACCGTTTTGCACGCCCTCATGGACGTAGTAAGGTGGAGATCAAAGCACAGTGGGAATCACACAAGACTCTATGACGATCTCGGGTCTACAGACTAACCTGTACAAGTGTCACCTGAGAACTGCCATCTGACGTGAGGTATAATACCATCTGGGAGTTCTCGGCGAGTCCGTCCAGTGTACCCAGTCTCCACTGAGCACCCGTATACCATCTCTGATGTCAAACACCAATGGATATGGGATCATCCATCGCCCATCACATGGGTCGAGAAGCGTATACGCTAGTCTACTCTGGTATATCGATGCCCCGTCTCGATACACCCACGACTAGGGACCTTGAAGGATGTACTTATGGACTACCATGTCCCCACTAGTATGATCTGCATCACAGTCCAGGTAGTCAAGTACATATCCTAAGGGCTTTACCAACATGTAACTATAAGACAGTATAAAGAGACTAGTGTACATGTTAAGATAAAGATCAACCAGATAGCATACTATCATGTCGAGCAAGAAAGTCATCTCTATATATGTCCAAGCATCCAATATAATATACATAATCTGTACAATACTGGCCTCTAGGGCATACATACAACTAACAATGTATAGGTGATATACTAAAATAAACACAAGTACACATTGAAGTAGAAACAAACCAAGTAGCATACTACTATATTGACCAAGATTGTCTATACAAGGTGAATATCCCAAGCTTCCATTAAGTAATATACAAACTAGTATGATACAGTAATGGCCTCTACGGCATATACACTAACAGACAGGTGGTCCAGGAGGATACTGAGGGAGGCATCGCGCAGGATACTGATTAAGTTCAGTTGACGATACGGTCTAAGAAGTTTGGATTTGGAGTTCATTTATGAGCTAGGTCCCATCAGATATCCAGACACATTCTAAGACAGGTATTGCTCATTTCGGGAGATGGGTTTTCTCCGTGAACTTGAGATATAAAGAGACATAGAAAGAAACATCAAGGCGGATCAACTCGCTGAGGCTATTCCTCGAACGCAATAGTTTCGCAAACGGGTTTTGTGAGACTAATTAGTAGAGGAGTTGGGTGTTCGGTATCACACGGGCTGTGAGTATGCGACATCGCAATAATTAGCCGTGAGTGCAAGTGGGAGATGGTTGGAGATAGTGCCCTCAGAGTCAATTATTGGATCACAGGCACGTGATTGCAATGATTGAGGTAGGACCTATTCCGGTAGAACAGTCTTACTCAAGATGATAGTATGCTATCCGGTTTATCTTTATCATCGTGTACTGCTTTAGGTGACCTTACAGGTCACTATTGCACGTTGATAAAGCCCCTAGGATTCTTGCTTGACTGCCAGCAGTATGAGGGCGATCACATACGTGGGAGCTGGTGGTCTATAAGCACATCCTTAAATGGTCCCTAGTCATAGGAGTTTCGAGACAGGGCTTCGATACTCCAGAGTAGACTAGTGTATACAGTCGAGACCCCGACGAGGGGCGGTGGTCGGTCTCACAAGCCACTGGTGTCAGTTGGTTCACCTAAGATGTATATAGGTGCTCATTGGGTTATGAGTACACCGGACAGGACTCGCCGGGAACATGCTAGTTGGTCTTATACCTGACGTCAGATAGCAGTTCCCTGGTGACATGTGTACAGGTTAGTTCATTGACCTGAGATCGTCATTTTTCTCGTGTGAGTTCCCACTGTACTTTGATTACTACCCTACCACGCTCAAAGGAGACGTGCAAACAGGTTTTAGTTGGGTACAGTCCGGAGCCACATGAAGGCAGTGAGCGGATCTGCAGGGGTTCGTCTCTCCCGGTATTGGGGGTGAGGTCGCGCTGTGTCTAGGAGAACCCTTACACGAAGTCCTTGGCCAAGGCAGGAGATTTACTGGTAGGTATTCCAGTAGTATCTCAGGGTGTTCTGGGCTACACTCCGACACGACTTGTACCTCTTTTGGGGGTCTGACTTTTACCAACCCCCTAGGCCCGCCATGCGATGCTCATAGACGAACGGACCGGACTGTACGGATATTGTCACCGACAGGCTCAGTAGGGTGTCAGGATGAGTTCGCTCATCGACGTCCCTTTTGGTCAATACCTGGTAGCCCGTTACGTATAGGCTAATACCTCTGACGTGCTAGTGGTTAAATCCACAACCAAAGTATTGACGAGTCTTTAGAGTTCCCCACAGACCAGTTTCTCAAGGTTCGGGCGAAACGCTGTAGAGGTCGTATGGAGATATGGCAGGGTTCGATCAGATACGTGCGGTATTGCACGGATCATGATCGGACGGATAATACTTGCGGGCTTTGGTTTAAGCCGGATCCTAGTATAGTACAGTGTAGATTTGTCTCATTGCATTTTTATTCGGTCGGAATACAAATGCGGGTATGTATATACAGTAGCGGGGTTTCCTGTAATTTATTACGGGATCAGTTTTCTGAAGTTGCCAGTTTGCTTTCCGTTTCGGCCATTTTTCTTTGTATCTTTCATTGGCTGAAAATTGGTGGAGGAGGGCTTATATGCAATTGTGCAAATAAGCATTGTGGAGGGTGGTCTTTTCATATTGTTGTGTCATGATAGTTCCACCATCACATTGACTTCTTAGTTCATGATGGTTCATGATGGCTTGACCTTTTGGAGTTATGATTAGGTTGTTGGAGTGTTGGTTTGGTTGATGATCATTTTCTTCTCATCATTTCTCTCTTGCATGATTGATACACCCCCCCTTGGTTTTCTCTCTCTCTCCTCACCAATTTTTTGGCCGGCCATTATGGGGTAGGGGCTGTCCCAATTTTTGGGGTGGGGGAATTACTCTTATTTGGCTTTGTAAAATCATATAGCTCCTCCTCCAAAAGTTCATATCTCATACCTCCACCAAAAGGCAACTTCCTACAACCCCATGAGACACATAGATCTACACTACATTCTACAGCAACTCTTGGGCACGTCGGCTCGCCAACTTCGTGCCCGAGTTGCTTCGGTCCTGAGGTGGGAGCCCGTAAAAGAACCCGGCGATGTGGTGCCCTTCCGACGAGGAGTTGAAGACCGGAGATTCCGCGGGGAGATCGGGACGACGACGAGAAGACCGAAGGACACGGATCGCTCGGTATATCTCTCTACCCCTTCTCTAGTTAGCTAGGATTATGTTAATGGCCCGATCCGGGATTTTAGTGCGCGGTGGTGCCGGTTCAAAAGTTAAAGTAAATTATCGTTTCCGCATTTTGGCCTCGGATTGACGGCCGGGGCGCCGCCGTGCACTTACATTGGTATCAAAGCCACGCCATTAACCTAGTCTAGCTTGGTCTAATGTGTTTACATCTTCGATCGAAAAAAATTCCAAAACCCGCGTTTTCAAAAGCACAGTTTCTGTCGAAATTTTTTTTGGCTCCAAAAATTTTTCGGGTTGTTGCAGAATACTGTGCATGGAATTCTAAGCACTCTGTGAAAATTTGGTCGCGTGATCTCACCATACCACCGCGGAACCACGGCCAAACCCATGCTTGGGCCGCGGTTCCGCCGCCACTTTTATAGTTCAGTGTACCAAATTTTTACAGAGAGCTCATGTGTAGAAAATAGGGTTTTTGGAACATTCTTTTTGGGCCCAGAATTTCTTTAAGTGCTACAGTAGTGCTTGGGGGCCCACTTGGTAAAATTTGATCGATCGAAAATTTTAAACACATTAGTTCACAGTATTTACATTATATCTGCGACCGTGAATGTCACTTGATCGGTAAATCCTGTCTAACTGCTATAGCCCGGTTAGACGGATTTGCGAACGTGACATTCACGTTGATATTCTGTGTTGTGCTGTGATGTTGCGGATTGGTCATGGGGGATAGCCTGGATGCAATGCTTGTACAGTTTTGGTTTTATTATGTATATTTGATATTGCGGGGAGAGCGTCCGACATGTGGATTGCCGTCACTGCCAGTTTGTATATTATTCTTTTGGGGCACGACCGGGGTGAGGTCGATGTACCCATTGTATGTATATTTTACTTTCTGTACTAGGATTACCCCGCGGTGGGGTGCACGGATAGCCGGCTTCTAAAGGGCAACGGGCCCGCATCTCATGGCATTGAGACGGAGGGGGCTTTACTCTAGAATTGGCGGGTTGTTCGCCGCACTCATAGGGGGTACAGGTTGACCCAGGAGGGGTGCCCAAGTTACCGGATTCCGTGAAGTGCCGGGTGGTCCATTCACGTTGCTGAAGGAGGCTGCCTCGCTTCAGGTTTTGGCGGGTAACTTGTTGCGCCCGTAGGGGTCTAGGATTTCATTGCACGGGCTATCCACACGACCAGGGGAACGTCGGGTTTCAGTAGCGGCTCTATGAAACCCGGGGATCCCAGATATCTGTATTGTTCTGTGATACTTATTACATTTCTGTGATGTTGCATTTTATCACGCCTTGAGCAAATATTATATATTGATATATATACTAGTAGATGTTGTATATGTTTTGCATCCGCGCTAGTCCAGTCCCCGCTCTGTCGTTAGTTAAGTAACCTAACGGGTAATGACGGGACCCAGTGGCGAATGCGGATAGCATATACGTACATCATTATTTTCGTTCTTTATTGGTGTGATCAATTGATGGGACTGCGTTGATTCGGATCAATGCAAGTTAAACAAACATATTTTGATGTTGTTGGAACATTTTTCAAAAAGCTTTTATTGCAAGGACGTTCACTTTTGTTTTGCACAGTGGTATTCAGTTGGAATATCCTGCTCCTCAGTCGACGAGGCAAGGGCCGAGATCCCTTCACCAGGAGTGACCACTTGGACAGAAGTTTGCGTCAGGGCAATAACTTCACTATAGCCGATTACTTTTGCTTTGCATAGTGGTATTTAGTTGGAATATCCTGCACCTCATTCTACGGGGAAAGAGCCGAGATCCCTTCACCGGGAGTGACCTCTTTAGCAAAGATTTTCGCCACTATATTTTTAAAAGCTATCCGGTTTCTTCAACGATATCAAGTTCATTACATTAAAGGTTTTCGCCAGAAACCATTCGTAGCCCTCCGTCGTTTCATATGGATAGTCAATAAGTATTCAAGCTGTGTATGTTGGCCAAAGTCAAGGCACAGTGATTGGTAGCTATTGGGTATTCATATGCAGCATAGATAGATGCGTTGGTTTGGGGCAGTCGTATAGCCTTGTTGGCCAAAGTCAAGGGCTTGTACGGGTGGGCTCAAATTAACCTGGAGAATGACGGGTAGAACTTGACATGTGACTTATGATATGTTGGCCAAAGTCAAGGTCATAAGAGCATGGGGTAAAAATCACATCGGGAGTTTCTAAAGAAACTGAAACTTGCCAGATATGCGCATACCTTCTGGAGTGTGATAACGTGAGCGGATTCCGTCACGTTATCATGCGATGATAGTTGGATCCCGATTCCCACTGATGAGTTGGTTTACTCCTCGGGTGATCCCGACAAATTCTTCTTTTAGGTTTGGAGGAGAATTTGGCGGTACAGTGGGAGATTTCCAGATTAGATAAATTGGTAACCATTCTGATCTAGGTTAGAGTGCACGCTGAGTGTTTCTTTTCTCTCTCTCTTTGGCAGCGATCATTGACCCGACCCTAAGACTATGACTCAGTGACCAAAATTAACCGAACCTTCTTAAACACTGGCTTCTGGATTGTCAGAGTTGCAAACCTCATTGCCACTCCTACTTTTACCCTTTTCTCCAGGACGCCTCGTATTACTACGAACGTCCACTTCCATTGGATAAAACCATCGTATGGTTATATACGAACTCGAAGGAATTTATTCGAGGATGGTTTCCGGTTCTGGAAAAAACGAATAGGACTATTCAGTTGTCTTTTCCTTTTACCTTCTCTCAGGTTGCGAGTACTCCTTGGTTTAGGAGATAGTACACCTATTACGCAAATTGGATAGTCTTCTTCCAAACCATAGGCAGGTGCCGACCGGTAGGGAATGAAGAAAACCAATTAGCCTAACGATGGTGTATAGAAGGTATTAAGTAAAGACATATCAAGGGATTAGTAAGGGGGCAAAGTAAATTGCGACCGATATTCACGACCAAACCAAGTATTTCTTCGCCAATCCTAAATCAACTTTGTATTTCTCCAGAACACTCCGTATCACTACGAAGATCCACAGTTTATTGGATACTCCATCGTATGGTTATATACGAACTCGAAAGGAACTTGTTCCAGTTCGGGGATGGATTCTGGTTCAGCAGAAATAGGAATAATGTTTATTCGGTTGTCTTTTATCTTCACCTTCTCTCGCATTGCGAGTGCTCCTAGGATTAGGACAGTACACCCATTATGCTTATTGGATAGTCTTCTTCCAAACCATAGGCTGGTGCCGAACGGTAGGGAAGGAAGAAAACCATTTGGCCTAAAAGGGTGTACAGAAGGTAATGACTAAAGACATACGAAAGGATGTGAAGAGATGGTATAGAAATATAAGGTTACAGTTGTGAATCTGGATAATGGAAGAGGCATTACTAGGAATACCCGGATACCCTGTCGAAATATTTCAATGTTTCAGTTTCACTGTGTACTGTTAAAAGAAAACTGATTTCCCAATTAGACACTTGCTCCAGGGTATGTATTTACCAGGTATGAATCTCACATCTGTATGGTTTACAGATGATGAGTGGGAGTAAGTTATTGGGAATTGGGTGATCATCCTCGTTATATCGGGATTCGTTGTAATCGGTGATATTTGAGGAAGTCACCTGGGTTGTTTGCCGGATGGCAAATATTTGGTTTTGAATATCCGCTGTTATGCACCAATTTCAAATTGATATATCTGTACATCTATTTTCATAGAGTGAGATATACCTTTTTGAAATTATGTTAATGACATTTACCTATATCAGTGGATGGTTAGGTAAGGAGCATTAAACAGCGGTGTAATTCTTCTTAACCATAAGTACAGTTTTCAACCTACGACACACAGGGAAAGAGTTATTAGACTCAAAGGACTTGTACAGAGTATTGTATGTTGTCCAGCGTCTATTAGGACAGAGGGGTTGGTCCTCGTACTATATTCGGTTTACTTATGACTTCTCTAGTTTTTAGACAGGTGTTTTGTGGAAACACAGGGTCCGAATTTTGAGAAGTTATAGGTATATGAATAAAGTAGAGAACTAGGTATTGCAAGTATCGGGATTCTTCAAAGTGATCGAAGATGTAGATACTTGTGTAGGGTATTTAGTTGATAGTAATGATTAAAGAACTTGCTTCTCTTTCAGATTACTCATAATTGGAAGCACTCCTAAGTTGAGTAATGCTGATCGGCCTCTCTCCATTTAGTTGACATGCACTGGAGACAGCTACATGATTTGAATCTGGTTCAATTAAATCAGTGCCTCTGTTTTCTGTATTGGATATAGAACAGTTCGTATCTTAACGATGTTAAGGTACGGGGAGTTGTTCGGCTTATGCTTAAAACCAGACTCTGGATAACTCAAGGCATGTTTCTGTAATGGCTGTTTGTGGGTTGACCCAGGCTATGATGAGGGTTGATTTTCTACCATCTGGAAGATCAATAGTGATATTGTTCTAGACTCGCCACAGTTTTAAGTAAAATGGATTTTTCAGAAAACAGTAGTGGGAGTATGGTAGAGCTGGAAGTGATTCCAGAACCACAAACGATTACTGAAGATTTGACAAGAACCTAAAGATTCAATCTGATTTGACATTCCATTGACCACTCCGCAGATAAAGTGGGTAACCTTAGGCACCTGAGAGGTACTTCGGCATGCTCAAGGACGGTGGCAGGGAGGTTCTTTTTTACCCAGACTTGCCATTGCTGTTGTTCCAGACTGTGAGACCCGGCAGGAGGATGAGTATAGCGTCGTTCTAAACTAGCTTTAGAAATGCATGTGTATATGACTCTGCCAGAGGGTTGTCGTAGTCAGTGGGAGCAGCGGAAGCATTGGTGCACAAGTGGCTTATGTCTATTTATAGACTAAAGCGGGTATAGCGGAGATAGATCATCTATTTCCGATGTGACAGTCATAGGTTTGACTTCATCAGAATTGAGGATGGATCTGTTAAGAAGGTAGTAGGGTGTGATGTCCTGGTATTTGGATGACATACACAGAGTAGGAAGTGATATTCCTATACTAAGATCGATTATACTTTGGTTGTCACAAAGTGGTTTCTCCACATATGACTTGGATATTATATCAGACATTCTGGCTACTGGATCTATGGTTTTAGATCTAGATTTGGTTAGTTTCCCAATCAGGGTACTTAGACAGCATTCTAGAGGTGCTTTAGAATGGACGACTCCTGGCATGGTGGTGTACCTGCAGGTGATGGAGTCACCCTCTCTAAAGGTGTCTTACAGACTAAAGGGGAGAGGGATGTGCATGATTGGCAGATCACTTGTTTAAGCAATTGAGTCAATCATGAGATGTCAAGTACCACACCAGATGTTGTTTTTGCAATAGATGCAATAAGTTGATATTGATCCAATCCAGGAGAAACAGTCGGAAGCAGTTTTAGAACATAAGTGGATGTTCTAGGGATCTGATAGCAACAGCCTCTTTTAAAGAGACATTTATGATTCCAGGCTTCCAAGGTGACCTAGATGACAGAGAGGTTGGCAGGGTTATAGTTTTCCCTCTGACGAGGGGCGGTATTATGGACAGTGTAAGTCCATGCTACCCTTCCCCGGTACATACGGGGTTGCGGAAGTGGTGAAAAACGATTTTCAAGAGGGTGGTAACATGGACTCATAATACGGATCTTTGTTAAACAACTAACTAACAACCTAACTAGAGTTTTGCCTACTCGGTTAGGGGGTCTATACCTTTGTTGAACTCCTTCGTCTTTGACTCTTTCCGGTGTATGGATCGGCCTCACCTCGTTGTCTCCTTGCACCGAAGATGGATCCACCTGAAAGCTTCTACCTTTGGCTTCTTCTTCGAACTTTGAAGAAACTAGAACACTTGGATTGCTAGGCCTTGTGAACTAGAATGAGTAGAGGATTGTTTTGGTGTCTTTTTATCTCTAAGGCAATGAGTCTCAACACATGAGAATGGTTTTCCTTGAGCTAGAGAGAGCAAGAGGAAGAGGGAGAGCTTGAGCAAGTGATGGCAAGAGAGAGAAATGAAATGAGAGAATGAGTAACTCTTTTGCCATCATTGCTCTCATAATCCAAAGCCATCATAACAAAAATAGTAATCAAGTATTGTGTGATGGTTTAAGTCAAAATGGCTATATCATTTCATGCACTCATTTTGCATAAATAAACAAGCAAGCAAAAGTCTTTGCCATGGAATGATAGCCATTGTCATGATGATGGTCAACTAGTCCAACCTAGTCAACCGGTCAACAAAGTCAACAAGTCAACAAAGTCAACCCCTCAACAACCATGTTACTATAATACTTAATTAATATTAACGTTAATTATATATATCTTATTCTCATTAGGGTTTAGTCAAAAGTCAATAGTCAACAGTCAACAGTCAACAACCCCAATGAGAATCCTCTGCCTCTGTCTCTCTGTCAACTGTGCATACACACCCGCATCCGCGTTCCGAGGAATACGAATACAAACGAGATAAAACCAATCCCAAAACGTACACTAGGATCTGGCTTAAACCAAAGCCCGCTAGTGTTAACTGTCCGGACACCAAACGTGCACAAGTGCACAGATGTGACCGAACCCTGTCGCAAAACCATGCGACCTGTCGCAAAACCATGCGACCACTACTCTTTTTCCTAAAGGCGAATAGCTTTCTGTGTGGGACTCTAAAGACTCGACACTACGCTGGCAGTGGGTTTAACCACAGACCGCAAGCGGCACTAGAAGTGCGTAACGGTCCCCAGGTAGATGCCGACAGGAAGACTGACGAGGTGAAACCCATCTGAACTCCTACTGAGCCTGAATGTGACAATCTCTGCACAGTCTGGTCTGTTCGTCTGATACATCGCATGGCGGGCCTAGGGGGCGGTAAACGTCAGTCCCCTAATAGCGGTACAAGTCGTGTCGGAGTGAAGCCCAGAACACCCTGAGATAACACTAGAAACCTACCAGTATATCTCGCTTGCCCTGGCCAGGGACTACTCGAGTAATGGCTCTCCTAGACACAGCGCGATGTCAACCCCCAATACCGGGAGAGACGAATCCTGTCTAACCGTCACTGCCTCCAAGTGCTTCGGAACTGCACCCAAAAACTACCTGTTTGCATGACTCCTTTGAGCCGTGGTAGGGTAGTAATCAAAGTACAGTGGGAACACACTCGAGGCGAAGTGACAGTGTCAAGTCAGTGGACTAAGCTGTACTCATGTCACCTGGGAACTGATAACTGACGATAGGTATAGTACCAACCAGCAGTTCCCGATGAGTCCTGTCTAGTGTACTCGTAACCTAACGAGCACCCGCATACTATCTCAAGTACGACATACTGACGGCTGTGGGACAGACCGTCTTCCACACTGGGATGAGAAGCGCATACGCCAGTCTACTCCGGAGTATCGATGCCCTGTCTCGATAGTCCTGTGACTAGGGACCTGCATAAGGATGTGCTTACAGATTACGCAGCCCCAACTAGTGTGACTGCCATCACAACGCTGGTAATCAAGCAAAGATCCTAAGGGCTCCACTAATGTGTATTGGTGATATACTAAAATAAACACAAGTACACATTGAAGTAGAAACAAACCAAGTAGCATACTAATATATTGAGCAAGATTGTCTATACAAGGTGAATATCCCAAGCTTCCATTAAGTAATATACAAACTAGTATGATACAGTAATGGCCTCTAAGGCATATACACTAACAATCTCCCACTTGCACTAAGGCCATGTACTGGCGTATCGAAGTCCTATCATCTCGATCAGCCGCTCGAACTGAGTCTGGGGTAAGGCCTTTGTGAGTGGATCAGCAGTGTTATCTTCCGTAGAAACTCTCCGAACCTCGATCTCCTGGCGACCCACGATCTCCCTGATCAGGTGATACCGCCTCAAGATGTGTCTGGATTTCTGATGGGACCTGGGTTCCTTCGCTAAAGCTATAGCCCCGTCGTTTTCGCAATACAGCGGTATTGGATCAACAATGGACGGAACCACCTGAAGTTCAGTTAAGAACTTCCTTATCCAGACAGCTTCTTTTGCGGCATCAGCAGCAGCAATATATTCTGCTTCCATCGTCGAGTCAGCAACGGTTTCCTGTTTGGAACTCTTCCAACACACCGCCCCTCCATTGAGGGTAAAGACATAACCCGACATGGACTTGGAATCATCCTTGTCACTCTGGAAGCTGGAGTCAGCAAAGGCCTCGATCTGGAGGTCTTTTCCGCCATACACCAAGAACATCTCCTTAGTCCTTCTCAGGTACTTGAGAATGTTCTTTAATGCTATCCAGTGTTTCTCCCCAGGGTTTGACTGATACCGGCTTACCACACTCAGTGCATAAGCTACATCTGGTCTGGTACACAACATCGCATACATTATAGAGCCTACCGCAGAAGCATAGGGTATAATAGACATGCGATCCCTTTCCAAATCAGTCTTAGGAGACATCTCTTTGGAAAGGGTGATCCCGTGACAAGCCGGTATATTACCGCGCTTGGAATCTTCCATACTGAATCTTTTCAGTATGGTGTCGATGTACCTGGACTGTGAGAGTCCCAGTATACTCTTGGATCTGTCACGATAGATCCGGATCCCCAGAATGTATGAGGCATCACCCAGGTCTTTCATGGAGAACCTGTGTGACAAGAACCCCTTGACAGATTGTAGCATAGGAATGTCATTTCCTATTAAGAGAATGTCATCCACGTATAAAACGAGGAATACTACAGTTCTCGCTACAAATCTACTATAGATGCATGGTTTATCTGGATTTTTGATAAAGCCAAATTCTTTGACCGTCTCATCAAAACAGATGTTCCAACTCAAGATGCCTGCTTTAGTCCGTAGATGGACTTAAGCAACTTGCACACCTTTCCGCTGCTCCCACTCTGAATGAAACCCTCTGGCTGGTCCATATAAACACACTCCTCTAAATTTCCATTTAGAAAAGCAGTCTTTACGTCCATCTGTCAAATCTCATAATCGTGGAAGGCAGCAATGGCAAGAAGGATCCGAATGGATTTCAGCATAGTTACTGGAGAAAAGGTCTCGTCATAGTCCAAACCAGGTCTTTGACGAAAACCCTTTGCAACCAGTCTAGCTTTATAGGTCTCAACTTGTCCATCTACACCAATCTTCCTTTTGAAGATCCACTTGCATCCTACGGGTTTTACCCCATCTGGAGCAACGTCCAACGTCCATATTTTGTTGGTGTACATGGACTCCATTTCGGTCCGCATTGCATCCAGCCATTTTACCGAGTCAACGCTCTGAATGGCCTGCTGGAAGCTAGTCGGCTCATCATAATCAATGATGCAATCCTCTCTATCCCCGTCTATGAGAAAACCGTAGTATCTCTCGGGCGGATGAGACTGCCTACTACTCCTGCGGAGCGGCGTAGGAATGTCATGATCTTTCGAACCCTCTGGTACTACTAAGCTTTCAGTAATAGCTCGTGGTTCTGGAATTTCTTCCAGTTCTATTGCGCTCCCACTTATCTGATTTTCCAAAAACTCAGTTTCCAAGAAGAGGGCATGACGAGAAACATAAATCTTTTGTTCCTCTTCGCAATAGAAGAAATATCCCTTGGAGTTCTTTGGATATCCCACAAACTTGCACTGTACTGAGCGTGCCTCGAGTTTGTCCGCATGCTGCTTTTTGACAAAAGCTGGACATCCCTATGTCTTAATATGATTAAGATAGGGTCTCTTCCCACTCCATATCTCATATGGTGTGGTAGGCACAGTCTTAGTTGGAACTCGGTTCAAAAGGTATGCAGCTGATTCTAGTGCATATCCCCAGAATGATCGCGGTAACTCAGCGTTATTCATCATGGGAGTTGATGCTGTGCTGTGCCCGACTGGTTATAACAGCAAGTCCCTGGCCAGGGCTGCTGAGATTTGCTGATAAGTGTTATCAGTAGTTTCTCGATCTGTTATAGACCGTTCACCGGCATGACTTATTGAGTTATTGGGGTCGACGTGACCATCCCTAGGTTCGATATGCAGCATATCTGATGAAGAGACCGGACTGTACGGTAGTGTTGCCGGATGGCTCGACGGGAGTTGTGACAGGTTCGCTTGTTTTCTTCTGATCGCTCAATACCCCGGTGGCCGTTACGTTTAGTTGACCGCTTACGGTTTGGGGGTGCCTGATATGATCATCACCCTCTGCCGGCGTATTGACGAGTCTTAGAGTCCCACAGAGGAGTTACCCAGTCCAGGCGAAACGTTGTGGTGCGTGTATGCGAAATGCGCTTGCACCCGATTGAAATGTACGTATATGATACCGAACATTGATCGGGTGGCCTGCTTTTGGTGGGGTCATATGAGATATGACCGGATTGATAAATTAAGTGTTGATTTATCATCTAACCATTAGTTTTCTCACTTGAAACCTTTCTAGGGTTTGATGGATGTATGCATGCATGCATGTGTTTCTTTCTTCCTTTCTAGTTTCATGCACATGTAGATGTGCATACATGTATACATACATACACCCATCCATCATGGTTGATTGCATATGGAAATGGTGGCAATATAAGACTCACACCATAGATTAAATAATGGATTATTATTTAATTTTGGTTTTAAAGTAAAATGAAAAAGAAAAGGATAATCATTCTTGATTCTACACTCCTCTTCTAACCTAACCTATCTCAACTACCACTAACCTATGGTTATCCTTCTCTTTATCATTTAAAACCCAAGTTAAACTAACTATCCATCATTTAATCATAGTTGAAGTTAAGAAGGAAATAAATATATATAGTGATATATATTTCATTTTCTTCTTAACTCAAGGTTATCTTTTACACCTCTTGTCTAAATTGGCCACCATCTTCATCCTCCTTCATCTTTTCCTCTCTAGTCTTTTCTAGTGAGCTAAATACAACTAAAGAAAGGTTTTTGAAGTAAGATTCCAAACCACAACATCATTCTACTCAAGTCTAGCCGACTTGATTAGAGTGTTTCCTTCGGTTTTCCAAAGTAGCGAGCTTGGACGGAGTACTCCATGGTGGATCGTCGTGGACGCAAGGGAACTTCAAGAGGACCTCGATTCAACACCCAAGACACCAAGGAGTCCAGCAAAGGGGAGCTACAAAGGTTGTAGCCTTCAAACCCTTACCTTTACTAGCTTAAAGTTTCATAACCCTAATTTTCTAGGATCGATCCCTTTGCATGTTAGTTTAGCACCATAAAAATTATAACTTTGGGTCATGTGATGCTTCAAAACTCTTCATAAGGTGCTAAACAAACCTTTCATTGGTATCAGAGCCGACCTAGAACATTAGGCGACGTTTTTACGAAGTGAAAACCCCGATCGGACAAAAATACGGTATTTTTGGGTGCTCTCTGGAAATTTTCTAAAATTTGATAATTTGCAGAATTAAAAATATGTAAAAAATACAGCAGGAAAAAATAAGGATTACGGTACAAAAATTTTCAAGTGAACAGTGATTCTCGCCGCGGAAACGCGGCCTAAGCTTGCTTAGGCCGCGGTTCTGCGGCCGTATATATGCATTGATGAATACTTTTTGTACAGTAATTCATGAATCTGCTTGTATAAATTTTTGGATATTTTTAATCTGTTTTTGGTTTTGAAAAATTCTGGAGATGTTTTTGTACTCGTCATTTCGATAGGGATTTTTATTTCGTAGCTTTTCCGGGTAAATTAGAAAGTATTGAAGTGTTTGAACGAGTATCATTTACTCACTATTCACGGGGTTTAAATACTTTGGAGATACGTGCAAGTCTTTTTGCGGTGGTCCCTCTAGAAGACAACAAACCTTAACTCGATTATGTGACCGTCTCGAACTGCCCTTTGAACCCTAGGGTTTGGGGCAGTACGGCGTGCCACATGTGAGGCGTTGGCTTGACCCTTCTATGGCTGGACCGCTACTACTGTGTCACACTCCGGATTTTTGAACCCTGCTCAAGTGTTGAGCTTTAGTGAATCTTGGGTGCTTGATCGTTCGTTCGAAAACTTTAATACTTTCTGTTTGTCTGGAATGTGATACAATATGTGGAATTCATATAAGTTTAGGCATGAAATACGAAATATGTGATATTTCGCATTTATGATGTCTAAAGAGAAACTGGATTCCAAATATTGTAGTTTTACACTTTCTTTTCTGTGACCGTAAGTGTAGTATGTTAGATATCGCCGGTTTCGTTGCTATACATCAACGACAATTGGGGTATGCATACTTACTTACGTTGATGATATATGATATTATGTGTTGCTGAGATATGATGTGTAGGATTGTCGCGATCGAATAGCCGGGGGGTTTTTGTGAGATGAGAGTTTTATATTTTCATTCATGTAAATTCAAATGTAATGTAATATTCTTTTATTTGGGGCACTTCCAGGTTGAGGTTGTGTCACCAGTGTTGTATATTATTTACTTTTCTGCATTAGGATGGACCCAAGGAGGGGAGCACAGGTGACCGGGTTCTGGGGTTCAGTGGGAGGCCATCTCGAGGAGTCGAGACCGGGTCTCCTAAACTCCAGGATTGGTAGGGTCACTTGCCGCTCTCGTAGGGGTCCAAGGTGTGGGCTTGGCTATTCATCGCGACTGTGGAATCCGTATTTTCTATTCTGGCTAAATACTAAATACGGACGTCCTAGGATATCCCACGTTATATCTATGTTTCTGATGCCTGTGTTCTGTGATATCTGAGACGAATGACATATTATATATATGATATATAGTAGACGTTGCTTATGTTTTACACCCGCGCTAGTCCCGTCCCGGTATGCCGTTAGTTAAGTAACCTAACGGTGCAAAACGGAACATTGCGGCGAATGCGGATGGCATAAGCGTACGTGTTATTTTCGTTTCTTTTCTGTGATTGGCTTAAGGACTTAAATGATGGGATTACATTAATGTGATTAATGTAAAGAAAATAAACCTAAAAAGTTGTTGTAGAATCGGTTTTAAAACTACTCGGCTATTTATGAAAAAGCTACATTTCAAAACTGCGGAGCTTAAGCCACTCCTTTTGAAAACTGTTTGATTCTACAACGATATCAAGTTCAAAGCGTTAAAGATTTTCTTAAAAATCATTCGCAACCCTCCGTCATTTTAGGAAGTAGAGTACTTAGTATTCGTGCTACGTTTGTTGACTTTAGTTAAGGCGTAGTGTACGGTAGCTAAGTGATGTCTTCCTACACTGCATATGATGCAGATTAATTAGGACATTCATGCGACTTTGTTGAGCATAGTTAAGGGTCATATGGGTGGGTCTAATTGATCAAGAAATGACGGGTAGAACTTGACTGGTGCTTATGATTTGTTGACCATAGTTAAGGTCATAAGTACTAGGGGTAAAAATTACATCGGGAATTTCAAGTGTTGAAATTTGCAATGAGATTGCATACCTTCCATGTGATGGTTGGATCCCGATCCCACTGTGGGCAATAGTTGCTCCTAGGAGAGTTTTACAGTTTACAATTAGCTAACTCATTAGGTGTCTAGAAAGGTGTTAACGGGGCTCCGCCTCTGGGAAAATGAGGTTTACTCTAATTAGGTCCTTGCGAAAGCACGGGGAACCTCCCTCAAAGTATCGACACTGGCCTGGCTGAACGGTTAGCGAAATTGTAGACTGTAATTAATCCTGGTTAGTTTTTCTTTTTAAGGTTTGAAAGAAAACTTGATAAAAAGCAGTGGGAAACATCGATTAGACAAGATAATAAACCAATCTAATCTGTGCAAGAGCTTTCGCTGAGTGTATTCTTTTCTCTCTCTTAATGGCAGATACCAATGACTGGACTTAAGCTTCTACTAGATAAAAACAAACTGAATGGGACCAACTATAAAGACTGGCGGAGGAATCTAAAGATCGCCTTGACTTATGATAAAGTATCATATGTCCTCACGGCTTCAGCCCCGCCCGTCCCAGGCCCAAAGTCCTTAGTTGCGGACATTGAAGTCCGCAAGACATGGGACGCTGACTGTGCCACGGCAAAATGCCTCGCGCTTGCATCGATGGACAACACACATCAAAAGCAGCACGAGGACATGGACATTCACGGGATATTGCTCCATACAAAGGAGTTGTATGGGGAGCAGTCCCGCGTATTACGATACGAAGCATCAAAGAAACTGTTTCAGATGCGGATGGCCCCTGGCACACCAGTAGCAGACCATGTTTTGAAGATGATAGCTCTTATAGAAGAGCTTGAGGGCCTCGGATGGACAATGGACAATGAACAATATATAGATATTATTCTGCAGTCCCTCCCCTCCACCTTTGCTCAGTTCATAGTGAACTTTAACATGCATGGCATGGAGAAGGAACTCCCTGAACTCCTTAATATGTTAAGGAGTGCAGAGAGCACTATGAAGTCAGCAAAGACTCCCGTTATGACTATTGGACAGTCTTCTTCTTCTCGCCCGAAAGCTAAGGCCAAGGGAAAGAAAAAGAAGAAACCCACTAATCCTAAGGGCGGAGTCAAAAAGGTGAAGGGAAAGGGAAAGTCCACAGCTGGAGACCCGGGGAAAGGCGAGTGTTTTCATTGCCACAAGACAGGACATTGGAAGCGCAATTGCACGGAGTACCTAAGTCTCAAGAAGAAGCATGGTGATGCTTCTGCTTCAGGTGCGTTTGTAACTGAAAACTGTTTTTCTATAAACTCTGCTTCCTGGGTATTGGATACCGGTTCAGGTTCTCACATTTGCAATTCTATTCAGGGGCTGAGAAATAGCAAGGTTTTGAGGACAGGTGACCATACTCTCCGCGTTGGAAATGGTTCCAATGTACATACAGTCGCAGTGGGAGAGTATCACTTGGGGTTGCCATCTGGATGTATTTTGATTTTGAATCCATGTTATTTTGTACCAAGTATGCGATGTAATATAATATCCGTTTCTTTGTTGGACAATGAAGGGTATAATTTTGTGTTGCAGAACAATGTTATGAACATTCACCTAAATCAAATGTTGGTTGGGTATGGTACACTTAATAACGGAATATATGTCCTAAATCAACACACAGTTTTCAATATACAACACACTAATAAAAGAAAACTTTCAGAATTAAATGAAGCTTTTCTTTGGCATTGTAGACTTGGTCATATTAACGAAACAAGACTAAACAGGTTACACAAAGATGGATATTTAAACTCTTTTGAATATAAATCTTATGCGACTTGCCAGTCTTGTATCAAGGGTAAAATGACCAAAACTCCGTTTACCGGACACGGAGAAAGAGCTACTCAGCTCCGGGGCCTCATACATAGTGATGTATGTGGGCCGATGTCTACACAGGCTAGAGGCGGTTTTTCATACTTCATTACATTCACTGACGATTTCTCAAGATTCGGTCATGTATTTTTATTAAAGCACAAGTCCGACGCTTTCGAGAAATTCATTGAATATAAACAAGAAGTAGAAAAACAAACCGGCTTGAGTATTAAGATGCTTCGATCAGATCGAGGTGGAGAGTATCTCAGTACAGAATTTGCAAACTTCCTAAAAGAGAATGGATTCTCTCTCAGCTCACTCCTCCTTACACACCACAGCACAACGGTGTGTCAGAACGACGGAATAGGACCCTATTAGATATGGTCCGATCCATGATGAGTGACGCTGAGTTACCAGTCTCGTTTTGGGGACATGCATTGGAGACTGCAACATTTCTGCTAAACAGGGTTCCAACCAAAGCCGTGTCTACCACGCCATATGAGATATGGAATGGGAAGAGACCATCTCTTAAAAGAATTAAGATTTGGGGTTGCCCGGCCTATGTTAAAAAGCAGAATCCGGAAAAACTCGAGACACGGTCAGTCATGTGTAACTTTGTGGGATATCCAAAGAATTCTTATGGATATCTGTTCTACCACAAAGAGGAACAAAAGGTATTTGTTTCTCAGTATGCCACATTCTTGGAAAAAGAGTTTTTCACAGATAAAGATGATGGCAAGGTAGTAGATCTAGAAGAGGTTCTGGAGACACAAACTACAAATGACGATTTGGTTGAACCGGCTGTTGCAACAGAAACTGAAGAACCTCGGCCACTCCGTAGATCTGGTAGGACTTCTCGCCCACCGGAGAGGTACTACGGTTTCCTCATTGATGGTAACGGAGAAGATTGCATCATGGATGATGATGATCCTACCAGTTTTCAGCAAGCTATCACGAGTGGTGACTCTGTGAAGTGGCTGGATGCCATGAGATCCGAAATGGAGTCTATGTACACCAACAAAGTATGGACTTTGGACGTTGTACCCCCTGGAGTAAAACCTGTAGGGTGCAAATGGATCTTTAAAAGAAAGATTGGTGTGGATGGGCAGGTAGAGACCTATAAGGCAAGACTTGTGGCGAAAGGTTTTCGTCAAAGACCAGGTTTGGACTATGACGAAACTTTTTCGTCCGTAGCCATGTTTAAATCCATTCGGATCCTACTTGCTATTGCTGCTCACTACGACTATGAAATCTCGCAGATGGACGTTAAAACAGCATTTCTAAATGAAGATTTAGAAGAATGCGTTTATATGGATCAGCCAGAGGGCTTCATTGACAATGGGAGCAGCGGGAAAGCATGTAGATTGCTTAAATCCATATATGGGTTAAAGCAGGCATCTCAGAGTTGGAACATCTGTTTCGATGATGTTATCAAAGAGTTTGATTTCATCAAAAATCCAGATGAACCTTGTGTTTATAACAAGGCTGTAGGAAGAGCTGTCACATTCCTCGTATTGTACGTGGATGATATTCTTCTGATAGGAAATGATATTCCTATGCTACAGTCGGTCAAATCATTCTTATCACTAAGGTTCTCCATGAAGGACCTGGGTGATGCCACATACATCCTAGGCATAAGGATCTATAGGGATAGATCCAAAAAGTTATTGGGATTGTCCCAAACCAGGTACATCAACACCATCCTAAAAAGGTTTAGTATGGAAGACTCCAAGCGGGGTGCCTTACCCGCTTGCCATGGAGTCACTCTCTCCAAGGATTCTTGTCCAAAGACCGATGAAGAGAGAGCTCGCATGAGCATTATACCTTATGCTTCGGCAGTAGGATCTATAATGTATGCGATGTTATGTACACGCCCAGATGTAGCTTATGCACTTAGTGTTGTAAGCAGGTATCAATCCAACCCAGGGGAGAACCACTGGACAGCTGTGAAGAACATTCTTAAGTACTTGCGAAGGACTAAAGAATTGTTCTTGGTGTATGGTAATACAGATCTCCAAATGGAGGCCTTTACCGATTCGAGCTTCCAGAGCGATAAGGATGACAGCAAATCTATCTCAGGGTTTGTATTTACCCTCAATGGAGGGGCGGTAAGTTGGAAGAGTTCCAAACAAGATACCGTTGCAGACTCCACGATGGAAGCTGAGTACATTGCTGCAAATGATGCCGCCAAGGAAGCCGTCTGGATGAAGAAGTTCGTCTCGGAGCTAGGAGTAGTTCCAACCATTATTGATCCAATACCTTTGTATTGTGACAATAATGGGGCGATGGCGTTAGCCAAGGAGCCCAGATCCCATCAGCGGTCCAAACATATCCTGAGGCACTTTCATTTGATCCGGGAGATTGTAGATCACCGCGAGATCGAGATTAAGAGAGTAGACACAAAGAACAACGCCGCGGATCCACTCACTAAGGCCTTCCCTCAACCACAGCATGAGCGACTTTTTGAGATGTTGGGTATGAGGTACGCCAAGAATTGGCCTTAGTGCAAGTGGGAGATTGTTGGATATATGTATGCCCTAGAGGCCATTATGTGATAGTGGATGTATCTATACATGTATATATATTCAGTTTGCATTCTTGCTCGACATGATACTATGCTATCTGGTTCTTCTTTATCTGACATGTTGATTTGATCATGCTTTTATTCATTCAGACATGCTGATAAAGCCCTGAGGATATCGGCTTGACTACTCTGATTATGATGGAGATCATACTAGTGGGACATCTATAGTCTATAAGCATATCCTGGAACGTCCCTAGTCGTAGGTATATCGAGACGGGGCATTGATATACCAGAGTAGACTTGCGTATATGATACTGGACCCATACGATGGGCGATGAATGTTCCCACATTCATCGATGTTTGACATCAAGATCATATACGGGTGCTCAGTGGTGACTGGGTACACTGGACGGACTCACCGAGAACTCCTATATGGAATTATATCTATCGTCGGATAGCAGTTCTCAGGTGACACTGGTACAGGTTAGTCTGTAGACCCGAGATCGTCATAGAGCCTTGTGTGTTCTCCCACTGTACTTTGATTACCACCCTACCACGGCTCTACTGAGTCATGCAAGCAGGTGGCCGTTGGGTACAGTCCCGAGACACACGAAGGCAATGAGCGATAGGAGGGGTTTCGTCTCTCCCGGTATTGGGAGTTGATGCTGTGCTGTGCCCGACTGGTTATAACAGCAAGTCCCTGGCCAGGGCTGCTGAGATTTGCTGATAAGTGTTATCAGTAGTTTCTCGATCTGTTATAGACCGTTCACCGGCATGACTTATTGAGTTATTGGGGTCGACGTGACCATCCCTAGGCTCGATATGCAGTATATCTGACGAAGAGACCGAACTGTACGGTAGTGTTGCCGGATGGCTCGACGGGAGTTGTGACAGGTTCGCTTGTTTTCTTCTGATCGCTCAATACCCGGGTGGCCGTTACGTTTAGCTGACCGCTTACGGTTTGGGGGTGCCTGATATGATCATCACCCTCTGCCGGCGTATTGACGAGTCTTAGAGTCCCACAGAGGAGTTACCCAGTCCAGGCGAAACGTTGTGGTGCGCGTATGCGATATGCGCTTGCACCCGATTGAAATGTACGTATATGATACCGAACATTGATCGGGTGGCCTGCTTTTGGTGGGGTCATATGAGATATGACCGGATTAATAAATTAAGTGTTGATTTATCATCTAACCATTAGTTTTCTTACTTGAAACCTTTCTAGGGTTTGATGGATGTATGCATGCATGCATGTGTTTCTTTCTTCCTTTCTAGTTTCATGCACATGTAGATGTGCATACATGTATACATACATACACCCATCCATCATGGTTGATTGCATATGTAAATGGTGGCAATATAAGACTCACACCATAGATTAAATAATGGATTATTATTTAATTTTGGTTTTAAAGTAAAATGAAAAAGAAAAGGATAATCATTCTTGATTCTACACTCTTCTTCTAACCTAGCCTATCTCAACTACCACTAACCTATGGTTATCCTTCTCTTTATCATTTAAAACCCAAGTTAAACTAACTATCCATCATTTAATCATGGTTGAAGTTAAGAAGGAAATAAATATATATAGTGATATATATTTCATTTTCTTCTTAACTCAAGGTTATCTTTTACACCTCTTGTCTAAATTGGCCACCATCTTCATCCTCCTTCATCTTTTCCTCTCTAGTCTTTTCTAGTGAGCTAAATACAACTAAAGAAAGGTTTTTGAAGTAAGATTCCAAACCACAACATCATTCTACTCAAGTCTAGCCGACTTGATTAGAGTGTTTCCTTCGGTTTTCCAAAGTAGCGAGCTTGGACGGAGTACTCCATGGTGGATGATCGTGGACGCAAGGGAACTTCAAGAGGACCTCAATTCAACACCCAAGACACCAAGGAGTCCAGCAAAGGGGAGCTACAAAGGTTGTAGCCTTCAAACCCTTACCTTTACTAGCTTATTGTTACTCGTTGGATTCACTGGAGTGTGAGCGGGCTTGCTCGTTGATCTTCTGATCGCTCATTACCCGGGTGGCCGTTACGTTTAGAAGACCGCTTGCCGCTTGTGGGTGTTTGATATGATCATCACCTGCTGCCGGCGTATTGACGAGTCTTTAGAGTCCTACACAGGGGTTTCCTGGCTCAAGCGAAACGAAATAGGAGCGCATATGAGATATGTGCGGGACCGAGGATAATACCAGTATGTGATACTGTATTCTATTCTCGCGATTTGTGACATTGATCGGTTGTATGCGATATGGCCGGGTTATCGGATCAAGTGTTGATTCGATAAGTTGTTACTATAGATATTAGTCGGTTATATGCGATATGACCAGATCGTTAAATCAAGTGTTGATTTAATGATTTAATGTATAATTATATATTTGATATATTACTTTACATTAACTAATATTGGTTCACTTAAGATTTGTTTTCTCACTTGAAAGTGCACATTGTTTATATGTGATATATGCAAGTGTACATGTTTGTATCATGCTTGATGATACAAACAAGTTGTGTGTATGAGACTTGAACCATATCAAGGTTAGATTAGGGTTTACTATTTAACTTAGCATATAACAAAAGAGTGTGACTTTGGTCAAAGTTATCAAGCTTCATGAAGATTGATGAACATTGACAAAGTCAACTCTTTTGTCATTTGTTCAAGATATTAGCTAACCCAACCCTTAACCTTATGCTATGGTTAATTCTCTACATGAGTTAAGTATGAGGGCTTAACTCAACCATGGTGCTATGATTAAAATGATAAGTGTTCATATTATTCTTTTAATGGAAATCATTCTTTCTTCTTCTTCATCTTCATCAAGCTCACAAAAGCTTGAGAGCTCTAATGGTGCCATGGTAAAAAGAGTGAGAAATCAAATTCTAAAGTGAACCCACTTCCTATTTCTTCATTCTCTACTACTTGCCATATAGTATAGGGTGTTCTCTTCACAAAGTTTTCGACCAAGTGAAGGAATAGCTTGAGTTTGAGTCTCCCCGACGTAGATCATCTTCGGCCTCGAAGTCAATGACCTAGCCCGATCATTTCTCTGACGAAACCATTTCTAGAGTCCGGGATCCGATGATCGCAGCGGAGGGACGTCAACACGGAGCTAAAGAAATGGTGGACCGGATCTACAAAGGTTGTAATCCCTTTCACTTAGTAGCAAAGCCGTTTGCTTGCTTGTTTTTCGCCTTAACTTCTAGTTAACGATCTAGTTTAGGGTTTCTCGGCACCGGAAAATTTTGGTTTGGCATGGTTGATGCCTTGTGGAACCTCTTGAGTGTGCCTAGGAACCCTATAGGAGATACCCCAACTTGTCATAAGTGATTGCCATTTTGACATTCCTGAGCCAATCTTTGTAGTTTGGCCCTGTCAGTATGTTTTTATCTAGTAATAACTTAAGTCCAGTCATGTCGATTGGTCGCTGCAATCAGGAGAGAGAGAAGAAACACTTAGCGTGATACTCTTGTAAGTTTAGAGTGGTTTTTAATTTGTCTAAACAGGATGGCTCCCACTGTCTCTCGAATCCCTCCTCAAACCAAAAACGAAGAATTAGTCAGGATCAATCTCACCGTACAATACTTGCTTAACCGTTCGGCCAGGTTGGTGTCGGTACTTCGAGGGAGGTTTTCCAACGCTTTCGCGAAGTTCCTTAATTAAATAACCTCTTTTCCCTGGGGGCGTAGCCCCGCTAACACCTTTCTAGACACCTACTTGGTTTATAGCATTGATCGTTAAGTGAGAAATTTCCCGAGGAGTAGCATATACTCACAGTAGGATCGGGATACAAATATCATTGCGTGACAAAACTGAAGGAATCCTACCAGAATCATCACACTCTAAATGGTATGCAGCGCTTGCAAGTTTCAGTTCTTTTGAAACTCCCGATGTGGATTTTTGCCCCATGCTCTTATGACCTTGACTTTGGCCAACAAATCATAAGTCACATGTCAAGTTCTACCCGTCATTCTCCAGGTTAATTTGAGCCCACCCGCACATACCCTTGACTTTGGCCAACAAGGTAGAACGACTGCCCCAAACCAACACATCTATCTATGCTGCACATGAATACCCAATAGCTACCAATCACTATGCCTTGACTTTGGCCAACAAACATAGCTTGAATACTATTGACCATCCATGTGAAACGACGGAGGGCTACGAATGGTTTTGGCAAAACCGTGAACGTAGTGAACTTGATATAATAGATGGAACGAGATAGCTTTTAAAAGGAGTGGCTTAAGCTCCGCGTTTAAAAGTTATTTTGAAAAGAAACCGAGTGGTTTTGAAAGTGTTCCAACGACTTTTACTTGGTTTATTTTTTCTTGCATTAATTCCAATGCGTCCCATCATTTAATCCTACCATTGCAGAAAACAACCAAAATATGACGTACGCTTATGCCATCCGCATTCGCCACGGGGCCCCGTCATTACCCGTTAGGTTACTTAACTAACGACAGAGTGGGGGTTGGACTAGCGCGGATGCAAAACATAAGCAACGCCTAAATAATATCATACATAGATATATTGCAATGATAGCCATTTCAGATCACAGATGAATACATTGGATATACTTGGAATCCGCAATTCGTACGAGCCTGTAACGAAAAGCGTATTACACGGTCGCGATGAATAGCCAATACCCCACCCTAGACCCCTACAGGTGCGGCAAACTACCCGCCAAATATCCGAAATGGGGCAACCTCCCTCAACGACGTGAGTAGGCCACTCGGCACTTCGAGATACCCGGTAGTTTGTGCACCCCACCTTGGGTCTATCCTAGGAGCAAAAACAGTAAAAAGAAATTATACAATGACGGCTACAACCCCGACCAGGTTGTGCGGCCAAAAATAATATTACATCAATTTACATATTACATGAATTGAAAGATAAAAGGAAAAACTCTCATCTCACAACCCCCGGCTATTCATCCGCGACAATCCAAAGAATTCATATACACATACCATCATCATTACAGATCAAAGATATGTATAACCCCCACTAATCGACGTATAGCGATTAGCAGACGTTCAATACATATAACACATCACAGATATAAACCCGTTAGCTTTAGTCTTTAGAAGTTCGATAAAAATACGGATTTTCAAGCCCCAAAAACAAATTTTTCTTTCTGGAAAATCTGGGCAGAAAAAACATATTGTAAAAATCCCAAAAAACCCCCAGAAACACACTGCAAGAAATTTGAGCCACGCCCGACTCAACTCGGCCGCGGATCCGCGGCGGGAGCGTGCTCCCGCCGCGGTTCCGCGGCGCTTTGAACGGTTCTCTGGACCAACTTTCTTGAGTGTCTTTTAAAAAGCCTGAGTCGATTTTTGGAGTATGATTTATCAATTTTTTGAACAGAATACAGAATCGACAGAAACTTGATTTTCCGGGTGTTTTTCGTGACTTTTTCTCCGATCGAACTTCTACTTACTTCGCTAACATGTTAGATAGTGTTTAACCTGGCTCTTATACCACTATAAGTCCATGCTACCCTTCCCCGGTACTTACGGGGTTGCGGAAGTGGTGAAAAATGATTTTCAAGAGGGTGGTAACATGGACTCATAATACGGATCTTTGTATAACAACTAACTAACAACCTAACTAGAGTTTTGCCTACTCGGTTAGGGGGGCTATACCTTTCTTGAACTCCTTCATCTTCGACTCTTTCTAGTGTACGGATCGGCCTCACCTCGTCGCCTCCTTGCGCCGAAGATGGATCCACCTGAAAGCTTCTACCTTTGGCTTCTTCTTCGAACTTTGAAGAAACTAGAACACTTGGCTTGCTAGGCCTTATTAACTAGAATGAGTAGAGGATTGTTTTGGTTTCTTTTTATCTCTAAGGCAATGAGTCTCAACACATGAGAATGGTTTGCCTTGAGCTAGAGAGAGCAAGAGGAAGAGGGAGAGCTTGAGCAAATGATGGCAAGAGAGAGAAATGAAATGAGAGAATGAGTAACTCTTTTGCCATCCTTGCTCTCATAATCCAAAGCCATCATAACAAAAATAGTAATCAAGTATTGTGTGATGGTTTAAGTCAAAATGGCTATATCATTTCATGCACTCATTTTGCATAAATAAACAAGCAAGCAAAAGTCTTTGCCATGGAATGATAACCATTGTCATGATGATGGTCAACTAGTCCAACCTAGTCAACCGGTCAACAAAGCCAACAAGTCAACAAAGTCAACCCCTCAACAACCATGTCACTATAATACTTAATTAATATTAATGTTAATTATATATATCTTATTCTCATTAGGGTTTAGTCAAAAGTCAATAGTCAACAGTCAACAGTCAACAGTCAACGTTCAACAACCCCAATGAGAATCCTCTGCCTCTGTCTCTCTGTCAACTGTGCATACACACCCGCATCCGCGTTCCGAGGAACACGAATACAAACGAGATAAAACCAATCCCAAAATATACACTAGGATCTGGCTTAAACCAAAGCCCGCTAGTGTTAACTGTCCGGACACCAAACGTGCAAAAGTGCACGGATGTGACCGAACCCTGTCGTAAAACCATGCGACCTGTCGCAAAACCATGCGACCACTACTCTTTTGCCTAAAGGCGAATAGCTTTCTGTGTGGGACTCTAAAGACTCAACACTACGCTGGCAGTGGGTTTAACCACAGACCGCAAGCGGCACTAGCTGTGCGTAACGGTCCCCAGGTAGATGCCGACAAGAAGACTGACGAGGTGAAACCCATCTGAACTCCTACTAAGCCTGAATGTGACAATCTCTGCACAGTCCGGTCTGTTCGTCTTATACATCGCATGGCGCGCCTAGGGGGCGGTAAACGTCAGTCCCCTAATAGCGGTACAAGTCGTATCGGAGTGAAGCCCAGAACACCCTGAGATAACACTGGAAACCTACCAGTATATCTCGCTTGCCCTAACCAGGGACTACTCGTGTAATGACTCTCCTAGACACAGCGCGATGTCAACCCCCAATACCGGGAGAGACGAATCCCGTCTAACCGTCACTGCCTCCAAGTGCTTCGGGACTGCACCCAAAAACTACCTGTTTGCATGACTCCTTTGAGCCGTGGTAGGGTACTAATCAAAGTACAGTGGGAACACACTCGAGGCGAAGTGACAGTGTCAAGTCAGCGGACTAAGCTGTACTCATGTCACCTGGGAACTGATAACTGAAGATAGGTATAGTACCAACCAGCAGTTCCCGACGAGTCCTGTCTAGTGTACTCGTAACCTAACGAGCACCCGCATACTATCTCAAGTACGACGTACTGACGGCTGTGGGACAGACCGTCTCCCACACTGGGATGAGAAGCGCATACGCTAGTCTACTACGGAGTATCGATGCCCTGTCTCGATAGTCCTGCGACTAGGGACCTGCATAAGGATATGCTTACAGATTACCCAGCCCCCACTAGTGTGACTGCCATCACAACGCTGGTAATCAAGCAAAGATCCTAAGGGATCCACTAATGTGTATAGGTGATATACTAAAATAAACACAAGTACACATTGAAGTAGAAACAAACCAAGTAGCATACTACTATATTGACCAAGATTGTCTATACAAGGTGAATATCCCAAGCTTCCATTAAGTAATATACAAACTAGTATGATACAGTAATGGCCTCTACGGCATATACACTAACAGACAGGTGGTCCAGGAGGATACTGAGGGAGGCATGGCGCAGGATACTGATTAAGTTCAGTTGACGATACGGTCTAAGAAGTTTGGATTTGGAGTTCATTTATGAGCTAGGTCCCATCAGATATCCAGACACATTCTAAGACAGGTATTGCTCATTTCGGGAGATGTGTTTTCTCCGTGAACTTGAGATATAAAGAGACATAGAAAGAAACATCATGGCGGATCCACTCACTGAGGCTATTCCTCGAACGCAATAGTTTCGCAAACGGGTTTTGTGAGACTAATTAGTAGAGGAGTTGGGTGTTCGGTATCACACGGGCTGTGAGTATGCGACATCGCAATAATTAGCCGTGAGTGCAAGTGGGAGATGGTTGGAGATAGTGCTCTCAGAGTCAATTATTGGATCACAGGCACGTGATTGCAATGATTGAGGGAGGACCTATTCCAGTAGAACAGTCTTACTCAAGATGATAGTATGCTATCTGGTTTATCTTTATCATCGTGTACTGCTTTAGGTGACCTTACAGGTCACTATTGCACGTTGATAAAGCTCCTAGGATTCTTGCTTGACTTCCAGCAGTATGAGGGCGATCATATACGTGGGAGCTGGTGGTCTATAAGCACATCCTTAAATGGTCCCTAGTCGTAGGAGTTTCGAGACAGGGCATTGATACTCCAGAGTAGACTAGTGTATACAGTCGAGACCCCGACGAGGGGCGGTGGCCGGTCTCACAAGCCACTGGTGTCAGTTGGTTCACCTAAGATATATACAGGTGCTCATTGGGTTATGAGTACACCGGACAAGACTCGCCGGGAACATGCTAGTTGGTCTTATACCTGACGTCAAATAGCAGTTCCCTGGTGACATGTGTACAGGTTAGTTCATCGACCTGAGATCGTCATTTGTCTCGTGTGAGTTCCCACTGTATTTTGATTACTACCTTACCACGCTCAAAGGAGACGTGCAAACAGGTTTTAGTTGGGTACAGTCCCGAGCCACATGGAGGCAGTGAGCGGATCTGCAGGGGTTCGTCTCTCCCGGTATTGGGGGTGAGGTCGCGCTGTGTCTAGGAGAGCCCTTACACGAAGTCCTTGGCCAAGGGAGGAGATTTACTGGTAGGTATTCCAGTAGTATCTCAGGGTGTTCTGGGCTACACTCCGACACGACTTGTACCGCTTTTGGGGGTCTGATTTTTACCAACCCCCTAAGCCTGTCATGCGATGCTCATAGACGAACGGACCGGACTGTACGGATATTGTCACTGACAGGCTCAGTAGGGTGTCAGGATGAGTTCGCTCATCGACGTCTCTTTTGGTCAATACCTGGTAGCCCGTTACGTATAGGCTAATACCTCTAACGTGCTAGTGGTTAAATCCACAACCAAAGTATTGACGAGTCTTTAGAGTTCCCCACAGACCAGTTTCTCAAGTTTCGGGCGAAACGCTGTAGAGGCCGTATGGAGATATGGCAGGGTTCGATCAGATACGTACGGTATTGCACGGATCATGATCGGACGGATAATACTAGCGGGCTTTGGTTTAAGCCGGATCCTAGTATAGTACAGTGTAGATTTGTCTCATTGCATTTGTATTCGGTTGGAATACAAATGCGGGTATGTATATACAGTAGCGGGGTTTCCTGTAATTTATTACGGGATCAGTTTTCTGAAGTTTCCAGTTTGCTTTTCGTTTTGGCCATTTTTCTTTGTATCTTTCATTGGCTGAAAATTGGTGGAGGAGAGCTTATTTGCAATTGTGCAAATAAGCATTGTGGAGGGTGGTCTTTGCATATTGTTATGTCATGATAGTTCCACCATCACATTTGTTGGAGATAGTGCCCTCATAGTCAATTATTGGATCGCAGGTACGTGATTGCAATGATTGCGGAGGACCTATCCCGGAAGGACAGTCTTACTCAAGATGATAGTATGCTATCTGGTTTGCCTTTATCAGTCGTGTACATGTTCAGGTGACTGATTGCATGTTACACTTTGATAGAGCCCTTAGGATCTTGCTTTACTACCAACAGTATGATGGCGATCATATACGTGAGAGTTGGGTAGTTTATATGCATATCCTTAATTGTGGTCCCTAGTCGTGGGAGTTTCGAGACAGGGCATCGATACTCCGGAGTACACTAGTGTGTACAGTCGAGACCCCGACGAGGGGCGGTGGCCGGTCTCACAAGCCACTGGTGTCAGTTGGATCACTTAAGATGTATACAGGTGCTCATTGGGTTATGAGTACACCGGACAGGACTCGCCGGGAATCTGCTAGTTAGTATTATATCTACCGTCAGATAGCAGTTCCCTGGTGACATGTGTACAGGTTAGTTCATCGACCTGAGGTCGTCATTTGTCTCGTGTGAGTTCCCACTGTGCTTTGATTTCTACCCTACCACGGCTCAAAGGAGTCGTGCAAACAGGTAGCTTTTGGGTACAGTCCCGAGCCATATGGAGGCACGTGAGCGGATCGGCAGGGGATTCGTCTCTCCCGGTATTGGGGGCGAGGTCGTGCTGTGTCTAGGAGAGCCATTACACAAATCCATGGCCATGGTAGGAGATTTACTGGTAGGTACTCCAGTAGTATCTCAGGGTGTATTGAGGCTTCACTCCGACACGACTTATACTGCTATTGGGGGTCTGACGTTGCTAGCCCCCTAGGCAGATATGCGATACTCATTGACGAACGGACCGGACTGTATATACATTGTCACTGTTAGGCTCAGTAGGGTTTTCGGAGGAGTTCGCTCATCGGTCTCCCTTGAGTTCGCTCCTCGGCATCCCTTGAGGTCAGTCCGTGGGCAGCCGTTACGCATTGCTAGTGCCGCTGACGGTTTGTGGTTAAACCCACTGCCAGGGTACTGACGAGTCATTAGAGTCCCCCACAGACAGTTTCCCAAGTTCGGGCGAAACGTTGTAGAGGCCGTATGGTTTTATGGCAGGGTTCGGAAAATGCACGTGCGTTTACGCACGTGTTATTTTTCGGGCAGATGATACTGGTCGGCTTTGGTTTAAGCCGGATCCGAGTATTATATTGAGTAGGTATAATATCTTTGTCTCATTTGCATTTGTATTCGGTCGTAATACAAATGCGGGTATATTTATACAGTTTCGGGGTTATCCTGAAAGTTGTTTCAGCATCACTTTTGGAAGTTGCCAGTTTCCAGTTTTCTATCAGCCGTCTTTTAACATTCGGTTAAAGACGGATTTATCTTTTCTTCTGTTGAGGTGAGTCAGTGCTTCTAGAAGCTTCTAGAAGGTTCTAGATGATGACTAGGCTTCATGACTCATTAGTGCATTAATGGTTTTTTGATGACTAACCTAATGACTCATGCTTTGTTATTAATGGGTTTTGTTTTCCTTAGGATATTTGTTCATAATATCTTTTGCTTGTGGTCACCCCCCCTCTCCTACGGTCACCCCCCCTCTTCCTATAAGAGGCCGGCCCCCTCTCTCTCCTCATACACTCTCTCACTGAGTTTTCATTGCTAGAAAAGATTATGATAGGTTTTATCGGTGTATGGAATTTCACAGTCCATTTCATTCCATCACCAGATTTCCACGGCAACTTCATTAACCGATCGTCCACGGACTTGGACGAAGTGAGACAAAGTCATCTACTCATTCTCTACATCATTCTTGGTCGTCTCTTTTAGCAAACTTGACGATCGAGTTGCCTCGAGTCAGAGGCGGGAGCCCGTTTAAAGAACCGATCATGTGGTTCCACCTCGACGAGGAGATCGGAGATCGACGAGATCGGAGCAGCCGCAACGGAGCGTGGGATGATGGTTGAAGAACGAAGGACTCGGATCGTTCGGTACAATCTTCCTACACTCTTTACAGTTTGTTAGTTTAGCAATAATGGCAGATCCGGGTTAAAGTATACGATAGCGACAGTTAAAAAGTTTTTGTTCCGCATTTGGCATCTGTAGACTGCCGGGGCGCTAGCGTAGACTTACAGTGGTATCAGAGCCTCACCATTTTGCTTACTAACTTGTGCTAACGCGTTTAAAACATCGATCCGACCGGAAATCGAAAATTGTAAAATCCATGCCCGACAGTTTCTGTTAATTTTAAATGGTCTCAAAATTAAATTCTACATGTCTCAGAAAATTGTGCAGGATTTTCTAAGAACGACCTAGAAATTTGGGCACGTGATTCGATGAAGCAGCCGCGGAAACGCGGTCAAACCTATGATTTGACCGCGCATCCGCGGCCACACAGTGAGCTCGTGGTCCCAAATTTTCACAGTGGGTTCTTGGTTAGATTTTGGGATTTTTGGTAAATATCGTTTTAGCCCAGGTTTTGTTACTGTTCACCAGTAAGCAGTGGGGCCCACTTTTTGATATTTGGTCTTTGGTCGATCGAAATTTAAACACGTTAGTTTACAGTGCTTACATTATATCTCCGACCGGGAATGTCATTTGATCGGTAAACCGCGTCTGATTGCTATAGTTCTTTTAGACGGGTTTGCGAACGTGACATTCGCGTTGATGTTCTGTGTTGTGCTGTGATGTTGCGGATTTGTCGTGGTGGATAGCAGTGTGCAATGGTAGTACAGTTTGAGTTTATTTGTACATTTGATAATGCGGGGCGAGCGTCCAACATGTGGACTGCCTTCACTGCCTGTTGTATAATATTCTTTTGGGGCACGACCAGGTTGCGGTCGATGTACCTATTGTACTATTTTTCATTATTGTACTAGGTTTTGCCCCGCGACGGAGTGCACGGATAGCCGGGTTCTGAGGGGCAACGGGTCCGCATCTCATGGCTTTGAGAGGCAGAGGGGTCCCACTCTAGAATTGGCAGACTACTCGCCACACTCGTAGGGGGTACAGGTTGACCCAAAGAGGGGTGCTCGAGATTACCGGATTCCGTGAAGTGCCGGGTGGTCCATTCACTATGCTGTAAGGGGGCTGCCTCGCTTCAGGTTTTGGCGGGTAACTTGCCGCACCCGTAGGGGTCTAGGTTTCATTGCACAGGCTATCCACACGACAGGGGAACGTCGGGTTTCAGCAACGGCTCTGTGAAACTCGGGGATCCCAGATTATTTGTATTGTTCTGTGATGCTTATTACTTTTCTGTAATGTTGCATACTATCACGCCTAGAGCGATTATGTATATTGGTTTATATACTATTAGATGTTGTATATGTTTTACACCCGCGCTAGTCCAGTCCCCGCTCTGTCGTTAGTTAAGTAACCTAACGAGTGATGACGGGACCCAGTGACGAATGCGGATGGCATATACGTACATTTTATTTTCGTTCTTTTCTGGTGTGATTGAATGATGGGACTGCGTTAATTCTGATCAATGCAAAGTAAAAACAAACCTGTTTATAGTTGTTGGAACAATTTAAAAAGTGTTATTGCAAAGTCGTTTTCTTTTGTTATGCATAGCGGTATTCAGTGGAATATCCTGCACCTCATTCGACGGGGCAAGGGCCGATATCCCTTCACCGGGACTGACCCCTTGGGCAGAAATTTGCGTCAGAGTAATAACTTCACTATAGTCGATTACAAGTTGCTTTGCATAGCGGTATTCAGTGGAATATCCTGCACCTCATTCCACGAGGAAAGAGCCGAGATCCCTTTACCGGGAGTGACCTCTTTAGCAAAAGGTTTTCGCCATTATATTTTAAAAAGCTATCAGGTTCCTCCAGCGATATCAAGTTCACTACGCTAAAGGTTTTTCGCCAAAAACCAGCCGTAGCCCTCCGTCATTTCATATGAATGGTCAGTAGTATTCAAGCTATGTTGGTCTAGCCCTTAGCTAGGACATAGTGATTGGTAGCTGCTGGGGTGTTCACATGTTGCATAGATAGATGAGTTGGTTTGGGACAGTCGTACAGCCTTGTTGGCCCTTAGTCAAGGGCGAGTACGGGTGGGTTCAAATTAACAAGATAATGATGGGAAGAACTTGACATGTGACTTATGGTGGGCTGGCCCTTAGTCACGATCATAAGAGCATGGGGCAAAAATCATATCGGGAGTTTCTAAAGAAACTGAAACTTGCCAAGTATGCACATACCTTCTGGAGTATGAGTAACGTGGATGCATTCCATCACGTTATCATGCGATGAGAGTTGGATCCCGATTCCCACTGATGAGTTGGTTTACTCTTCGGGTGATCCCGATTGATTCTTCTTTAGGTTTGGAGGAGAATTTGACAGGACAGCGGAAGGTTTCCGGATTAGATAAAATGATGACCATTCTGATCTAGGTTAGAGTGCACGCAGAGTGTTTCTTTTCTCTCTCTCTCTTTGGCAGCGACCTTTGACCGACCCTAGACTATGACTCAGTGACCAGGTTGACCAAACCTTCTTAAAATACTGGCTTTTGGATTGTCTGAGTTGCATAAGTCATTGCCACTCCTTCTTTTACCCTTTGCATTTCTCAGAACACCCGTATTACTACGGATATCCACTTCCATTGGATAGATCCATCGTATGGTTATATACGAACTCGAAGGGACTTCTTCGGGGATGGATCCAGGTTCAGGAGAAATAGAATTGGTTTATTCAGTTGTCTTTTATTATCACCTTCTCTCAGGTTGCGAGAGCTCCTTGGTTTAGGAGAGTACACCTATTACGCCTATTGGATAGTCTTATTCCAAACCATAGGCTGGTGCCGAAAGGTAGGGAATGAAGAAAACCAATTAGCCTAAGTAGGGTGTGCAGAAGGTAATATGTAAAGACAAAATAAAGGGATTAGAAAGAGGGCGAAGTAAATTGCGACTGATATCATTCACGACCAAAACACCGTACTTCATCGCCGCTCCTATTTCATCTTTAAAAAGAATAAGGTATTATTCAGTTGTCTTTTATCATCACCTTCTCTCGAGATGCGAGTACTCCTTGGTTTAGGAGGGTACACCTATTATGCTTACTGGATAGTCTTCTTCCAAACCATAGGCTGGTGCCGAACGGTAGGGAAGGAAGAAAACCATTTAGCCTAACGATGGTGTACAGAAGGTAACGACTAAAGACAAATAAAGGGATTTGGAGAGATGGCAATAAAATATACGGTTGAAGTCATGAATTGGATTATGGAAGAGGCATTGCTATGAATACCAGGATACCCCTACGAAACATTTTCATGTTTCAGTGCATTGTTAAAGGAAAAACTGTTTTCCCGATTAGACACTTACTCCAAGGGTATGTATTTACCTGGTTTCATTCTCATATCTGTATGGTTTTACAGATGATGAGTGGAAGTAAGATATTGGGAATTAGGTGATCATCCTCATTATATCGGAATTCGTTGTAATTGGTGATATTTGAGGAAATCGCCAGGGTACAGTTTTCCACCTACAACACACAGGTTTTGAGTTGTTCAACTCAGCGGACTTATACAGAGTATTGTATGTTGTCCATGTGTCCATCAGGACAAAGGGGAAGGTCCTCGTACTATGTTCTGTTTACTTATAACTTCTCTAGTATTTAGACGAGTGTTTCGTAGAAATACAAGGTCTAAGTTTTGAGAAGTTGTGGGTATAAGAATAAAGTAGAGAACCAGGTATCACAAGTATCGGGATTCTTCAAAGAGATCGAAGATGTAGATTCTTGTGATTGGTATTCAGATGATAGTGATGGTTTTGAGAAACGAGTTTTCTCTTTCAGGTTACTCATAATTGGATGGATTCCTAAGTTGAGTAATGCTGATTAGCCTCTTTCCATTAATTTGATATGCACTGGAGACAGCTGCATGATTTGAATATGGTTCCAATTAAATTAGTGCCAAAATTTCTGTATTGGATATAGAATGGATCGTACCTTAAAAGATGTTAAGGTACGGGGAGTTGTCCCGCTTATGATTAAAACCAGACACTGGATAACTCAGGGCACGTTTCTGTAGTGGCTGTTTGTGGGTTGATCCTGGCTAGGACGAGGGTTGATATTCTACCATTTGGAAGATCAATAGTGATATTGTTCTTGACTCTCCACAGTTTTAGTAAAAATGGATCTTTTTCAGAAAACAGTAGTGGGAGTATGGTAGAACTGGAAGTGATTCCAGAACCGCGAACGATTACGGAAAATTTAATAGGACCTATACATTCAATCAGGTTTGACATTCCAATAGCCACTCCGCAGGTATGGTAGGTAACCTCAGACGCCCGAGAGGTACTTCGGTAGCCTCAAGGACGGTGACAGGGAGGTTCTTATCTACCCAGACTTGACACTACTATTGTTCTAGGATATGAGACCCGGTAGGAGGGTTGTCGTAGTCAGTGGGAGCAACGATGCTTATGTCTATTTATAGACTAGAGCAGTTATAGTGGAAATAGATCATCTAATTTTGATGTGACAGTCATGGGTTTGACTTCAATCAGAATAGGGGATGGATCAGTTAAGAAGGTAGTAGGGTGTGATGTCATGGTATCTGGATGACATACACAGAGTAGGAAGTAAAATTCCTATACTACGATCGGTTGTACTGTGGTCGTCACACAGTTGTTTCTCCAGACAGAATATGGATATAATATTTGACATTTTGGTTTCTAGATCTATGGTTTTAGATCTGGATTTGGGTAGTTTCCCAATGTGGGTACTTTGACAGATATTCTATTGGTTTTTGGAATAGTTGACTCCTAGCATGGTGGTGTACCTGCAGGTGATGGAGTCACCCTCTCTAAAGGTGTCGTATAGACTAAAGAGGAGAGGGATGTGCATGATTGGCAGATTACTTGCTTAGGCAATTGAGTCAATCATGAGATGTCAAGTACCACACCAAATGTTGGTTTTGCACTAGATGCAATAAGTTTGTATTAATCCAATCCTGGAGAAACATAAGGAAGCAGTTCTAGAACATAAGTGCATGTTCTACGGATTTGATGACGGCAGCCTCCTTCGGGAGACGGTTATCATTCCAAGCTTCAAAAGTGACGTGGTTGACAGAGTGATTGTCAGAGTTATAGTTTTTCCCTCTGACAAAGAGGGACAGTATTATGGACAGGTGGTCCAAGAGGATACTGTGGGTGGCTTGGTGCCCGATACTGATTAGGTTCAGTGATCGATACAGTCTAAGAAGTTTGGATATGGAGTTCATTTATGAACTAAGGTCCCATCAGATATCCAGACATGTTCTAAGACAGGTATTACTCAATTCGGGAGATGGTTTTCTCCGCGAACTTGAGATTAAGAGAGATATAGAAAGATACTTCTAGGCGGATCCACTCACTGAGGCTATTTCTCGAACACAATAGTTTTACAAACGGGCTTTGTGAAACTGATTAGTAGAGGAGTTGGATGTTCGGTTTCATACGGGCTGTGAGTAGTCGACATCGCAATATTAGCCTTGAGTGCAAGTGGGAGATTGTTGGAGATAGTGCCCTCATAGTCAATTATTGGATCGCAGGTACGTGATTGCAATGGTTGCGGAGGACCTATCCCGGAAGGACAGTCTTACTCAAGATGATAGTATGCTATCTGGTTTGCCTTTATCAGTCGTGTACATGTTCAGGTGACTGATTGCATGTTACACTTTGATAGAGCCCTTAGGATCTTGCTTTACTACCAACAGTATGATGGCGATCATATACATGAGAGTTGGGTAGTTTATATGCATATCCTTAATTGTGGTCCCTAGTCGTGGGAGTTTCGAGACAGGGCATCGATACTCCGGAGTGGACTAGTGTGTACAGTCGAGACCCCGACGAGGGGCGGTGGCCGGTCTCACAAGCCACTGGTGTCAGTTGGATCACCTAAGATGTATACAGGTGCTCATTGGGTTATGAGTACACCGGACAGGACTCGCCGGGAATCTGCTAGTTAGTATTATATCTACCGTCAGATAGCAGTTCCCTGGTGACATGTGTACAGGTTAGTTCATCGACCTGAGGTCATCATTTGTCTCGTGTGAGTTCCCACTATGCTTTGATTTCTACCCTACCACGGCTCAAAGGAGTCGTGCAAACAGGTAGCTTTTGGGTACAGTCCCGAGCCATATGGAGGCACGTGAGCGGATCGGCAGGGGATTCGTCTCTCCCGGTATTGGGGGCGAGGTCGTGCTGTGTCTAGGAGAGCCATTACACAAATCCATGGCCATGGTAGGAGATTTACTGGTAGGTACTCCAGTAGTATCTCAGGGTGTATTGAGGCTTCACTCCGACACGACTTATACTGCTATTGGGGGTCTGACGTTGCTAGCCCCCTAGGCAGATATGCGATACTCATTGACGAACGGACCGGACTGTATATACATTGTCACTGTTAGGCTCAGTCGGGTTTTCGGAGGAGTTCGCTCATCGGTCTCCCTTGAGTTCGCTCCTCGGCATCCCTTGAGGTCAGTCCGTGGGCAGCCGTTACGCATTGCTAGTGCCGCTGACGGTTTGTGGTTAAACCCACTGCCAGGGTACTGACGACTCATTAGAGTCCCCCACAGACAGTTTCCTAAGTTCGGGCGAAACGTTGTAGAGGCCGTATGGTTTTATGGCAGGGTTCGGAAAATGCACGTACGTTTACGCACGTGTTATTTTTCGGGCAGATAATACTGGTCGGCTTTGGTTTAAGCCGGATCCGAGTATTATATTGAGTAGGTATAATATCTTTGTCTCAGTTGCATTTGTATTCGGTCGTAATACAAATGCGGGTATATTTATAAAGTTTCGGGGTTATCCTGAAAGTTGTTTCAGGATCACTTTTGGAAGTTGCCAGTTTTCAGTTTTCTATCAGCCGTCTTTTAACATTCGGTTAAAGGCGGATTTATCTTTTCTTCTGTTGAGGTGTGTCAGTGCTTCTAGAAGCTTCTAGAAGGTTCTAGATGATGACTAGGCTTCATGACTCATTAGTGCATTAATGGTTTTTTGATGACTAACCTAATGACTCATGCTTTGTTATTAATGGGTTTTGTTTTCCTTAGGATATTTGTTCATAATATCTTTTGCTTGTGGTCACCCCCCCTCTCCTACGGTCACCCCCCCTCTTCCTATAAGAGGCCGGCCCCCTCTCTCTCCTCATACACTCTCTCACTGAGTTTTCATTGCTAGAAAAGATTATGATAGGTTTTATCGGTGTATGGAATTTCACAGTCCATTTCATTCCATCACCAGATTTCCACGGCAACTTCATTAACCGATCGTCCACGGACTTGGACGAAGTGAGACAAAGTCATCTACTCATTCTCTACATCATTCTTGGTCGTCTCTTTTAGCAAACTTGACGATCGAGTTGCCTCGAGTCAGAGGCGGGAGCCCGTTTAAAGAACCGATCATGTGGTTCCACCTCGACGAGGAGATCGGAGATCGACGAGATCGGAGCAGCCGCAACGGAGCGTGGGATGATGGTTGAAGAACGAAGGACTCGGATCGTTCGGTACAATCTTCCTACACTCTTTACAGTTTGTTAGTTTAGCAATAATGGCAGATCCGGGTTAAAGTATACGATAGCGACAGTTAAAAAGTTTTTGTTCCGCATTTGGCATCTGTAGACTGCCGGGGCGCTAGCGTAGACTTACAACATTGACTTCTTAGTTCATGATGGTTCATGATGGCTTGACCTTTTGGAGTTATGATTAGGTTGTTGGAGTGTTGGTTTGGTTGATAATCATTTTCTTCTCATCATTTCTCTCTTGCATGATTGATACACCCCCCCCCCTTGGTTTTCTCTCTCTCTCCTCACCAATTTTTTGGCCGGCCATTATGGGGTAGGGGCTGTCCCAATTTTTGGGGTGGGGGAATTACTCTCATTTGACTTTGTAAAATCATATAGCTCCTCCTCCAAAAGTTCATATCTCATACCTCCACTAAAAGGCAACTTCCTACAACCCCATGAGACACATAGATCTGCACTACATTCTACAGCAACTCTTGGGCACGTCGGCTCGCCAACTTCGTGCCCGAGTTGCCTCGGTCCAGAGGTGGGAGCCCGTAAAAGAACCCGGCGATGTGGTGCCCTTCCGACGAGGAGTTGAAGACCGGAGATTCCGCGGGGAGATCGGGACGACGACGAGAAGACCGAAGGACACGGATCGCTCGGTATATCTCTCTACCCCTTCTCTAGTTAGCTAGGATTATGTTAATGGCCCGATCCGGGATTTTAGTGCGCGGTGGTGCCGGTTCAAAAGTTAAAGTAAATTATCGTTTCCGCATTTTGGCCTCGGATTGACGGCCGGGGCGCCGCCGTGCACTTACAATCGATACACCAGAGTAGACTAGCGTATACGCATCTTGACCCATATGATGGGCGATGGATGATCCCATATCCATCGGTGTTTTGACATCAGAGATGGTGTACGGGTGCTCAGTGGAGACTGGGTACACTGGACGGACTCGCTGAGAACTCCCAGATGGTGATATACCACACGTCAGATGGCAGTTCTCCGGTGACACTGGTACAGGGTAGTCTGTAGACCCGAGATCATCATAGAGTCTTGTGTGATTCCCTCTGTGCTTTGATTTCTACCTTACCATGTCCAAGAGGGCGTGCAAAACGGTAGCTTTTGGGTGCAATCCCGAATCACATGGAGGCAATGAGCGATAGGAGGGGATTCTTCACTCCCGGTATAGGGAGTTGATGTTGTGCTGTGTTCGATTGGCTATAACTGGAAGTCCCTGGCCATGGCTGATATAGAGATTTACTGGTAAAAGTAGTTTCTCGACCCGTTATGAGCCTCACATCGACATGACTTATCGATTACTGGGGTCTGACGTATACCACCCCTAGACTAGATATGCAACATATCATACGAAGAGACCGGACTGTACAGGAGTGTTACTGAATGGATTCACAGGAGAATGTACAGGCTTGCTTGTTGATCTTCTGATTGCTCAATACCTGGGTGGCTGTTACGTTTAGCTGACCGCTTGCAGCTTGTGGGTGTTTGATATGATCATCACCTACTGCCGGCGTATTGACGATTCTTTAGAGTCCTACATAGAGGTTTCTTGACTCAGGCAAAATGGAGTAGGAGCACATATGTGATATGTGCTGGACCGAGGATAATACGATATGAGATATCGTATTATATTCTCGCGATATTTTGATATGAGCCGGGTCATCGGATCAAGTGTTGATTCGATGAATCGGTACATGATATAGTAGTCGGTTATATTCGATATAGCCGGATTGTCGGATCAAGTGTTGATTCGATAATTTAATGTATAATAATATATATGATATATTGCATTACATTATCTAATATTGGCTCGCTTTATTATTTCATTTTCTCACCGGGTAATACAATGATATATATGCGATATATGTTAATTGTATTATTTTCTTTTGTTACAAATATATATTCTATATGTGATATATAATATAGTAACATGTTATGATTACTAATGCAACATGTTTAGTGGAGATTAAACAAGGTTAGGGCTTGATTTGGGTTAGTTCTTTCTTGATGCTTCTAGAAGGATTTCTTTTGTCATGAGTTAAGATATTATGGTTGATATTTTCTAGTGACTCATTCTTTAACCCAACCCAAACGCTAGCCCTAGTTAATTCTCTACATGAGTTAGCCTTATCATAGTTGACCATGGTTACATTATTAATCATATATCATTTCATTATTCATCACAAAAGGATTAATTCATTATTCTTATCCTTCTTCTTCTTCAACCTTGAGCTTTGAGAAAGCTTTCTAGGTTTTCATTTTGTGATGATTAAGAGTGAGAATTTGATAAAAAATGAGAGCACAAATACTACTCCATCATCCTCATCTAATCTAGCCAATTAGATTAGGGTGTTCACCTCATTAGAGAGAGAGAGAGCTTGAGTTATAGAAACTTCGAGGTAGATCATCGGAGAAAAGGAAGACTACAAGCTAGCATGGATCGTTCGAATTGTGGTGCCTCTCTTGAGTCCGGGAGATCATGGATCGTGGCGAAGGGACTTCTACTCGGAGCTTATGAAGCGAAGGAGCGGACTACAAAGGTTTTAATCCCTCACACTTAATTGTAAAGATGTTTACTTGCATGTTAAACCCTAATAATCTAGCAAAGATCCCGGCTTTGGGTTGTTCGGCACGTCTAAATTTTTATTCGGGCATGGTTGATGCTTTATTAACCCTTATAAGAGTGCCTAGGAACCCTGCAGTGGTATCATAGCCTAGCTAGAGCATTAGGCGACGTGTATACGAAGTTAAAACTCCGATCGAACCCCGAAACGTCGAAATAGACCCTTCTCTGGAAATTTTGTAAAAATGTGATTTTTTCTGTATTAAAAATACTCAAAAAATCAGCAGGGAATTATAAGCATTACTGTGGAAAACGAGCATGTAATTTGTACGGACCGCCGCGGAACCGCGGCAAATACCATGCTTGCGCCGCTGATCCGCGGCCGTACAGTTGAATTGGGCTTTTGTTTTGGCACAGTAATATCCGTAGCTGTTAGTGCATATTTCTGGGTATTTTTAATCTGACTCAAGTGTTGAGTGTTCTGGGGATTATTTTGAATTCGTTGATTCGATCGGAAAATTTAATTTCGTTCTGTTTTCCGGATAATTTAGAAACTGTTAAAATGTTCGAACGGATATCATTAACTCACTTTTTCCGGGCACGAAAAAATTTCAAGTGTTGAATTTTTCTTGAGTTTAAATCTTTCGGAAAAACGTGCAAGTAACGCGGTGGTCCCTCTAGAAGAACACAAACCTCAACTCGATTATGTGACCGTCTGAACCGCCTCTAAACCTTAGGGTTTGGGGCACTACGGCGTGCCACATGTGAGGCGTTGGCTTGACCCTTCTACGGCTGGACCAATGGTACTGTGACGTATTCTGGGACTTTTTGAACTCCGCTCAAGTGTTGAGCTATTTAGGAAATCTTAGGTATTTGATTATTCGATCGGAATGTTTAATATTGTCTATTTATCTGGAATGTGATACAATATGTGGAATTCATATAGTTAGGCATGAAATGCGAAGTATGTGATATTTCGGATTTACGATGTCTAAAGAGATTGTGGATTCCAAATATTGTAGTTTTACACTTTCTTTTATGTGACCATAAGCGTAGTATGTGGGGTATCGCCGGCTTCGTTGCTGTACATCAACGACAATCGGGATATGCATACTTGCTTACGTTGATGATATGAGATATTATGTGTTGCTATGATATGTTATATTGGATCTTCGTGTTCTGAATAGCCGGGGGTTTTATGTGAGATGAGGGTTTTTATTTTCATTCATGTAAAATTCATTTGTATGTAATATTCTTTTATTGGGGCACTTCCGGGATGAGGTTGATGTCACCAGTGTATATTATTTACTTTTCCGCATTAGGTAGACCCAAAGAGGGGAGCACAAGTAACCGGGTTCTAGGGTCCAGTGGGAGTCCATCTCGAGGAGTCGAGACCGGGTCTCCTAACCCTAGAATTGGCAGTGTTACTTGCCGCTCTCGTAGGGGTCTAGGGATGTGGGTTTGGCTATTCATCGCGACCGTGGAATCCGTGTTTTATACAGGCTCATATTAAAACACGGACATCCTAGTATATCCAATATTTCATATATGTTCTTCTGCTGCAATGTTCTGTGATGAGATCATATTACTGCCTGAGACGAATGCTTATACTATATATATATATATATATATATATATATGCTGATATATAAATATTACTGCTTTCGTTTCTTCTGTGATGCTTAGGAAGCATAAGCTGATGGGTTTTTATTAATGAGATTAATAAAAGAAAAGAAACATAAAAGATATTGTAGAATCAAAACTTTATAAAAGGGGTAGCTACAGTTTTGCTTTGCATAGCGGTATATATGATATACCCTGCACCTTATTCGATGAGGAAAGAGCCGAGATCTCTTCACCGAGAGTGACCTCTTTAGCGAAACTGGCAGATGCTACAAACTCGCGGTTTAGTTTTTGACATCTTATATAGTTCTTGCTTTGCAAAGCGGTATATATGATATATCCTGCACCTTATTCGATGGGGAAAGAGCCGAGATCCCTTCACCGGGAGTGACCTCTTTAGCGAAACTAGAAAAGCCTCAAAAACACTCCTTTTCAAAATCACTTGTTTCTACAACGATATCAAGTTCATTACGCAATAGGTTTTCTGAAAAACCTGTCGTAGCCCTCCGTCATTTCAGATAAATCCTACTTAGTATTCGTGATGCGTTTGTTGACCTTGTCAAGGCACAGTGTACGGTAACTAATTCGTGTTTATCTGCTAAAACATAAGATGTGATTGGATTAGGGTATTCGTACGGCCATGTTGACCTTGTCAAGGGTCATGCGGGTGGGTTTAATTCAATCGGAAAATGACGGGTTGAACTTGACTTGCGATTTATAGTTTGTTGACCTTGTCAAGGTCATAGATTGCTAGGGGCAAAATACTATCGGGAATTTCAAGTGTTGAAATTTACAATGAGATTGCATACCTCCTATGAGATAGTTGGATCCCGATACCCGCTGCGAGTAAGAGTTACTCCTGGGAGAATTTTACACAGGACAATTAGCCGATCAAGTAGGTGTCTAGAAAGGTGTTAACGGGGTTATGCCTCTGGGAAAATGAGGTTTATTTTAATTAGGTCCGTGTGAAAGCACGGGGAACCTCCCTCAAGTACCGACACTGATCTGGCTGAAAGATTGACGAAATTGTAGGGTGCAATTAATCCCGGCTAATTTTACCTTTTAGGGTTTGAAGGAAGCTTTGATAAAAACAGTGGGAGAAATCCTGATTAGATAAGATAATAACCAATCTAATCTTGCAAGAGCATACGCTAAAGTGTTTTTCTTCTCTCTCTCTCCAGGTAGCGACCATGTCAGGCCATAATCAAGATAATAATATGGATGTATTGACTGAACCCGCTTATTATACTGAGAAGGGGAACGTTGGTCCCGTTCTTTCTTATAAGAGTTATAAGACTGAATAGGGAATAGGATAATATCTGGATTCTCATGCCGCCCAAACAAAGAACATGCATGCTGATGCATCTTCTTCGGGTGTGTTAGTTATTGAGAATTGTTTCTCAGTTCACCTTACGTCCTGGGTATTAGATACCGGATAAGGATCCCACATATGTAAATTGTTACATGGGCTACGGAAAGGTAGAGAACTGGGAAAAGGTGATCATTCCGTTCAAGTAGGGAATGGTGCAAGTATTGCAGCCAAAGCAGTTGGCGAATATCACCTTGTATTACCAAGTCGTAATACACTGATTCTGAATGAGTGCTATTATATACCGAACATGATGTGCAACATTATATCAGTTTCTTTATTAAGTAAAGAAGGATATAATTTTGTAGTACAGGATAATGTTATGAACATATTCCTAGATCAAAAGTTGATTGGATCAGGCTCGTTACATAATGGAATATTCATTCTCAATCAAAATACAGTCCTTAATATACAAAACACACACAAGAGGAAAAGTTCAGAAATGAACGAATCCTTCTTGTGGCATTGTAGACTTGGTCATATCAATGCGACACGACTAGCTAAGTTACATAAGGATGGATATTTGAATCCGTTCGAATTATCATCTTATGATACTTGCTATTCATGTCTCAAAGGTAAAATGACCAAAACTCCGTTTAGTGGACACGGAGAAAGAGTTACGGAACTCTTAGGACTGGTACATAGTGATGTATGCGGTCCTATGTCTACGCATGCCAGGAACGGTTCTTCCTACTTCATTGCATTCACTGACGATCTCTCTAGATACGGACATGTGTTCCTGATGATACACAAGTCTGAAGCTTTTGAGAAATTCAGAGAATATAAGCACGAAGTAGAGAACAAAATAGGCAAAAGTATTAAGATCCTTCGATCTGATCGAGGAGGAGAATACTTGAGCAATGATTTTCTAGATTATCTAAAAGAGAATGGGATTCTCTCTCAGCTTACTCCTCCTTATACACCACAGCACAACGGTGTATCGGAGCGGAGGAATCGCACCCTATTAGATATGGTGCGCTCTATGATGAGCACTGCTGAGTTGCATATTTCCTTCTGGGGGTATGCACTGGAAACAGCAACATACCTATTGAATCAAGTTCCGTCTAAATCTGTACCTACCACACCATATGAGATATGGAGTGGGAAGAGACCGTATCTTAAACGAGTTAAGATATGGGGTTGTCCGGCCTATGTCAAAAGGCAAAATCTGGACAAACTCGAGGCACAATCAGTTCTTTGCAAGTTTGTAGGATATCCGAAGAATTCTTATGGATATTTTTTCTACCACAGTGAGGAGCAAAAGGTGTTTGTTGCTCAACATGCCACCTTTTTAGAAAAGGAATTTCTTGCAAAAGAGATTAGTGGCTCTGAGGTAGAACTGGAAGAAGTTCCAGCAACACAAACTGCAACTGAAGATTTAGTAGAACCAGAGGATTCAGTAGTACCCGACGAACCCCACCCTCTCCGCTGATCTAGTAGGGTTTCTCATCCACCTAAGAGATACTACGGTTTTCTCATTGATGGTGGAAGCGAGGATTGCATCATGGAAGATGATGACCCGACTAGTTTCGAGCAGGCCATCACGAGTGGTGACTCTGTGAAATGGCTGGATGCAATGCGATCTGAGATGGAATCCATGTACACCAACAAATATGGACTTTGGAAAATGCTCCTGAAGGGGTAAAACCCATTGGGAGCAAGTGGATCTTTAAAAAGAAAATTGGTGTAGATGGAAAAGTTGAGACTTTCAAAGCTAGACTTGTAGCAAAGGGTTTTCGTCAACGACCAGGTGTAGATTATGATGAAACCTTTTCTCCATGGCTATGCTTAAATCCATCCGGATCTTACTTTTCATTGATGCATACCATGACTACGAAATCTGGCAAATGGATGTTAAGACCGCCTTTCTAAACGGTGATTTAGAAGAGTGCGTGTACATGACTCAACCAGAGGGCTTCGTAGATAGTGGGAGCAGCGAAAAGGTGTGCAAGCTGCTTAAATCCATTTATGGGTTAAAGCAAGCATCGCGGAGTTGGAACATCTATTTTGATGTTGTAGTCAAAGAGTTTGACTTCATCAAAAATATAGATGAACCTTGTATTTATAAGAAGGTTGCAGAAAGTAAGGTTGTATTCCTCGTATTGTACGTGGATGACATACTCTTGATAGGAAATGATGTTCCTATGCTGCAATTAGTCAAGCTCTTCTTATCACAAAGATTCTCAATGAAAGATCTAGGTGATGCCTCCTGCATATTGGGAATCATGATCTATAGAGATAGATCTAAACGGATACTGGGATTGTCCCAATCCAGGTACATTGACACCATACTAAAGAGGTTTAGTATGGAAGAATCCAAGCGTGGGAACCAACCCACGATCTCTGGACTCACTCTCTCCAAAGAGATGTCTCCCAAGACTGATTTGGAGAGAGCTCGCATGCAAGGGATATCCTATGCTTCGGCAGTAGGCTCTATCATATATGCGATGCTATGTACCAGACCCGATGTAGCATACTCACTAAGTGTAGTGAGTCGGTATCAAGCAGATCCTGGAGAGAGTCACTGGATAGCTGTGAAGAACATTCTCAAGTACTTGTGAAGGACTAAGGAGATGTTCTTGGTGTATGGTAATGGAGAACTCCAGGTGGAGACCTTTACCGATTCCGGCTTCCAAAGTGATAAGGACGACTCTAAGTCGCACTCGGGATTTGTCTTTACCCTCAATGGAGGGGCGGTATGTTGGAAGAGTTCCAAACAGGATACCGTTGCAGACTCGACGATGGAGGCTGAATACATCGCTGCCAACGATGCTTCCAAAGAGGCTGTTTGGATAAAGAAGTTCATTACTGAACTTGGTGTGGTTTCATCCATTGAAAATCCAATACCTCTGTATTGCGATAACAATGGAGCTGTGGCTTTGGCCAAGGAACCCAGGTCCCATCAAAAGTCCAGACATATTATGAGGCGGTATCACCTGATCAGGGAGATAGTTGATCGCCGGGAGATCGTGGTCAGGAGAGTAGATAAGAAGGACAACACTACGGATCCACTCACGAAGGCCATTCCCCAGATACAGTTTGAGAGATTATTCGGGATGCTAGGTATGAGATACTACAGAAGCTGGCCTTAGTGAAAGTGGGAGATTGTTAGTTATGTATATGCCCTAGAGGCCATTGTTGTACATATGATGTATATTATAATGGATGCTTGGATATATATAGAGAGGACTTTATTGCTCATCATGATAGTATGCTATTTGGTTTTCCTTTATCTTAACATGTTGACTTATATTATTTTACTGTCTTACTCTCACATGTTGATAAAGCCCTTAGGATATGTACTCGACTACTGGGACTATGATGAGATCATACTAGTGGGGCCACGGTAGTCGATGAGTACATCCTATAACTGTTCTTAGTCGAGGGTGTGTCGAGACAGGGCATCGATACACCAAAGTAGACTAGCGTATACGCAACTTGACCCATATGATGGGCGATGGATGATCCCATATCCATCGGTATTTTGACATCAGAGATGGTGTACGGGTGTTCAGTGGAGACTGGGTACACTGGACGGACTCGCCGAGAACTCCCAGATGGTGATATACCACACGTCAGATAGCAGTTCTCCGGTGACACTGGTACAGGGTAGTCTGTAGACCCGAGATCGTCATAGAGTCTTGTGTGATTCCCACTGTGCTTTGATTTCCACCTTACCAAGTCCAAGAGGGCGTGAAAAACGATGGCTTTTGGGTGCAGTCCCGAATCATATGGAGGCAATGAGCGATAGGAGGGGATTCGTCTCTCCCGGTATAGGGAGTTGATGTTGTGTTGTATTCGATTGGATATAACTGGAAGTCCCGTTCCAGGGCTGATATAGAGATTTACTGGTAAGTGTTACCAGTAGTTTCTCGACCCGTTATGAGCCTCACATCGACAAGACTTATCGGTTACTGGGGTCTGACGTATACCACCCCTAGACTAGATATGCAACATATCAGACGAAAAGACCGGACTGTACGGGAGTGTTACTGAATGGATTCACAGGAGAATGTACAGGATTGCTTGTTGATCTTCTGATTGCTCAATACCTGGGTGGCTGTTACGTTTAGCTGACCGCTTGCAGCTTGTGGGTGTTTGATATGATCATCACCTACTGCCAGCGTATTGACGATTCTTTAGAGTCCTACATAGAGATTTCTTGACTCAGGCAAAACCGGGTAAGAGCACATATGTGATATGTGCAGGACCGAGGATAATGCTATATGAGATACCGTATTATATTCTTGCGATATTTGATATGAGCCGGGTCATCGGATCAAGTGTTGATTCGATGAATCGGTACATGATATATTAGTCAGTTATATTCGATATAGCCGGATTGTCGGATCAAGTGTTGATTCGATAATTTAATGTATAATAATATATATGATATATTGCATTACATTATCTAATATTGGCTCGCTTTATTATTTCATTTTCTCACCGGGTAATACATTGATATATATGCGATATATGTTAATTGTATTATTTTCTTTTGTTACAAATATATATTATATATATGATATATAATATAGTAACATGATATGATTACTAATGCAACATGTTTAGTGGAGATTAAACAAGGTTAGGGTTTGATTTAGGTTAGTTCTTTCTTGATGCTTCTAGAAGGATTTCTTTTGTCATGAGTTAAGATATTATGGTTGATATTTTCTAGTGACTCATTCTTTAACCCAACCCAAACCCTAGCCCTAGTTAATTCTCTACATGAGTTAGCCTTGTCATAGTTGACAATGGTTACATTATTAATCATATATCATTTCATTATTCATCACAAAAGGATTAATTCATTATTCTTATTCTTCTTCTTCTTCAACCTTAAGCCTTGAGAAAGCTTTCTAGGTTTTCATTTTGTGATGATTAAGAGTGAGAATTTGATAAGAAAAGAGAGCACAAATACTACTCCATCATCCTCATCTAATCTAGCCAATTAGATTAGGGTGTTCACCTTATTAGAGAGAGAGCTTGAGTTATAGAAACTTCGAGGTAGATCATCGGAGAAAAGGAAGACTACAAGCTAGCATGGATCGTTCGAGTTATGGAGCCTCTCTTGAGTCCGGGAGATCATGGATCGCGGCGAAGGGACTTTTACTCGGAGCTTATGAAGCGAAGGAGCGGACTACAAAGGTTGTAATCCCTCACACTTAGTTGTAAAGATGTTTACTTGCATATTAAACCCTAATAATCTAGCAAAAATCCCGGCTTTTGGTTGTTCGGCACGTCTAAATTTTTATTCGGGCATGGTTGATGCCTTATTAACCCTTGTAAGAGTGCCTAGGAACCCTACATATATAGGGAGGACTTTCTTGCTCGACATGATAGTATTCTATCTGGTTACTCTTTATCTTAACGTGTACACTGATTGTCTCTTTGTTACATGTTGGTAAAGCCCTTAGGATGTGTACTTGACTACCTGGACTATGATGCGGATCATACTAGTGGGGACATGGTAGTCCATAAGTACATCCTTCAAAGGTCCCTAGTCGTGGGTGTATCAAGACGGGGCATCGACATACCAGAGTAGACTAGCGTATAGCTTCTCGACCCATATAGATGGGCGATGGATGATCTCATATCCATTGGTGTTTGACATCAGAGATGATAGTGGAGACTGGGTACACTGTACGGACTCGCCGAGAACTCCCAGATGGTATTATACCTCACGTCAGATGGCAGTTCTCTGGTGACACTGGTATAGGTTAGTCTGTAGACCCGAGATCGTCATAGAGTCTTGTGTGATTCCCAATGTGCTTTGATTTCCACCTTACCACATCCAAGAGGGCGTGCAAAACGGTGGTTTTTAGGTACAGTCCCGAGTCACATGGAGGCAATGAGCGATAGGAGGGGTTTCGTCTCTCCCAGTATTGGGGGTTGATGTTGCGCTGTGCTCGATTGGCCTTAACAGGGAAGTCACTGGCCAGGGCTGGTTTAGAGATTTACTGGTAAGTGTTACCGGTAGTTTCTCGACCCGTTATAAGCCTCATATCGGCATGACTTATTGGTTATTAGGGTTTGACGTTTACCACCCCTAGACTTGATATGCGACATATTAGACGAGGAGACCGGACTGTACGGTAGTGTCACTGTCAGGCTTTTGCAGGAGTTGGAGCGGGCTTGCTTGCTGATCTTCTGATCGCTCAATACCCGGGTAGCCGTTACGTCCAGCTAGTACCGCTGACGGCTTATGGGTGCTTGATATGATCATCACCTACTGCCGGCATATTGACGAGTCTTTAGAGTCTTACATAGAGGTTTTACTGGCTCAGGAAAAACAAAATAGGAGTGCGTATGTGATATGTACGGGACCGAGAATAATGCATGTATGTGATACTGTATTCTATTCTCGCGACTTTTGTATCGGCCAGTTATATGTGATATAACCGGGTTATCGAATCAAGTGTTGATTCGATAAGTTGGTACATTTTGTGTTAGTCGGTTATATGTGATATAGCCGGATTATTAAGTCAAGTTTTGATTTAATAATTTAGTGTATAATTGTATATTGGATATACTAATTTACATTAACTAACATTGGCTCACTTAAGCATTCTTTTCTCACTTATGTGTACATGTAATATATAGGTGATATATATTGATGTGCATTACTTATTCTTGTGTGTCATGGTTATTGATACACTATACATGGGTGTATAAGACATATACCATAATAATTATATTGGTGGGGTTTTAATAATCAAAGTAAATACAAAATTAGTGGATAATTGTTCAAGTGCATGAAGCTTTGAGAAGCTTGTGAGTGCATTGACCAAGTCCACTAGTTTTGTTTTACTTAGGATATTTATTAACCTAACCACTATAATTAGCCATGGTTATGTCTCTACATTAGTTAGTATATGATACCTACTCACCCATGGTTAGCTCTCTCACTTGATCATTTTCATTCTCATCTATTTGTTCATCTTCTTCCTCAAAGGGAAAAGCTTTCTAGGGTTTGATCCAAAGTGAAAAATATTGTGAGAAAAGAAATTCTAAAGTGTACCCACTTCCTATTTCATCATCCTCTACTAGACTAGCACTTTAGTTTAGGGTGTTTGCTTCACTTTGGTGAAGTGGTAGCGTGAGTTAGTAATCCCTCGACGTAGATCATCTTCGGCCTCGAAGACTTCAAGCAACACCGTTGCCCTCTTCTTATGGAGCCGTCCATGAGTCCGGGAGTTCGATGATCGCAGCGAAGGGACTACTACAAGGACCATATGAAGTGAAGGACCGATCTACAAGGGTTGTATTTCGATTTCACTTAGAAAGTAAATGGTTTACTTTGTTTCCGTATTGTATTATAGTTAACGATCTTGTTTAGAGTTCCTTTCAACGGCAAAAATTTGAAAATGGCATGGACGATGCCTCCTGAAACCTTGCTGTCGTCGAGGGGAACCCTACAGTGGTATCAGAGCCTAGCTAGGAAATTAACGGATATTGTTAGAATACGAATACGAAACGAACTCCGAAACTTGAAACCCTAAAACCCACTTTCTGTCGATTTTCAAACGAGCCCTAAAATTTTTTTAAACATGTACAGAATGATGTATGTATGATAAGATGAACGCTGAAGTAATTTGGAGGCAATTGGCCATGTTTGGGCCGGCGAGACCCTCCTCCCCTACCGGCCATTTCCGAGCCCCCCTCCAAATTTTTCCAGTTTTCTGTTACATGGGTTTTGGTGCTTCAGGTGTTGTTTATTTTTGCTAAATTATCATGTGATTTTAATTTACTATAATAAGAACTCGGAGTGTTTCGTAGTCGTATTTTAACTGTTTTCGGGTTACTTTAGACGATATTAAAAAGTTCAATCAGATGTCAAATACCCACTTTTTCCCTTGCCGGAAAATTTTCCAAGTGTTGGATTTTTCCCGTAGTTAAAAAGCTTTCAAAGATCATGCAAGTTATGCGATGGACCCTCTAGAAGAACAAAACATTAACTCGATTATGTGACCGTCAAAACTGCCACTGAACCCTCAGGTTTGTGGTGGTTCAGCGGTGCCACATGTGAGGCGTTGGTTTGGCCCTTCTACGGCTGGTTCGTTGGTACAGTGGCGTGTGCTGAATAACTTTAAAACTACGCTCAAGTGTTGAGCTTTTTGGGTAATTTTGTGTCACGACCCGAAATATCCCGTGACTGACACTTGAATCATATGAAGCCTATAGGACCCCATCTAATTCAAGTAAGCCAAAAGCCCAGAAATCTAAAACCATTTTAAGGAGTAAATAAGGAAAACTAGTTTTTAAGAAGTAAGAAGACATGTTTAAAAACAAGGTTTTTAAATAAGTAGCCGAATATGCATTTGTAAAATCCTCAATGTCTTTTCTGAAAATTTCGGCAGAGTTTCCTTTGTAAATACCGACCCCGAACGGGGTACAACATGAATAATATATATGCACAATAATAAAAGGCATCCCCAAGCGGGAGCTAGCTCTTCGTCAATCGACGGTCACAACCATGCAAGCAGTAATATATAGAACGCCGAAGGGCGAGGATCAAAACTCAAAAAAGAAACTCAAAATCAGCATGAAAACCAATTACTACAACGCGCGACTCTAAGGTCGAAATATTACACAACTGGTTTTCTAAGTATGAAACAATATACAAGTTTTGGCTGATGGAATTACTAGATACAACTGATAAAATAAATACAAGGGTGGTCATGATGCGAGTGAACCCACCTACCAATGCAATCACCTAGAAAGGAAGCAGTGTGCCGGAAGAGCCGCAATGGAACCTGTACAGCAAAACCTGCAAGAACTGTGGCACAACGGGGGTGAGTTGCCAACTCGTGAATAGAAAACATCGCAGAGTAGAAATCGTATGCATGACATAATCCTAGGTCAATACGATCAGATATATATATAAACCTCAAATGAATAAGTTTGAAGCATGATAAGGTGGCAATATAACATCTATACATGAGTGTAGTGCCAAGTGCTCGTGCCAGTGCCTCCGGTAATAACATATCATAAATATGAGGTGTGATCAATATCATCAATGTCAATATATGTATGTGGAAATCGTCCACGTGTCACCCAATGACAATAAGCATCATGCATGTAACGTCATAAACATATGCATGGAAGTATGAGGATGTAAATCAACAGGTGTCGCTCTCGACATATCAAAATCATGGAACCGGAGTGTCAAGCATCGACACTCGAAAACATCATGAAACCTGTGCCTATCATCGGCACATAAATCCTCATATATCGGGCTCCGTCAGTCTGGATTGGCCCATATCATCTCTCAACTCCGGTCGGTATCCTCCGGATATTCGCCGAGCTCAAATACAATCACCGGTAGGTAGTAGTCCCTCTGCCAGGCTCACCGTCTACTACACAGCGATCCGTTCTCTCCCCGGGGTACCATACCGGGTCCACCATGTACCCGCAATCGGCCTCATCCGCCTCCTCGAATCGGGTTTCACATGTCGCTCTCAGAACCGAGAAAACAAATGGTAGACGCACTGAAATATCATATCAAGGGTAACCGGGTTTTTAAAACAATTACATATTCTCTTTTGAAATACCCACGGTTCCCAAATCCAGAAATATCATGGAAACAACATATCTCAATGCGTATAATCAAAAAGCATGATGTTTTGCGACATGTAAATGAAATCTAAGCATATCAGTATATCATGCAATATGGAATAGTAATATGCACATATTGAGGGAAACCGCTCTTTTTAAAATGAATCGGTTTTAAAGAGTATCTTGCGGTTCCCAAATCTCCAAATCAAGAGAGAATCATCTATGTATGTGCAAATGAGTATGTGTACAAGTATGGGTGTACAATATGTGAGTACACGAGTATGAATGTACAATAGGTATGTGCACAAGTATGAGTGTACAATATATGAGTACACGAGTATGAATGTACAATAGGTATGTGCACAAGTATGAGTGTACAATATGTGAGTACACGAGTATGAATGTACAATAGGTATGTGCACAAGTATGAGTGTACAATATGTAAGTACACGAGTATGCCATGCAAGGGTCATATCCTGAATGCAACAGTGCTGTCACGACCCGAAAGAGCACGTGACTGGCCCTTGAATCATATGAAGTCTATAGGACTCCATCTGATCCAAGTAATCCAAAAGCCCAGAAATCTAAAACCATTTTAAGGATAAATAAACAACAAGCAATATACTATACAACGCCGAATGGCGAGAATCAAAATTCAAAAGAAACCCAGATAAGCATGAAAACTGTAACACTACTAAGCGCGACTCTAAGGTCGAAATAATACATCACTAGTGTCTGAGTCTGAAACAATATACAAGTTTTGGTTGATGGAATTCTAGATACAATGAATAATACAAGTACAATGGTGGTTCTTGATGCAAAAGAATCCACCTACCAAATGCAATTCACCCGCAAGGAAGCAGTGTGCCAGAAATGCCGCAATGGAACCTGTACGGCAAAACCTGCAAGAACTGTGGCACAACGGGGGTGATTTGCCAACTCGTGAATAGAAATATCTACAAGCAGAAACCGAAAGCAAGACATAATCCTAGGTCAATACGATCAGTAAAATATAAACCACAAGAGTACGCCTGAAGCATGAAAAGGTGGCAATGTAACATCTAAACATGTATATAGTGCCAAGTACTCAGGTAATAACATATCATCAGTATAAGGTATGTCTGCATGAAGTATGATCAATGTAAATCCAGTCTGTATGTGATCAGGTTTGTATAAACGTGGAACCCGTCCACCCGTCACCTAATGACAATAAACGTGGAACCCGTCCACCCGTCACCCAATGACAATAAGCATCATGCATGCAAATATGAGGATATAATCAAAATCATGGAAATCGTCATGAAACCCGTGCCTAGCATCGGCACGTAAATCCTCATCCATATGGGGCTCCGTCTGCGGTATCGGCCCTCGCCCCCGGCAGTACGGGTCAGCCCATGTCCATCTCTCAACTCCGGTCGGTATCCTCCCGATATCCGCCGAGCTCAAATACAATCACCGGTAGGTAGTAGTCCCTCTGCCAGGCTCACCGTCTACTACACAGCGAAATCGTTCTCGCCCCGGGGTACCATACCGGGTCCACCATGTACTCGCAATCGGCCTCATCCGCCTCCTCGAATCGGGTTTCATATGTCGCTCTCAGCACCGAGAAAACACATGGTGGACGCACTGAAATATCATATCAAGGGTAACCGGGTTTTTAAAACAATCATATATTCTCTTTTGAAATACCCACGGTTCCCAAATCCAGAAATATCATGGAAACAACATATCTCAATGCGTATAATCAAAACATGATGTATGCGACATGTAAAGAAAGGTAAGCATATCAGAAGTCATGCAGCATGGAATAGTAATGTGCACATGTCGAGGGAAACCGCTCTTTTAAAACGAATCAGTTTGAAGAACATCTTGCGGTTCCCAAATCTCTAATCAAGTCAGAATCATCTATGTTTGTGTACAGGTATAAGTGTACAATATGCCATGCAAGAATCATATCATGAATGCAACAGTACTACAATGTAGTGGCATGGCAATTATCGATGACGAAGTGTGTGAGCCGGCAAATAGTGTACGTGGAACATACGCATCATCGATAATGGTGCTGGTGTCCTAACAGCATGATAATAATATAGCAATAAACATATGCAAGCAATGCGAATAGCATGAATATGCGGAAATCAAATAATCAACACCACAGTGAAGAATCTACTATGCAAACTACAGATCTAAGTATCAAGTCAATCGGGAGAGGTATGGAAACCACCTAAACCTGAGTCGATATATATATATATATATATATATATATATATATATATATATATATAATAGTCGGTGATCCCGCCTCAATAATATCGCGTACGATACAATATATCGTAAGACATCCTCGAGTCATGAGTGCGGGTCTATCATCAATATAGGCTCGTACGGTAAATCGTCGTACGGCATCCCAATAGCTGGGTACGGGTCAATATCGCATTCCTTTCATCAGATATCAGGTATCATTATCATCATAACACATAATCTGGGGTACTGATCTAAGTCTAGTACAAATCGATACCATCTATATACTGCGTGTGCAAGCACACGTCCCAAGACCCGCTAGAGATCACGTATCGTATCCCAAATACGAATCACATCAAATCACCGATCTCGCGGCACAATGCCCAACATCATCGACTCATCTCTAATGTCATCCAATATCATCAAACACAGTGCAAGTAAAAGGAATATGCAAGGGTGTGCGTGTAGGTGTAAATCTATTCTAGGGTTCGCGACTATGAACTACACTAGTCACTTCTAACCCTACACTATCCATAGTACACCTAACTATTATATATATAATATAACAACTACGGACTGCGGGGGTGCTATACGCCATCCACCCGACTTCCCCCTGTAGATATAATCTTCTCACCTTGCGTCTTCATTTGTGAACGTCGCCACGCGCTTGCTTATCGTCCCGAAGTCTTCATGGGGTACCTACACATCAAAGTATCGTATATGCGTATTAAAACCAAATCAAAGCTAACACGGCACACGAAACCACAAAACGATGCGATAAGGGACCTATAGGTTAGAACCCACGGGCACTCCTTCAAAACCATCAATAAATCCTCTATATCGTCGTATAAACGCCAAATAGTCGAGGTAAAACACAAGACACAAATTCAGAATTAAGAATACGGAATACGGAAACACGAATCCAAAACAGAAACTAAGGAAATATGTTCCAGATTTCACCCTAGGTCAAATTAGACAAATCTATATATACCAGGGGTCTAATCTATGCATGTAGGGGCTACAGAACCAAAACGAGAAAGTTTGGTGCAGGTATGGCCGCAAATTGCGGCCAATTGGAATAAATCTACGGCCGGGTTGATGAGTTAGGGGTTGGGGTCTTGGTGGTAGCTTCCTGGGTGCCTGCACATGTCACTGTCCAATCAATTTTAATTTAGGATGTCTCGGGTGATAGCAGATTCAATATACCCTTCACAGATTCCACAATTTCTCCGATATCGGTTTCTAAATCCGTATTTCGGGTTTCAACTCTCAGGTTAGGGTCTCAATTCACGCACTAGGATGATAGTATAACCTCTACTGAGCTTAGTTTCACAATACAACACAAAATTCTTCACAACCCTAACTAGGTTTTTCCTCAAGTCACCAAAATCACACAATATCGGTTCAATCATAACATGGGGGTAAAGGAAATGCTAAAACTAAGTTAATGATCCAGAAAATACCTCATTTGGCAACTCAAGAATTTTCTTGAGTTGCCCCTAGTGGCCAAAATCCTTGCTTTCTTGGTCCAATATGTAGATCTTGAGCTTGTGCACACTTTTAATGAAATGAGAGTGGGGTTTTGGAGTTGTTTTAGAGGTGTTTAGAGGGCTTGAAGAGGGGAGGGAGGTGAGGTGCAGGAGCAGCAGCAGCAATGGAGGGAGAGGGAAGGGAATGAGGGATGGAAAAATGGCTAAGTGTTTGGTCAAAGGAGCCCATACCTCTCTTTCTCACCAAACCTCATTCTTTATTCTTTTCCCCTTTTCTTTTCCTTTTCTTTTTCTTATTCTCTCAAAATCCTTCTCCCAAGAATAGTAAACCCAAAGTGAACCATGGCAAGAAAATGCACAAGTGTGAAAAAGTGATATGTGCATGTTTTGCACAAAAATGCTAAAAAACCGATTACCGATTTTTAATCGCGATTAACAATAATTTAGTATATAACTAATCATAAAGACTTAAAAATGGCATAATTCTATAAAATACCCTATTTTATAATTTTCCATAATTTTTCCCATTTATTTGTATTTAATAATACCGAAATATTAAAATATTCAATAAAATAATATTAAATTATAAAAATTCCCAAAATTAATATTTTATCTTTTTGAAATGTTACAATCTACCCCCCTTAAATAAATTCGGTCCCCGAATTTAAATTTAAACTCCCAAATACCAAAACATTTCAGTAAAATCCAAATTGTCGGGGTTCCGAAAACATCAATACGTAGCGAATATCATAAAAATGTACTGCTCTATAAGAAATCAATCCCAAAAATGTATATAAGAATATCCGGTGCGTCTGGTGCGCACGGAATCAAAATCCATATATGTGTCACACAGGTGTACAAAACAACATCTAGGTGCAATTGGTGTGCACGAAACATCTGTCATAGGCAACGTGTGTGCCTGACAGCAAAATCAGGTGCATGTGACATGCACGAAGAATCCCGATTTAGTGCATCTGGCGTGCACCAAAATCGTATATCAAAACACTAAAGGTGCATGAAAACTATGCTTGAAGTGTAAATCAAATCACTGCATAAGATAGGCGTGAAATCACAATCAATAGCTCAAATGTAATAACTTATGCGCAAAATATAAATATCCAGTGGGTGCATGAAACAATATCATGAAACTCAGTCATCAAAACTAAATCATGCAATAGAATGCCCAAAATACCAAAATCCAAGATGACGGATACGTGATAATCGAATCACAAAATCACAAATCATAAATACCGTCGTCGGTAGTTCCTCCTTCAAGGTCGAGAAGGAGTCGATGCATCCAATGCTAGCAGCGCAAGATATCTACTTGCCTCTTGCTCACGGTCTGGCGTCCTCTGACTCTGGGTCCTTATCTTCTCTGCGGATTACCTATCTCGCAGTCAATCGGCTCATCGGCCCTGTCAGGTGTGCTAACGGGGACGATTCCGTTCTGGCAATTCTATGGTCATCTCTCGGTCAATCCTCATGACCACTCATAAAGCTGCATATTACTGGCGTCAGCCTCTGGCTCTCTGAATGCACGTCACACATCTGATCCTGGGTGCAAGCATTATTGCAGCAGTGTCCTGGAAGGAATCCTGCTCAGGGTATCTTCCAATCATGCCTATGCCGATCTGTACGGAGGCCGGTACTCTTGCATAATCTCTTTTCGCTCAATGGACATCTGTGTCCTCAGCACAACATTTCTCGAAATCTGGTTGCATCCCAACGCCTCTGTAAGCATATCTGACCTCTGGTCTCGACGGGAAGTAATGACAGCTCGTTAGCGTCTCGCACGAACCTCTTGTCCGCTTGTCAGTATTTCCGTCCACTTCGACGTCACGCCATGCTATCTACGCACTGCACTGTTCTCGGCCACGGTCAATCCGAAGTCTCTCGCACGGACACGAAATCGCGTACTCTGTAGCTTCATCATTCTATAAAAGATGTCTGGCCGAACAGGTCCTCGGGAACGCGTCCCAACCATCGGAGGAATCTCAATACTCGTCCATCCTTGATCAATTCGCAACGCATCTGGGTAAGTTCCTTTATCCGAACCTGGTCAACTACCTTGTCGACGATGCCGAACTCTGGCCTGCTGGGTGTGCGCAATATGACCACCCCTGGGTTTAAGTCTTCTCATATCGTATTCCAGAAACGTCCTGTCGAGGTTTCTCTCTCAAATCTCATTCCTGCCGGATTGCCCGGAAGTCATCATCCATTGCTGAAGCTAATTCTTATTCCGAAACGGCTGCATACTTATCGTGCCTCTTTCTGGAAGATATATCCATATACAACGCCTCTGGGTGCGTATCACATCTCTGATGTCAGCGGAGTGGGACGTCATCTCGTCGAAATCTCTTGCGAACTATTTTCTTCACTCTGCTTCAATGTCGACTGATTCGGACTCATCTCATCGTGGCTGCATGGACTGGGCTCCAACAGCTATACTCGTATCTGAAGTCTCCCAAGCAAAGCATCCCATCACATGATATCCGAATGATGTCGAACATTCGATCGACTCGTCAGAACCTTATAATCCCCCAAGAGATCAACATCTTGAGTACAGTTTAATAGTATCGAGTACATGCCACAGCGTCGGTGGTCCAGCCGTAGAAGGGCAAACCCAAGCCTCACTAATGGCGCCGCGGAACTGCCGCAAACCCTAAGGTTAAAAGGATTTCACACGGTCATTAAGTCGAGTTAGGGTTTCATTCTTCTAGAGGGTCCATAGAATCACCTGCATGTCTTTCCGTATACTTTAAACTTGGAAAATGGGCTCCTGACATTCGATCGTCTCTATCGAATCTCAACGAACCTGCGTGAAGTCGTCTCTAGCTGGAAACAATCTATCTGATGACCTCGCATCGGTAAACGAACGAACCACGTGTCCTAGTCATTCATCCTCAGGTGACTAGCGACCGTCTATCATATCTCTAAGTATATGCTCATGCTGCAGTAGCTCCAACCATCTGGGCGATATCTCGTCATTTGCAGCAGCAACTGGCTCATTCGCCTGTACGCCGAACAGCGCCTCAATCCTCCAGGAAAGGCGACACATTGGCGGTCATCTCTGAATCGGTCTGCTCTAGATCTGAGTAAGACTCTCCACACTGGAAATCTTCGACTCAACTAGGCCCGCTCCGGCGCATAAATCGGACGAATCACCTTCGTCTTTCAAATCGGGTAGACTAGCTACCATCTGTCTCATATCTGCCTGGAAGCTCCGGCAATCTCAGCATCGTAAGCTCCGGAAGCGACATCCTGTCAATCTCAGCAACAGCTGGTCCATCTGTCTGCACGGTAGGCGACATCATAATCTCTGAGGTATGCTGTACATCAGCAGTCCTCTCTCAACTGGCAGCTCTAACAATGGCCCGATCATCCGGTGCAAAACCAAGCACTCGCCTCCACTAGAGGTCACAATCATCAATACTAACTCGAGACGTTCCCATGTCACCAGAAACACAATGGTCGACCCTCGTACCAGACGAGCTCGCCCTGACCGTAACCCTAGCAGCAGCCCAAACTGTGCTCAAACATGGCGACAGGAACCTCTATCGAGTATCGAAGAGAGCAGATCAATGACAAGAAAGAAAACAACAAATCCAGAGTGGATACATGATCATAAGAAGGAACAGCATCAATGAAGGTATGATCATGAAACTAATAAAATCGGAGATCTCAAATGGATATATAATCATGGATATGAAGAGAGTCACGGATCTCCAAATATGTACATCCAAAGGTTCCTTAAGCGGAGTGGCGTGTCGTAAGTATGCCGCAGAACATACCCACGGTACGTCACTCTACTTTAGACACCTATTCCATCAACCAAGGGTCATCCTATGCTACAAAAGTTCGGGTCTAATACCCCCTCGACTAAGTCTAAGTTCCGTAAGGTCAAGCCCAAGTTCCGTATATATATAGGCGCCCTAGGCTCCACATAGTCAAAATTGGACTCGAACCAAGGTCAACCTAGCGCTCTGATACCAACTTTGTCACGACCCGAAAGAGCGCGTGACTGGCCCTTGAACCATATGAAGTCTATAGGACTCCATCTGATCCAAGTACGCCAAAAGCCCAGAAATCTAAAACCATTTTAAGGATAAATAAACAACAAGCAATATACTATACAACGCCGAATGGCGAGGATCAAAATTCAAAAGAAACCCAGATAAGCATGAAAACTGTAACACTACTAAGCGCGACTCTAAGGTCGAAATAATACATCACTAGTGTCTGAGTCTGAAATAATATAGAAGTTTTGGTTGATGGAATTCTAAATACAATGAATAATACAAGTACAATGGTGGTTCTTGATGCAAAAGAATCCACCTACCAAATGCAATTCACCCGCAAAGAAGCAGTCTGCCAGAAATGCCGCAATGGAACCTGTACGGCAAAACCAGCAAGAACTGTGGCACAACGGGGGCGATTTGCCAACTCGTGAATAGAAATATCTACAAGCAGAAACCGAAAGCAAGACATAATCCTAGGTCAATACGATCAGTAAAATATAAACCACAAGAGTACACCTGAAGCATGATAAGGTGGCAATGTAACATCTAAACATGTATATAGTGCCAAGTACTCAGGTAATAACATATCATCAGTATAAGGTATGTCTGCATGAAGTATGATCAATGTAAATCCAGTCTGTATGTGATCAAGTCTGTATAAACGTGGAACCCGTCCACCCATCACCCAATGACAATAAACGTGAAACCCGTCCACCCGTCACCCAATGACAATAAACGTGGAACCCGTCCACCCGTCACCCAATGACAATAAACATCATGCATGCAAATATGAGGATATAATCAAAATCATGGAAATCGTCATGAAACCCGTGCCTAGCATCGGCACGTAAATCCTCATCCATATGGGGCTCCGTCTGCGGTATCGGCCCTCGCCCCCGGCAGGACGGGTCAGCCCATGTCCATCTCTCAACTCCGGTCGGTATCCTCCCGATATCCGCCGAGCTCAAATACAATCACCGGTAGGTAGTAGTCCCTCTGCCAGGCTCACCGTCTACTACACAGCGAAACCGTTCTCGCCCCGGGGTACCATACCGGGTCCACCATGTACCCGCAATCGGCCTCATCCGCCTCCTCGAATCGGGTTTCACATGTCGCTCTCAGTACCGAGAAAACACATGGTGGACGCACTGAAATATCATATCAAGGGTAACCGGGTTTTTAAAACAATCATATATTCTCTTTTGAAATACCCACGGTTCCCAAATCCAGAAATATCATGGAATCTCAATGCGTATAATCAAAACATGATGTATGCGACATGTAAAGAAAGGTAAGCATATCAGAAGTCATGCAACATGGAATAGTAATGTGCACATGTCGAGGGAAACCGCTCTTTTAAAACGAATCAGTTTGAAGAACATCTCGCGGTTCCCAAATCTCTAATCAAGTCAGAATCATCTATGTTTATGTCCAGGTATAAGTGTACAATATGCCATGCAAGAATCATATCATGAATGCAACAGTACTACAATGTAGTGGCATGGCAATTATCGATGATGAAGTGTGTGAGCCGGCAAATAGTGTACGTGGAACATACGCATCATCGATAATGGTGCTGGTGTCCTAACAGCATGATAATAATATAGCAATAAACATATGCAAGCAATGCGAATAGCATGAATATGCGAAAATCAAAAAATCAACACCACAGTGAAGAATCTACTATGCAAACTACAGATCTAAGTATCAAGTCAATCGGGAGAGGTATGGAAACCACCTAAATCTGAGTCGATATATATATATATATATAATAGTCGGTGATCCCGCCTCAATAATATCGCGTACGATACAATATATCGTAAGACATCCTCGAGTCATGAGTGCGGGTCTATCATCAATATAGGCTCGTACGGTAAATCATCGTACGGCATCCCAATAGCTGGGTACGGGTCAATATCGCATTCCTTTCATCAGATATCAGGTATCATTATCATCATAACACATAATATGTGGTACAGATCTAAGTCTAGTACAAATCGATTCCATCTATATACTGCGTGTGCAAGCACACGTCCCAAGGCCCGCTAGAGATCACGTATCGTATCCCAAATACGAATCACATCAAATCACCGATCTCGCGGCACAATGCCCAACATCATCGACTCATCTCCAATGTCATCCAATATCATCAAACACAGTGCAAGTAAAAGGAATATGCAAGGGTGTGCGTGTAGGTGTAAATCTATTCTAGGGTTCGCGACTATGAACTACACTAGTCACTTCTAACTCTACACTATCCATAATACACCTAACTATTATATATATAATATAACAACTACGGACTGCGGGGGTGCTATACGCCATCCACCCGACTTCCCCCTGTAGATATAATCTACTCACCTTGCATCTTCATTTGTGGACGTCGCCACGTGCTTGCTTGTCGTCCCGAAGTCTTCATGGGGTACCTACACATCAAAGTATCGTATATGCGTATTAAAACCAAATCAAAGCTAACACGGCACACGAAACCACAAAACGATACGATAAGGGACCTATAGGTTAGAACCCACGGGCACTCCTTCAAAACCATCAATAAATCCTCTATATCGTCGTATAAAAGCCAAATAGTCGAGGTAAAACACAAGACACAAATTCAGAATTAAGAATACGGAATACGGAAACACGAATCCAAAACAGCAACTAAGGAAATATGTTCCAGATTTCACCCTAGGTCAAATTAGACAAATCTATATATACCAGGGGTCTAATCTATGCATGTAGGGGCTACAGAACCAAAACGAGAAAGTTTGGTGCAGGTATGGCCGCAAATTGCGGCCAATTGGAATAAATCTGCGGCCGGGTTGATGAGTTAGGGGTTGGGGTCTTGGTGGTAGCTTCCTGGGTGCCTGCACATGTCACTGTCCAATCAATTTTAATTTAGGATGTCTCGGGTGATAGCAGATTCAATATACCCTTCACAGATTCCACAATTTCTCCGATATCGGTTTCTAAATCCGTATTTCGGGTTTCAACTCTCAGGTTAGGGTCTCAATTCATGTTCTAGGATGATAATATAAGCTCTACTGAGCTTAGTTTCACAATACAACACAAAATTCTTCACAGCCCTAACTAGGTTTTTCCTCAAGTCACCAAAATCACACAATATCGGTTCAATCATAACATGGGGGTAAAGGAAATGCTAAAACTAAGTTAATGATCCAGAAAATACCTCATTTGGCAACTCAAGAATTTTCTTGAGTTGCCCCTAGTGGCCAAAATCCTTGCTTTCTTGGTCCAATATGTAGATCTTGAGCTTGTGCACACTTTTAATGAAATGAGAGTAGGGTTTTGGAGTTGTTTTATAGGTGTTTAGAGGGCTTGAAGAGGGGAGGGAGGTGAGGTGCAGGAGCAGCAGCAGCAATGGAGGGAGAGGGAAGGGAATGAGGGAAGGAAAAATGGCTAAGTGTTTGGTCAAAGGAGCCCATACCTCTCTTTCTCACCAAACCTCATTCTTTATTCTTTTCCCCTTTTCTTTTCCTTTTCTTTTTCTTATTCTCTCAAAATCCTTCTCCCAAGAATAGTAAACCCAAAGTGAACCATGGCAAGAAAATGCACAAGTGTGAAAAAATGATATGTGCATGTTTTGCACAAAAATGCTAAAAAACCGATTACCGATTTTTAATCGTGATTAACAATAATTTAGCATATAACTAATCATAAAGAATTTAAAATGGCATAATTCTATAAAATACCCTATTTTATAATTTTCCATAATTTTTCCCATTTATTTGTATTTAATAATACCGAAATATTAAAATATTCAATAAAATAATATTAAATTATAAAAATTCCCAAAATTAATATTTTATCTTTTTGAAATGTTACAAGTACTACAGTGTAGTGACATGGAAATTATCGATGATGAAGTGTGTGAGCCGGCAAGCAGGTGTAAGTCGAACATATGCATCATCGATAATGGTGCTGGTGTCCTAACAGCAAGATTTTAATATAACAATAACCATTTGCACATACAATGCGATGCGAATAACAAGAATATGCAGAAATCGACTAATAAATGCAACAGTGAGGCATCTGCATCAATATAAAAAGTCATACAGTTTGCTTTTTTAAATATGACGAATCGGGGTTTTTAGTAAAATAAGGGCTACGGTGTTTTTAAGAAAAGATGCGTCTTTGAAAATATCTCTAGTATCCTTGTGCCTATCTTTGAAATACTCCTGATTCGTTTATTTTTAAATAGGTATGATATCGGCCTAGCCTAACATCTTCTAGCAAAACTACAGCTCTAACTAGCAAGTCAATCGGGAGGGGTATGGAAACCACCTAAATCTGAGTCGATATAATATATATATAAATATAATAGTTGGTAATCCCGCCTCAAAGGTACCGCGTAAGATACAATATCATATGACATCCTCGAGTCATAAGTGCGGATCTATCATCAATATAAAGCTCGTACGGTAAATCATCGTACGGCATCCCAAAAGCTGGGTACGGGTCAATATCACATCCATCTCATAAATTATCTGGTATCCTTATCATCATATCTCATGATCTGGGGTACTGATCTAAGTCTAGTACAAATCGACACCATCTATATAAATATAAATGCATGTGTGAAACACACGTCTAAAGGCACGCTAAAATCACATGTCGTATCCCAAATACGAATCACATCATATCACCGATCTCATGGCACTATGCCCAATCTCATCGAATCATCTCCAAATATCATCCACAATCCTCATCATCTAGGTATAACTATAACAAATAAGCATGTGTGTGCGTGTGGGTGTAAACCTATTCTAGGGTTCGCATCTAGGAAACTATAATAGTTTACATCTAAACCCTATTCTACCCATAGTACACCTAATCTCATCTCCAATATCCATATCACACATAATACAATCATATACACATAAATATAGTATATACACAGTATACTAAACATCGAACTGCGGGGGTGCTATACGCCATCCACCCGACTTCCCCCGTAGATATAATCTACTCACCTTGTATCCTGCGTGTCGGTGTCGATGTCGCCTTCATCTTCTTCATCATATGAAGACCTCGAGAAGGTACCTACAAGATAACACGATCGCAAATAAACCTTAAAATCACATCGAGAGAACCAAACGACGCGCTAAGGCCTATAGGTTAGAACCTATGGACTACGCTTTCAAAACCATCAAACTATCCTCGATATCGTCGTATAAACGCCAAGTAATCGAGGTAAAACGCAATTATACAAATCCAGAATTTAAAATACGCAAAACGAAAACACGAATTAAAACAGCAACTCAGGAAAAAGGCTCCAGATTCTACCCTAGGTCAAATTGGACAATTTTGCATATGCCAGGGGTCTAATTTATAGATGTAGGAGCTACAGAACAAGAACAAGACAAAATGCTCCAGGTCTGGCCGCAAATTGCGGCCAGAAGGAATAAATCTGCGGTCATGGTTGGGAGTTAGGGGCTAGGGTTTTGGTGGTAGCTTCCTAGGTGCCTGCATGTATCACTGTCCATACAAAATAATTTTCAGAGTCTCGGGGTGATAGTGTTAGAGACAGTGCCCTCAGAGTCAATTATTTGATCACAGGCACGTGATTGCAATGATTGAAGGAGGACCTATCCCGACAGGACAGTCTTACTCAAGATGATAGTATGCTATCTGGTTTATCTTTATCATCGTGTACTGCTTTACGTGACCTTACAGGTCGCTATTACATATTGATAGAGCCCCTAGCATTCTTGCTTGACTACCAGCAGTTTGAGGGCGATCATATACGTGGGAGCTGGGGTCTATAAGCACATCCTTAAAAGGTCCTTAGTCGTGGGAGTTTCGAGACAGGGCATCAATACTCCAGAGTAGACTAGTGTATACAGTCGAGACCCCGACGAGGGGCGGTGGCCGGTCTCACAAGCCACTGCTGTCCGTTGGTTCACCTAAGATGTATACAGGTGCTCATTGGGTTATGAGTACACCGGACAGGACTCGCCGGGAACCTGCTAGTTGGTATTATACCTGACATCAGAAAGCAGTTCCCTGGTGACATGTGTACAGGTTAGTTCATCGACCTGAGAACGTCATTTGTCTCGTGTGAGTTCCCACTGTGCTTTGATTACTACCCTACCACGCTCAAAGGAGACGTGCAAACAGGTTTTAGTTGGGTACAGTCCCGAGCCACATGGAGGCAGTGAGCGGATCTGCAGGGGTCCGTCTCTCCCGGTATTGGGGGTGAGGTCGCGCTGTGTCTAGGAGAGCCATTATACGAAGTCCTTGGCCAAGGAAGGAGATTTACTGGTAGGTATTCCAGTAGTATCTCAGGGTGTTCTGGACTACACTCCGACACGACTTGTACCGCTTTTGGGGGTCTGAGTTTTACCAACCCCCTAGGCCCGCCATGCGATGCCCATAGACGAACGGACCGGACTGTACGGATATTGTCACTGACAGGCTCAGTAGGGTGTCAGGATGAGTTCGCTCATCGACGTCCCTTTTGGTCAATAGCTGGTAGCCTGTCACGTATGGCTAATACCTCTGACGTGCTAGTGGTTAAATTCACAGCCATAGTATTGACGAGTCTTTAGAGTCCACCACACACAGTTACTCAAGTTTCGGGCGAAACGTTGTAGAGGCCGTATGGAGATATGGCAGGGTTCGATCAGATACGTGCGGTATTGCACGGATCGTGATCGGACAGATTTTACTAGCGGGCTTTGGTTTAAGCCAGATCCTAGTATTGTACGGTGCAGATTTTGTCTCTTTGCATTTGTATTCAGTGGGAATACAAATACGAGTATGTATATACAGTCGCGGGGTTTTCCTGTAATTTATTACGGGATCAGTTTTCTGAAGTTGCCAGTTTGCATTCCGTTCCGGTCAGTTTTCCTTTGTTCCTTCTCGGCCGGACTTTTGTGTTGGAGGGGCTAATTTGCAAGTTCGCAAATTAGCATTTGTGGAGGGTTTATTTGGATATGGAATGATTATGAAAGCATCTTTTGATTCCATTCTTTTCTTTCATCATTTCTTTAGCATTAATGAGATTAGAATGGATGAGAGTTGATGTGAGGCTTGCTTTTGGATGTGGTCACCTCTTTTGATTCCTACACTCACCTCCCTTCATGGTTTTGATTTTTATTCCCTCCACCATTTGTTGTCATGGGGGGGCCGGCCACTAGAGGAAGATAGAGAGAGGTTCATTTTTAGGTGTGGCATTTTCCTCATCTCATTCCTTGCAAAAATGAGAGCACCATTTTCCTCCAAAGCTTTTTCTTCTCTCCTCCATCACCATGGCAACTTCACAACCCCAAGTGAGACAATGGTTTCTACACTAGTCTACAGCATTCCTTGGACGCGTCGGCTAGCCAACTTCGCGCCCCGAGTTGCTTCGGTCCAGAGGTGGGAGCCCGTAAAAGAACCCGGCGATGTGGTGCCCGTTTCGACGAGGAGGCGACGACCGGAGATTCCGCGAGGAGATCGGAGTAGAGGAGAAGACCGAAGGACACGGATCGCTTGGTATATCACTCTACCCATCTTTTAGTTTGCTAGTAGCTAGGTTAATGGCCCGATCCGGGTTAATAGTGCGCGGTGGTGCCGGTTTGCAAGTTTCGCAAAGTTTTTCGTTTCCGCATTCTGGCGTCGGATCGATGGCCGGGGCGCCGCCGTGCACTCACAGTGGTATCAGAGCCACGTCATTAACCTAGTCTAGCTTGCTCTAATGTGTTTACAAGTTCGATCGAACAAATTTTCGAAAACCCGATTTCCATTGCACATGTTTCTGTCGAAATTTTTTTGGGCTCTAAAAATTTTTCAGGTTGTTTCAGAATAATGTGCAGAAAATTTTAAGCGTTCTGCAAAAATTTAATGACGTGAAGCTTCAGTACGACCGCGGAAATGCGGCCAAACCCCTGGTTTGGCCATGGTTCTGCGGTGGAAGAAAGTCAACGCCGTACCAAATTTTCCCAGAGGGCTTTAGACATGGAAATAGGGGTTTTGGAACATTCTTTTTGGGCCCAGATTTTCTTTGAGTGCTATAGTAGTGCTTGGGGCCCACTTGGGTATATTTGATCGATCGAAAAGTTTAAACATGTTAGTTCACATTATTTACTTTATATCTGCGACCGTGAATGTCATTTGATCGGTAAATCCTGTCTATCTGCTATAGCCCTTTTAGACGGATTTGCGAACGTGACATTCACGTTGATGTTCTGTGTTGTGCTGTGATGTTGCGGATCGGTCGTGGGGGATAGCCTGGATGCAATGTTAGTACAGTTTTATTTTATATGTACTTTTGATATTGCGGGGCGAGCGTCCGACATGTGGACTGACATCACTGCCTGTTTGTATTATTCTTTTGGGGCACGACCGGGTCGAGGTCGATGTACCCGTTGTATGTATATTTTACTTTCTGTACTAGGATTACCCCGCGGAGGGGTGCATGGGTAGCCGGGTTCTAGAGGGCAACAAGCCCGCATCTCATGGAATTGAGACGGAGGGGGCTTTACTCTAGAATTGGCGGGCTATTCGCCGCACTCGTACAGGCTGACCCAGGAGGGGTGCCCAAGTTACCGGATTCCGTGAAGTGCTGGGTGGTCCATTCATGTTGCTGAAGGGGGCTGCCTCGCTTCAGGTTTTGGCGGGTAACTTGCCGCCCCCGTAGGGGTCTAGGATTTTTATTGCACAGGCTATCCACACGACCAGGGGAACGTCGGGTTTTAGTAGCGGCTCTATGAAACCCGGGGATCCCAGATATCTGTATTGTTCTGTGATGCTTATTACATTTCTGTGATGTTGCATTTTATCACGCCTTGAGCGAATATTATATATTGATATATATACTAGTAGATGTTGTATATGTTTTGCATCCGTGCTAGTCCAGTCCCCGCTCTGTCGTTAGTTAAGTAACCTAACGGGTGATGACGGGACCCAGTGGCGAATGCGGATGGTATATACGTACATCATTATTTTCGTTCTTTCTTGGTGTGATCAATTGATGGGACTGCGTTGATTCGGATCAATGCAAGCTAAACAAACCTATTATGATGTTGTTGGAACACTTTTCAAAAAGCTGTTATTGCAAGGACGTTCACTTTTGTTTTGCACAGTGGTATTCAGTTGGAATATCCTGCTCCTCAGTCGACGAGGCAAGGGCCGAGATCCCTTCACCGGGAGTGACCCCTTGGACAAAAGTTTGCGTCAGGGCAATAACTTCACTATAGCCGATTACTTTTGCTTTGCATCGTGGTATTCAGTTGGAATATCCTGCACCTCATTCTACAGGGAAAGAGCCGAGATCCCTTCACCGGGAGTAACCTCTTTAGCAAAGGTTTTCGCCACTATATTTTTAAAAAGCTATCTGGTTCCTTCAACGATATCAAGTTCATTACGTTAAAGGTTTTCGCCAGAAACCATTCGTAGCCCTCCGTCATTTCAGACGGGTAGCACGTAGTATTCATGCTATGTTTGTTGGCCTTCGTCAAGGCATAGTGTATGGTAGCTGCTTGTTACCTTTCTGCTGCATAGATAGATGCGTTGGTTTGGGACAGTCGTATAGCCTTGTTGGCCTTCGTCAAGGGCTTGTACGAGTAGGTTCAAATTAACCTGGACAATGACGGGTAGAACTTGACATGTGACTTATGATTTGTTGGCCTTCGTCAAGGTCATAAGAGCATGGGGCAAAAATCCACATCGGGAGTTTCAAAAGAAACTGAAACTTGCCAGATATGCGCATACCTTCTGGAGTGTGATAACGTGAGCGGATTCTGTCACGTTATCATGCGATGATAGTTGGATCCCGATTCCCACTGATGAGTTGGTTTACTCCTCGGGTGATCCCGACTAATTCTTCTTTCGGGTTTAGAGAAGAATTTGAGGTTACAGTGGGAGGTTTCCAGATTAGATAAAGTGATAACCATTCTGATCTAGGCTAGAGTGCACGCTGAGTGTTTCTTTTCTCTCTCTCTTTGGCAGCGACCATTGACCCGACCCTAGACTATGACTCAGTGACCAAAATTGACCGAACCTTCTTGAACACTGGCTTTTGGATTGTCAGAGTTGCAAACCTCATTGCCACTCCTACTTTTACCCTTTTCTCCAGGACACCCCGTATTACTACGAACGTCCACTTCCATTGGACAAAACCATCGTATGGTTATATACGAACTCGAAGGAATTTATTCGAGGATGGTTTCCGGTTCTGGAGAAAAAGAATAGGACTATTCAGTTGTCTTTTCCTTTTACCTTCTCTCAGGTTGCGAGTACTCCTTGGTTTAGGAGATAGTACACCTATTACGAAAATTGGATAGTCTTCTTCCTAACCTTAGGCAGGTGCCGACCGGTAAAAAAATGAAGAAAACCAATTAGCCTAACGTTGGTGTACAGAAGGTATTATGTAAAGACAAAGAAAGGGATTAGTAAGAGGGCAAAGTAAATTGCGACTGCTATTCACGACCAAATCAAGTATTTCTTCGTCAATCCTAAATCACCTTTGTATTTCTCCAGGACACTCCGTATCACTATGAAGATCCACAGTTTATTTGGATACTCCATCGTATGGTTATATACGAACTCGAAAGGAACTTGTTCCAGTTCGGGGATGGATTCTGGTTCAGGAGAAATAGGAATAAGGTTTATTCGGTTGTCTTTTATCTTCACCTTCTCTCGCATTGCGAGTGCTCCTAGGATTAGGACAGTACACCCATTATGCTTATTGGATAGTCTTCTTCCAAACCATAGGCTGGTGCCGAGCGGTAGGGAAGGAAGAAAACCATTTGGCCTAAAAGGGTGTACAGAAGGTAATGACTAAAGACATATGAAGGGATTTGGAGAGATGGCAAAGAATTATACGGTTAAAGTTGTGAATCTGGATAATGGAAGAGGCATTACTAGGAATACCGGGATACCCCATCAAAATATTTCAATGTTTCAGTTTCACTGTGTACTGTTAAAAGAAAACTGATTTCCCAATTAGACACTTGCTCCAGGGTATGTATTTACCAGCTATGATTCTCACATCTGTATGGTTTTACAGATGATGAGTGGGAGTAAGTTATTGGGAATTAGGTGATCATCCTCATTATATCGGGATTCGTTGTAATTGGTGATATTTGAGGAAGTCACCTGGGTTGTTTGCCGGACGGCAAATATTTGGTTTTAAATATCCGCTGTTATGCACCAATTTCAAATTGATACATCTGTACGTCTATATTTTATAGAGTGAGATATACCTTTTTGAAATTATGTCTATGACATTTACCTATATCAGTGGATGGTTAGATAAGGAGCATTGAACATCGGTGTAATTCTTCATAACCATAGTACAGTTTTCAACCTACGACACACAGTGAATGAGTCACTAGACTCAGGGAACTTATACAGAGTATTGTATGTTGTCCAGTGTCCATTAGGACAGAGGGGTTGGTCCTCGTACTGTATTCTGTTTACTTATGACTCTCTAGTTCTTAGACAGGTGTTTCGTAGAAACACAGGGTCTGAGTTTTGAGAAGTTATAGGTATATGAGTAAAGTAGAGAACCGGGTATTGCATGTATCGGGATTCTTCAAGGTGATCGAAGATGTAGATACTTGTGAATGGTATTCAGTTGATAGTAATGATTAAGAGAACTTGCTTCTCTTTTAGGTTACTCATAATTGGAAGCATTCCTGAGTTGAGTAACGCTGATCGGCCTCCTTCCATTTAGTAGACATGCACTGGAGACAGCTGCATGATTTGAATCTGGTTCAATTAAATCATTGCCTCTGTTTCTGTATTGGATATAGAACAGTTCATATCTTGACATTGTTAAGGTACGGGGAGTTGTCCGGCTTATGCTTAAAACCAGACTCCGGACAACTCAAGGCACGTTTCTGTAATGGCTGTATGTGGGTTGACCCGGGCTATGACGAGGGTTGATTTTCTACCATCTGGAAGATCAATAGTAATATTGTTCTTGACTCGCCACAGTTTTAATAAAAATGGATTTTTTCAGAAATCAGTAGTGGGAGTATAGTAGAACTGGAAGTGATTCCAGAACCGCAAACGATTACTGAAGATTTGATAAGAACCTAAAGATTCAATCTGGTTTGACATTCCATTAGCCACTCCGCAGATATGGTGGGTAACCTCAGGCGCTCGAGAGGTACTTCAGTATGCTCAAGGACGGTGACAGGGAAGTTCTTGTTTACCCAGACTTGCCATTGCTGTTGTTCCAGACTGTGAGACCCGGCAGGAGGATGAGTATAGCGTCGTTCTAAACTAGCTTTACAAGTGTACGTCTATATGACTCTGCCAGAGGGTTGTCGTGGTCAGTGGGAGCAGCGGAAGCATGGTGGACAAGTGGCTTATGTCTATTTATAGACTAAAGCAGATACAGCGGAGATAGATCATCTATTTCTGATGTGACAGTCATAGGTTTGACTTCATCAGAATAGGGGATGGATCTGTTAAGAAGGTAGTAGGGTGTGATGTCCTGGTATTTGGATGACATACACAGAGTAGGAAGTGAAATTCCTATACTACGGTCGGTTAAACTTTGGTTGTCACACAGTAGTTTCTCCATATAGGACTTGGATATTATATCAGACATTCTGGTTACTAGATCTATGGTTTTAGATCTAGATTTGGGTAGTTTCCCAATCAGGGTACTTAGACAGCATTCTATGAGTATTTAGAATGGACGACTCCTGTCATGGTAGTATACCTGCAGGTGATGGGGTCACCCTCTCTAAAGGTGTCTTACAGACTAAAGGGGAGAGGGATACGCATGATTGGCAGATCACTTGCTTAGGCAATTGAGTTGATCATGAGATGTTAAGTACCACACCAGATGTTGTTCTTGCAGTAGATGCAATAAGTTGATATTGATCCAATCCTGGAGAAACAGTCGGAAGCAGTTTTAGAACATAAGTGAATGTTCTAGGGATTTAATAACGGCAGCAACTTTTAGGAGACGGTTATCATTCTAGGCTTCCAAGGTGACATGGATGACAGAGTGACTGTCAGAGTTATAGTTTTCCCTCTGACGAGGGGCAGTATTTTGGACAGGTGGTCCAGGTGGATACTGAGGGAAGGATGGCGCAGGATACTGATTAAGTTGAGTTGACGGTACAGTCTAAGAAGTTTGGATTTGGAGTTTATTTATGAGCTAGGTCCCGTCAGACATCCAGACACATTCTAAGACAGGTATTGCTCATTTCGGGAGATGGGTTTCTCCGCGAACTTGAGATAAAGAGAGAAATAGAAAGAAACATCACAGCGGATCCACTCACTGAGGCTATTCCTCGAATGCAATAGTTTCGCAAACGAGCTTTGTGAGACTGACTAGTAGAGGAGTTGGGTGTTCGGTATCACACGGGCTGTGAGTATGCGACATCGCAATAATTAGCCTTGAGTGCAAGTGGGAGATTGTTGGAGATAGTGCCCTCAGAGTCAATTATTGGATCACAGGCACGTGATTGCAATGATTGAGGGAGGACCTATCCCGGCAGGACAGTCTTACTCAAGATGATAGTATGCTATCTGGTTTATCTTTATCATCGTGTACTGCTTTAGGTGACCTTACAGGTCGCTATTACACGTTGATAGAGCCCCTAGCATTCTTGCTTGACTACCAGCAGTATGAGGGCGATCATATACGTGGGAGCTGGGGTCTATAAGCACATCCTTAAAAGGTCCCTAGTCGTGGGAGTTTCGAGACAGGGCATCGATACTCCAGAGTAGACTAGTGTATACAGTCGAGACCCCGACGAGGGGCGGTGGCCGGTCTCACAAGCCACTGGTGTCGGTTGGTTCACCTAAGATGTATACAGGTGCTCATTGGGTTATGAGTACACCAAACAGGACTCGCCGGGAACATGCTAGTTGGTATTATACCTGACGTCAGATAGCAGTTCCCTGGTGACATGTGTACAGGTTAGTTCATCGACCTGAGATCGTCATTTGTCTCATGTGAGTTCCCACTGTGCTTTGATTACTACCCTACCACGCTCAAAGGAGACGTGCAAACAGGTTTTAGTTGGGTACAGTCCCGAGCCACATGGAGGCAGTGAGCGGATCTGCAAGGGTTCGTCTCTCCCGGTATTGGGGGTGAGGTCGCGCTGTGTCTAGGAGAGCCATTACACGAAGTCCTTGGCCAAGGCAGGAGATTTACTGGTAGGTATTCCAGTAGTATCTCAGGGTGTTCTGGACTACACTCCGACACGACTTGTACTGCTTTTGGGGGTCTGACTTTTACCAACCCCCTAGGCCCGCCATGCGATGCTCATAGACGAACGGACCGGACTGTACAGATATTGTCACTGACAGGCTCAGTAGGGTGTCAGGATGAGTTCGCTCATCGACGTCCCTTTTGGTCAATAGCTGGTAGCCCGTCACGTATGGATAATACCTCTGACGTGGTAGTGGTTAAATCCACAGCCATAGTATTGACGAGTCTTTAAAGTCCACCACACACAGTTACTCAAGTTTCGGGCGAAACGTTGTAGAGGTCGTATGGAGATATGGCAGGGTTCGATCAGATACGTGCGGTATTGCACGGATCGTGATCAGACAGATTTTACTAGCGGGCTTTGGTTTAAGCCAGATCCTAGTATTGTACGGTGTAGATTTTGTCTCTTTGCATTTGTATTCAGTGGGAATACAAATGCGGGTATGTATATACAGTCCCGGGCTTTGGTTTGAGGTGGTTTCCATACCCTATGCCTATCTTTGAAATACTCCCGATTCGTTTGTTTTGAAATAGGTATGATATCGGCCTAGCCTAACATCTACTAGCAAAACTACAGCTCTAACTAGCAAGTCAATTGGGAGGGGTATGGAAACCACCTAAATCTGAGTCGATATAATATATATATAAATATAATAGTCGGTGATCCCGCCTCAAAGGTACCGCTTACGATACAATATCATATGACATCCTCGAGTCATGAGTGCGGATCTATCATCAATATAAAGCTCGTACGGTAAATCATCGTACGGCATCCCAAAAGCTGGGTACGGGTCAATATCACATTCATCTCATCAATTATCTGGTATCCTTATCATCATATCTCATGATCTGGGGTACCGATCTAAGTCTAGTACAAATCGACACCATCTATATAAATATAAATGCGTGTGTGAAACACACGTCTAAAAGCCCGCTAAAATCACATGTCGTATCCCAAATACGAATCACATCATATCACCGATCTCATGGCACTATGCCCAATCTCATCGACGTATCTCCAAATATCATCCACAATCCTCATCATCTAGGTATAACTATAACAAATAAGCATGTGTGTGCGTGTGGGTGTAAACCTATTCTAGGGTTCGCATCTAGGAAACTATAATAGTTTATATCTAAACCCTATTCTACCCATACCACACCTAATCTCATCTCCAATATCCATATCACACATAATGCTATCATATACACATAAATATAGTATATACACAGTATACTAAACATCGAACTACGGGGGTGCTATACGCCATCCACCCGACTTCCTCCGTAGATATAATCTACTCACCTTGTATCCTGCGTGTCGGTGTCGATGTCGCCTTCATCTTCTTCATCGTATGAAGCCCTCGAGAAGGTACCTACAAGATAACACAATCGCAAATAAACCTTAAAATCACATCGAGAGAACCAAACGACGCGCTAAGGCCTATAGGTTAGAACCTATGGACTACGCTTTCAAAACCATCAAACTATCCTCGATATAGTCGTATAAACGCCAAGTAATCGAGGTAAAACGCAATTATACAAATCCAGAATTTAAAATACGCAAAACGAAAACACGAATTAAAACATCAACTCAGGAAAAAGGCTCCAGATTCTACCCTAGGTCAAATTGGACAATTTTGCATATGCCAGGGGTCTAATTTATAGATGTAGGAGCTACAGAACAAGAACGAGCCAAAATGCTCCAGGTCTGGCCGCAAATTGCGGCCAGAAGGAATAAATCTGCGGCCATGGTTGGGAGTTAGGGGCTAGGGTTTTGGTGGTAGCTTCCTAGGTGCCTGCATGTATCACTGTCCATACAAAATAATTTTCAGAATCTCGGGGTGATAGCAGATTTCAATTAACCCTCACAGATTCCACAATTTTCCGATATCGGGTTTCTAAATCCGTATTCTGGGTTTCAAGTCTCTGGTTTAGGTCTGGGTTCTAGCATTAGGGGTTTGGGTGGCCTCTACTGAGCTTAATTTCCCATCGCAACCCAAAGTTCCCTCAAACCCTAACTAGAATTTTCTAAGTCCACATAACCACTCAATATCGACATGAAACATGTATGGATGCATAAGGAATTGAAACAATACTCTAATGGTGCAAAAATTACCTACTTTGGCAACTCAAGAATTTTCTTGAGTTGCTCAAAGTCCTCAAAATCTCTTCTTTCTTCGTCCAATGTGTTTCCCTTGAGCTTGTGCATCCTTTTTGTGAAATGGGATTTGGGTTTTGAGTTGATTTCCATGGTGTTTTGGGGGATTTTGTGGAGAGGGGAGAGGAGGGGCGGCAGCAGCAGCAGAAATGGGGAAGAGAGGAAAGAGGAATGAGTGAGAATAATGATGGAGGATGGCTCAAGACTAGGCCAACACAACCCCTCACCTTTCTCTCTCTCACCCATACCTATTTCTTTGTTCTTTTCTATTTCCCTTCTCTCTTCAATAGTAACCCTAAAATAACAAGCCATGCACCCAAAACATGTAGGAAAAATCAACAAGTGTAAAAAAAAAATATGGTGCATGTTTTGCACAAAACAAGCTTAAACGCGATTAGCGATTTTTAATCGCGATTAGCACTATATTAGCATATAATTAATCATAAAAACTTAAAAATTGCATAATTCACATAAAACACCCTCTTTTAATAATTTCTATAATTTTCCAAATTTTTCCCAATTTATCGGTATTTAATTATACCGAAATATTAAAATATTCATTTGAAATTAATATTAAATTATAAAAATTCCCAAAAATAATATTTTATTTTTTTGAAATGTTGCATTTTGGGTGTTTAATGGTTCGATTGGAATGTTTAACATCGTCTAGCTTTTTCTTTAATATGATACATTATGTGGAATTCATACTGTTAGGTATGAAATGCAAAGTATGTGATATTTCAGATTTATGATGTCTAAGGTGTTTGTGGATTCCAAATGTTGTAGTTTTACAGTTTCTTTTCTGCCACCGTAAGTGTAATATGTGATATCGCCGGTTTCGTTGCTATATGTCAACGACAATTGGGATGCGCATATTTACTTACGTTGATGACATGTGATATTATGTGTTGCTAGATATGTTTTATTGGATCGTCGCGTTTTGAATAGCCGGGGTTTTTATGTGAGATGAGAGTTTTCTATTTTCATTCATGTAAAATTAAATGTATGTAATATTCTTTTATTAGGGCACTTCCGGGTTGAGGATAATGTCACCATTGCATATTATTTACTTTTCCGCACTAGGATAGAACCAAGGAGGAGAGCACAAGTAACCGGGTTCTAGAGTCCAGTAGGAGACCAACTCGAGGAGTCGAGTCCGGGTCTCCTAACTATAGAATTGATAGGTTTTCTTGCCGCTCTCGTAGGGGTCTAGGGGTGTGGGTTTTGGCTATTCATCGCGACCGTGGAATCCGTGTTTTATAGAGGCTCAAAATAAAACACGGACCTCCTAGTGTATCCATTATTTCATATGTTTCTTCTGCTGCGATATCTGTGATGTGATCATTTGATATGTTCAGATGGATACTGTATATAGTATATATGATATATTATATAGACGTTGCTTATGTCTTACACCCGCGCTAGCATTTCCCCGCTCTGCCGTTAGTTACCTAACCTAACGGTGCACGAGGGGACATCGAGGCGAATGCGAATGGCATAAGCGTACGTTGTATTTATCTGTGATGTTTAGGTGACTTAAATGATGAAACTTCATTAATGTCATTAATGAAAGAAAAGAAACCTAAAAGATGTTGTGGAATCGAATTTTCAAAAACAGGTAGCTACACTTCTTGTTTTGCATAGCGGTGTTCCTTGTAGAACATCCTGCACCTTATTCGATAAGGAAAGGGCCGAGATCCATTCACCGGGAGTGACCCCTTTAGCAATAACTGGCAGATGCTACAACCCTCGGTTTCGTTTTTTATTGTTTTTCTAGTTCTTGATTTGCATAGTGATATATGTGATATATCATGCACCTCATTCGACGAGGAAAGAGCCGAGATCCCTTCACTGGGAGTGACCTCTTTAGCAAAACTATCAAAAGCCTCAAAAACAATCCATTTTAAAAATCATTTGATTCTACAACTATATCAAGTTCATTACGCAAAAGGTTTTCTTAAAAACCTGTCGTAGCCCTCCGTCATTTCAGATAAGTACTTCATAGTATTCATGCTACATTTGTTGGCTTTCGTCAACGCGTAGTGTGTGGTAGCTATTTATGCTTATCTGCATAAGCATATGATGTGATTGGATTAGGGTAGTCGTGCGACTTTGTTGGCTTTCGTCAAGGGTCGTGCGGGTGGGTTTAATTCAATCAAGAAATGTACGGGTTGAACTTGACTAGCGGACTATGGTTTGTTGGCTTTCGTCAAGGTCATAGCACGCTAGGGGCAAAATTATCGGGAATTTCAAGTGTTATAATTTGCAATGAGATTGCATACCTTCTATGTGATAGTTGGATCCCGATACCCACTGCGAGTAATTGTTACTCCTGGGGGAGTTCTACACATTACAATTAGCCGATCAAGTAGGTGTCTAAAAAGGTGTCAACAGGGTTACGCCCCTGGGAAAACGAGGTTTATTTTAATTAGGTCCGTGCGAAAGCACGGGGAACCTCCCACAAAGTACCGGCACTGGCCTGGCTGAAAGATTGGTGAACTTGTAGGGTGTAATTAATCCCGGCTAGTCTTTCCTTTTAGGGTTTGAAGGAAGATTTGATAAAAACAGTGGGAGCCATCCTGATTAGATAAAATAATAACCAATCTAATCTTGCAAGAGCGCACGCAGAGTGTTTTCTTCTCTCTCTCTCTCCAGGTAGCGACCATGTCACGCCTTAATCAAGATAATAATATGGATGTATTGACCGAACCCACTTGTTATACTGTGCTGGGGAACGTTGGTCCCGCTCCAACTTATAATTGTTATAAGACCAAGCAGGAAATAGGGGATTACCAAGATTCCCGTGCCGCCCAAACGAAGAAAGTGCATACTGATGCATCTTCTTCAGGTATGTTCATTACAAAGAACTGTTTCTCAGTATTCTCTACGTCCTGGGTATGAGATACCGGATCAGGATCCTACATATGTAATATGTTACATGGGCTACAGATAGGTAGAGAACTGAGAACGGGTGATAAAATTTCAAGAGTTGGAAACGGTGCAATTGTTGCAACCAAGATGTTGGCAGTTATCACCCTGTATTACCGAATACATTGATTCTGAACGAATGTTATTAGATACCGAACCTGATATACAACATCATATCAGTCTCTTTATTTAGTAAAGAAGGATATAATTTTGTATTTTTGGATAATGTTTTGAACATTTCCTATATCAAGAGTTGATCGGTTCAGGCACGTTATCTAAAAGCATATACATTCTAAATCAAACCACAGTTCTTAACGTATAGAACACACACAAGAGGAAGAGTTCAGAAATAAACGAATCCTTCTTGAGGCATTATAGACTAGGTCATATCAATGCGACCCGACTAGCTGAAGTTACATAAAGATGCATATTTAAATCAGTTTCAATTTACATCTTGTGAAACTTGCCAGTCATGTCACAAAGATAAGATGACCATAGCTCCGTTTAATGGAAACAGAGAAAGAGTTGGTGAACTCTTGGGAATGATACATGAAGATGTATGTAGGTCCCCAGTCTACACATGCCAGATCTGGTTCTTTGTTCTTCATTACATTCACTGATGATCTCTCAAGATTCGGACATATGTTCCTGTTGAAACACAAGTCTGAACTTTTTAAGATATTCAATGAATATAAGTTAGAAGTAGAGAACCAAAACAGGTATAAGTATTATGTCCTTTGATGAGATCAGGGAGGAGAATACTTGAGCACGGAGTTCCTGGACTATTCTAAAGGAGAATGATATTCTCTCTCAGCATTACTCCTCCGTATATACCACAGCACAACGGTGTTTCAGGGCGGAGCAATTGCACCCTATGTGATATGGTGCACTCTATGATGAGTACTACTGAGTTGCCTATTTCCTTTTGGGGGTTATGCATTTAAGAAGATGCATACCTATTGAATGGCGTTCCAACCAAATCAGGTGCCTACCACTCCATATGTGATATGGTATGGGAAAATCCCATCTGTTAAGAAAGTTAAGATTTGGGGTTGTCCGGCCTATGTCTAAAAGCAAAATCCGGACAAGCTCGAGGCAAGGTCAGTTCTATAGAAGTTTGTTGGATATCCCAAGCATTTGCAAGGGAATATCTTCTACCACACCGAGGAACAGAAGGTGTTTTGTTTCTCGGCATACCACCTTTTTAGAAAAGGAATTTATTTTGGAAACAAATTAGTGGTCATGAGGTAGAACTGGAAGGAGTTCCAGCTATACAAACTACAGCTGACGATTTGGTAGAACCGGAGGATTCAATAGCTCCCAACGAACCTCAGCCTCTCCGCCGATCTGGTAGGGTTTGTTCAGACCATAATATTGCATTATTATATTCCCTATTCTTATATATTTTACAAATAAACGGGTGCTTTTGACGCATGTCTGCTACATGTTACAGGTTACAGGTTCTTGGACAGAAAACAGTGAAAACAATGAAAAGACAATGCAAAAGTGGACTTTGACCAACAAACAGAAGACTCTTGATAAAGCCTACAAAAATATCAGTTTACAAAGAACAAAGGGCAGCGCAAGGTCCAAGATTACAAAGCGAACGGGTAGGAGTCCACTACAATGTTCACATGGAAATCTGGAAAAGAACTAGAACCTAAACTGAGAAAAGATATATAGAAATAAGAAGCCCAAGCCACCAGAAATAAGCCCAAGAAAATGCAAAGCCCAATTCTACTTTTTGGCCGCGGAACCGCGGCCAAACCAGGCCTTGGGCCGCGGTTCCGCGGCGGGCTTAAGGGAACAGTGAATTAATTTTTACCAAATTGTGAGGCGGCTTTGATTAGGTCTTTTCTTAGGGGTATTTTTGTAATTTCAGACATGCGAAACAAATGTAACCCTAGGGTTTCCTATTCTTTATAAATAGGAACTCTAATCATTGTAATTCCTCATGCCTCCTTTTAATAAAAATTCAGAAATCCTTTTTGGAGAGCATCGGTGTTTCTTCTCCATTCAGAAATTCAGATCTGACAACCCTGCATGGATGATTGGAGGGATGCATCTGTAAGTAATTTAATTTCTTGCCTTAGTGTAGATTTAAATTCCTTGCCCTAGGTAGATTTAATTTCATGCCCTAGGAACTTGTTTGGGGTTTAGCTTTTGGGAAGGATTTTGAGAGATGAGATCTCTCATCCCTTTCTTACCCACCAAATATTTACAATAGGACTCCATGCATACATGCACATACCGCTCCCTACGGCACTCTATCCCTCGAGGTAGCGGTGATACCGTAGTATAAAGGCCCGGGTGTGATGTTTTCCATGGAGGTTAGGGTAAGGATCTCTAAAGGAAGGACAAGAACCTAGAGGAAGGAACACCTTCCCGAATGGATCTAATCCACTTTATTGATAATTACCATAACTCCTCACAGATCTTCATTCGGGTATAGAAAGCGTTGAGGTTTACTTGCATTTCCAAACCATCCCTAAACCTAACCCTAGCAAGAATAGATCTAGTTAATTGCCCTAGAATAATTAGGTTTTTTTCTTTAGATTTAATAATTAATCCGAACACCCTTCGGAATTAACTCGTTAGAGCGACTAGGAGATTCACAAAATCCCTGTGGACCGACCCGTACTCACCGGCTAGCTTCATGCGACGCCGTTCTTGATTGCGGTTAATAGATAGTTTTTGAGATCAAATCAAATGGCGCCGTTGCCGGGGATGGCGTGGAACTTTCCTTTTTGCAATTTCGGGTTAATCATAAAATTTAAAAAAATCTGAAAAATCTAAAAAATCAAAAAAAATATAAAAATATATAATCTGTTATTTTTGGAAGGGATACTTTGTTGTTTGAATTTTGCAGGATATACGAAAATCGGATCTGGAAATCTACAGAGATCAAAACAGGAAAAAACAGATCGGAGCAACAGAAGATCACAACAACCGAGGAACAGAAGAAATTTGGAGGACCGAGTCTAGAAGTTAACCGCGGTGATCTGGTTCAAAAAAAAAAAAAGTTGGCCGAACCGACCAAAGCGCGGCGGAACCGCCGCGCCAGCCCCCTTTTGGCAGCGGAACCGCCGCGGTCTAGTCGAATCAGGGCTTAAAAAAACGGGGTAGAAGCACGATAAAAAAAAAACTGTTCCGCCACTGCAAATTTCTGTCAGTTTTCTCTCTCTCCTCCTCTGCAAATCTTGATATATCTTCTGTAAATTTGCCTGCAGGATTTCTTTGCGCTCAAAAATCTTTTCCCTTTCAAATAACAATCTTATGCAGGATTCTTTGCGCCGCGCATAAAATAAAAATATTTGATTGCAAGTGATTTACTGTTTTGCATATCTTTAATTGGACTTTAAGGGGCTTTTTGACCAATTCAGATTGGGTGGGGATTTCATCACCCTTCCCAGGACCCCAGAAATCACATAAGGCATTTGCATTGACCAATCTTTAATTAAAAAATACTAGACTCAGCCCTAAGGACTTCGAGCTCAATAGGACAGAGGACTAGTATAGGCATCGGCCGTTTATCCTAACCTGACTTTGCGGTGCCTAGGCAAGTGTGTCAAAGGCTAGTGGTTTTTAATTAGGCCCACGGTGTGGTTCCTTCCCATTTACCTGGCACTTATCTGGCCGCAATTGGCAGTAAAGAGGCGGTTTGAGGTCCTATTTCTCGCCCTTTGGAACAGTTAGGAGCTGTCTAGCTGACCTAGGTGACCCTAGATCTAGGTCTGATTGTGCATTTCTGGTTGATTACATTTGTGTTTAAGCCCTTTATCGATATTTTTTTTTCTGCAAACAGTCTCAAATAAAGAGAAAAAGGAAAAAAGGAAAATTTTTATAAAAACTTGCAAAAATTTTGTCGCTAAGAAATCCTTGCACCCCACTTGCACCACCTACCTTCTTTCTTTTCTCATTCTTCTATCATGGGTACCCCACATCATAAATCTCTTGCCGAACTTTGGTATCCCGAACCTAACTTTGCGTCGTTCGTCAATTGTTTCGGTCGATTTAAAGACGATCCTTCCATGCCCAAAATTTCGCTGAAAGATCAAATAGAAGTGTTTAGGAGAAACAGTTGGACTTTGCAACCCACTTTGTGTCAACCAAGTCAACCTTTACCACCTTCGTATGTTGACACCACTTTTTCAAGTTCTGTTGTCACTCCTAAACCAATATCCATTGCTGAGCATATTGCTCAATCTCGTAGCCGATCTTTCACCCCTCTCCACACATCTAGTTCTAGGGATCCACAAGACTATTCACCTTTTTACCCACATGTTGACCCTACCCCTGTCCAACCACCCACTTCCTACCAGTCCTACCCGACTTTCCCACCTTCACTAGACACTGTTTCTACACCGCCAGTTGGGAGTTTTGCATATCCACACCATTTCGAATCTTTTACCGAAACACCCTCACCACCTAAGTCTAGTTTGGAAGAGTCGTTGGAGGCGTATATCGCAGCAACAAATAAAATGACTAAGAATGTGGAAGCGTCCGTGGCTGCCCTTATGCAACCTACTGAAGTGGTAGCTAGTTTCCCACTAGCTCAAAAAATTTTAATGTATAAGGAGGCGGTTGGACAGAGTGAGAATGAGAGAGGATTTTCAAATCAAACCTACCCTTACCCAATTAAAGCCCACTACTCCTGTTTGCCATCGATTGCCCTAAATAGTTCACCTATTGAAAATAAAAATGAGTTGTGCGATTTTGTAGTGTTTGATTTGCCAGATTGTGAGGAACCCCTTTCGAGTGAAACCGCACCTAATCCTTTCGATCTTTACACCTCCACTCTAGAACCTAAATCGATAGATATCCATGCTTTTGATGAGGTGTCTAAAGAAATTGATTTTCACTTGATTGAGGATATAGACGCCGGGAATATTTCGAATGATGAACCTGTCGATTTGCTTGAAATTTTATGTTCAAATCATCATCCTGAGTTATTAAATGTTTCTCCCGAATCTCATATGCGTCTAGATTTTGATGATAATGGCATGGATGAGTTGAATATTGAGGATAGTATCGAGAAGAGTCTTGAGGATAATATTGAGGTTGAATCATTTTTGTTTGATGTGTCTGATTTTCCAATTCATCCTCCTGAACCTTTGACTGTTATATCACCCTCCCTCCTTCCCATCATTCCGACCCCGCTTGAAGACTGTGAGCTTGAAAGATTTTCCTTTGAATCAGATACTGTTCTCACAGATAATAACACTTACGAGTGTTTCACTTTTTCGGACGATATTGATGACTCACCGCCCAAGTTTGAGTCCTTTACATTTTCAGATGAGCCATCAGACTCGGTTGATTATAGTAGTTTCGAACCATTAATGGAATCTTTCAAGTTCGAAACAGTTTACTACGATGAGAAAGATACTATCCCTAATTCACTCCCTTTCGTCTCTCCTATTGTTCCGACCGAACAAATGACCGTTACGCTTTCATCTCCTATACCAAGTTCGGCGTACTCATGTTTTCTTGCGAATCTTGAGGGATTTGACCCCATTTCACGACGAGTTGATAGGTTAGCGCAATCGCTTTTAACACATCGGTCATCACAAATTGCGCTAATTTATTCACTCAATTTACACCCTCAAGATCGTACTCCACTTCTTTCTTCTTTCCGCCCTTCTTCTCCCCCACCGAGACCGTATTCTACCATTCTTCCTTCCACACGGTCTCGCGTGTTTCTCATTTTCTTGCACCAACTATACCTTTACCATGATAAGATTTTTGAATGGTTGGTGCTAACCTTTGGCTTGTGCAAGGCCAAGCTTAAGTTTGGGGGGAAACTTGTTGTATATATGTATATATATTTTTGCTTTCCTTTTTATAAAAAAAAAATTTCAAAACTATAAAAAACAACAAAAAAAATTATAAATAAATAAACAGGGGAGTGCCGACATTTTGACCCTCTTGGTTTAGTATGACAATGAGGACACTGTCAAGTTCAAGTTTGGGGGTATGCTCGGTACGTCTTCTTCCTTCGCATTCATTTGTACATACTTTTGCATTTGCATACTCATTTGAAAAACCATAAAAATTGAAAAAATTCAAAAATTATAAAAATTATTGTATTCAATTTTGGCTTATTTGACTAGAGTTTGACAGATAGGTTAACTAGCTAGGAACAACTAGATCTTAGACTTAGTGAATTAAAAATCCTAAAAATAACATTCCTTAAAGTTTAACGGTAGAAAGTATATGCCTTGTAGTTTATTTAGAAATAGGCAAATTTTGGGTTCACTTCTTGCGCTAAGTCGAAACAAGGGAAGAGTATTGATGTTCTTATTAGAGTATAAGTTTGAAAAATAGTTCCTAGCTTAAGTCTAAATTCTGAAAATGTATACCCTACAATTTGCACAATCACGCACCTTGAAACTTAGATTAGTAGAAGAGACCTTGAAATGCTCTTGTCTAAAGTCCTTAGTACAATGAAAATAAAGAAAAAGTGAATAAAGAATAAAAAGTTGGACACTGGTTTTTGTAATTACTCAAGGCTGCAAAAAAAAATAGAAAAATATTTAGCGAGGGTGCTTCATCACCTAGTGCCTTAGACCAACTGGTTTGGGAGTCACTGCTAAAGCCTTGGGTGTTGCAAAACTAGGAAGTACGCTTTAAAGTGCTAAGCATCTTGTAATCGGTTGTTGGTACCTCAAGAAGTATTAACGGTCGCATGAAAGATCTGTAAGCGAAATTCAATTAAAAATTCACTAATTAATAAGTGTTTTGGACAATGGACGAGAGTACGATTGCTTGATTTGAATTTCCAAGTGTAGGGGTAATATTTACACACACGTGGGGATATGTAATTAGAGTTTAGAGGAGAGAAAGGAATGAAGAATAGAACTTGTATCTCTAGTAGAGTTGATAGAAATTCCTAAGTGGAGATGGAACTTTAGAAGGAAAACTTAAGAGATGCTGAAAGCTAAGTAGGTCTACATAACATATATAATCTTAAGTTAAATAATGAAGAAGTGTGAAGAATATGGGTGGATAATTTGCGAGTCAAAAGATAATAGAATTCCTTGTTATAAGACCTAATTGGAGAACAAAAGTCAATGGGCCGAGTTGATAGGATTTTTTGGGTGTAAGCCGCTGAAAACCCTCAGGAGACAACACTCCTCCTACTAGGGACACCTAGAGGTTTAACGGCTTGTTGCACGTGCTCAGTGCAATCGCGTTTCCCTGCGAAAGTGCTGTTAGGATATTAGTGAATAAAAATAAGTTTGCTCGAGGACGAGCAAAAGATAAGTTTGGGGGTATTTGTTCAGACCATAATATTTCATTATTATATTCCCTATTCTTATATATTTTACAAATAAACGGGTGCTTTTGACGCATGTCTGCTACATGTTACAGGTTACAGGTTCTTAGACAGAAAACAGTGAAAACAATGAAAAGACAATGCAAAAGTTGACTTTGACCAACAAACAGAAGACTCTTGATAAAGCCTACAAAAATATCAGTTTACAAAGAACAAAGGGCAGCGCAAGGTCCAAGATTACAAAGCGAACGGGTAGGAGTCCACTACAATGTTCACTGGAAATCTGGAAGAGAACCAGAACCTAAACTGAGAAAAGATATATAGAAATAAGAAGCCCAAGCCACCAGAAATAAGCCCAAGAAAATGCAAAGCCCAATTCTACTTTTTGGCCGCGGAACCGCGGCCAAACCAGGCCTTGGGCCGCGGTTCCGCGGCGGGCTTAAGGGAACAGTGAATTAATTTTTACCAAATTGTGAGGCGGCTTTGACTAGGTCTTTTCTTAGGGGTATTTTTGTAATTTCAGACATGCGAAACAAATGTAACCCTAGGGTTTCCTATTCTTTATAAATAGGAACTCTAATCATTGTAATTCCTCCTGCCTCCTTTTAATAAAAATTCAGAAATCCTTTTTGGAGAGCATCGGTGTTTCTTCTCCATTCAGAAATTCAGATCTGACAACCCTGCATGGATGATTGGAGGGATGCATCTGTAAGTAATTTAATTTCTTGCCTTAGTGTAGATTTAAATTCCTTGCCCTAGGTAGATTTAATTTCATGCCCTAGGAACTTATTTGAGGTTTAGCTTTTGGGAAGGATTTTGAGAGATGAGATCTCTCATCCCTTTCTTACCTACCAAATATTTACAATAGGACTCCATGCATACATGCACATACCGCTCCCTACGGCACTCTATCCCTCGAGGTAGCGGTGATACCGTAGTATAAAGGCCCGGGTGTGATGTTTTCCATGGAGGTTAGGGTAAGGATCTCTAAAGGAAGGACAAGAACCTAGAGGAAGGAACACCTTCCCGAACGGATCTAATCCACTTTATTGATAATTACCATAACTCCTCACAGATCTTCATTCGGGTATAGAAAGCGTTGAGGTTTACTTGCATTTCCAAACCATCCCTAAACCTAACCCTAGCAAGAATAGATCTAGTTAATTGCCCTAGAATAATTAGGTTTTTTTCTTTAGATTTAATAATTAATCCGAACACCCTTCGGAATTAACTCGTTAGAGCGACTAGGAGATTCACAAAATCCCTGTGGACCGACCCGTACTCACCGGCTAGCTTCATGCGACGCCGTTCTTGATTGCGGTTAATAGATAGTTTTTGAGATCAAATCAGGGTTCCTCACCCAACTGAGAGATACTTTGGTTTCTCTATGACAGTGGGAGCGAGGATTGCATTATTAGATAATGACCCAACTAGTTTCGAGCGGGCCATCAGGAGTGGGGACTCTGTAAGAATGGCTGGATGCTAAGCGTGTAGGGTTCCTAGGCACGCTAATGAGGTCTCACAAGGCATCAACCATGCCAATTTCAAATTTTACGGTGCCGAGAAACCCTAGACTAGATCGTTAACTAGAATTTTAGGCGAAACTAGCAACTAGTTAACTACTTAACTAAGAAGTGAACGGAAATACAACCTTTGTAGATCCGGTGCTCCACCTCCATAGCTCCGTCATGATGTTTCCTCGCTGCGATCATCGGATCCCGGGCTCTAGCATCGGCTTCATCGGAGAAAGGACGGGCTAGGTCATCGACTACGATGCCGAAGATGATCTACGTCGAGGCATCACAAGATCAAGCTCCCACTTCACCAAGTCATGAAACTTGTGAAGAAAACACCCTATACTACTTGGCAAGAGGTAGAGGATGAAGAAATAGGAGGTGGGTTCATTTTAGAATTGGATTTCACACTCATTTGCTCAACTTGCCATTGTTGGTAGCAAGCTTCTTCTTGTTGAAGAAGAAGAAGAAGATGGAATATATTATGATAAGTTATTTGCAAATAGAAAATAAATGAATACTTATCATAATCCAACCATGGTCAAGTGTAGAGAATGAATTAGGGTTAATTGGAATGGTTAGGGTTAAGCATGAAGACAAAATGGTCACTTGGTCAAAGCTTCATGAAGCTTCAAGAACAAACAAAGAAAGCCACCATTTTTCTTTTCTTTTGCCAAAAAGAAATAAATAAATAAATGAATAAATAAATAATATGAAAACCCTAACCATTACACAACCATGGTTTAATCTTTACACAAACCCAAGTGAGCATGTATCATCAAACATGATACAAACAAGTGCACAAAAGTATATCACATATACAACTTGTGAACTTCAAGTGAGAAAATCCATTTAAAATGAACCAATACTAGTTAATGCAAAGTAATATATCAAATATATAATTATACATTAAATCATTAAATCAACACTTGATTCAATGATCCGGTCATGTCGCACATAACCGACTAGTATCTAATGTATCGACTTATCGAATCAACACTTGATCCGATAACCCGGCTATATCGCATATAACCGATCAATGTTACAAATCGCGAGAATGAAATACGGTATCACATACACGCATTATTCTCGGTCCCGCACATATCTCATATGCGCTCCTATTTCGTTTCGCTTGAGCCAGGAAACCTCTGTGTAGGACTCTAAAGACTCGTCAATACGCCGGCAGAAGGTGATGATCATATCAAACACCCACAAGCCGCAAGCGGTCTGCTAAACGTAACGGCCACCCGGGTATTGAGCGATCAGAAGATCGACGAGCAAGCCCGCTCACACTCCTGTGAATCCAACCAGTAACACTTACCGTACAGTCCGGTCTCGTCGTCTGATATGTCGCATATCTTGCCTAGGGGTGGTAAACGTCAGACCCCAATAGCTCGATAAGTCGTGTCGATATGAGGTCTATAACAGTTCGAGAAACTACTGGTAACACTTACCAGTAAATCTCAGCAACCCTGGCCAGGGATTTCCGGTTATAGCCAATCGAACACAGCGCAACATCAACTCCCTATACCGGGAGAGACGAATCCCCTCCTATCGCTGATTGCCTCCATGTGATTCGGGACTGTACCCAAAAGCCACCATTTTGCACGTCCTCTTGGACGTGGTAAGGTGGAAATCAAAGCACAGTGGGAATCACACAAGACTCTATGACGATCTCGGGTCTACAGACTAACCTGTACCAGTGTCACCAGAGAACTGCCATCTGACGTGAGGTATAATATCATCTGGGAGTTCTCAGCGAGTCTGTCCAGTGTACCCAGTCTCTACTGAGCACCCGTATATCATCTCCGATGTCAAACACCAATGGATATGAGATCATCCATCGCCCATCTGTATGGGTCGAGAAGGTATACGTTAGTCTACTCTGGTATATCGATGCCCCGTCTCGATACACCCACGACTAGGGACCTTGAAGGATGTACTTATGGACTACCATGTCCCCACTAGTATGATCCGCATCACAGTCCAGGTAGTCAAGTACACATCCTAAGGGCTTTACCAACATGTAACAGAGAGACAAACAGTATACACGTTAAGGTAAAGTGTAACCAGATAGCATACTATCATGTCGAGCAAGAAAGTCCTCCCTATATATGTCCCAGCATCTACTACAATATACATCCTATGTACAGTAATGGCCTCTAGGGCATACATATAACTAACAAAGCGATCTGAGATGAAATCTATGTACACCAGCGAAGTATGAACTTTGGTTGCTATATCTAAAGGGTTAAATCCCCATTAGGAGCAAGTATATCTTGAGAAGATTACTTGGTGTACATGGAAAAGTTGAGACTTTCAAAACTAGACTTGTTAAAGGTTTACATCATCGACCAGATGTGGCTTATGATGAAACCTTTTCTAAGTGCCTATGCTTAAGTCCATCCAGACCCTACTTGCCACTGCTACATACCATGACTACGATATCTGGCGGTTGGGTGTCATGACTGCTGTTCTAAATAGTGATTTAGAAGGGAGCGTCTATAAGTACACAGCCAGGGGGCTTCGTAGACAGTGGGAGCAGCAGAAATGTGCACAAGTTGCTTTACAGGTTAAAGAAGGCATCACAGAGTTGGAATATCTGTTTTGATGTGGTAGTCAAAGTGTTTGACTTCATCAAAAATGGTAGATGAACCTTGTATATACAAAAAGGATAGTACGGAGTATGGTGGTGATCCTCGTACTGTACGTAGGATGACATACTCTTGATAGGAAAGGAGTTTCCTATGCTGCGCTCGATCAATCTCCTCTTATCACAAGGATTCTCCATATAGGATCAAGGTGATACATCCTAAAATCCAAGGTTTTTGGATCTATGAGATAGATCTAAGTGGATGTTAGGATTCTCACTAGGTGTAGTGAGATGGTATCAATCGATCCTGGGGAGAATCACTGGATAGCTTCCAGGGTGATAAGGTCGTCTGAATGTCAGTTACAGGCATTGTCTTTACCCTCAGTGGAGGGACGGTATGTTAGAAGAGTTCCAAGCTAGATACCGTGGCATACTAGACGATAAAGGATGGATACATCGCTACCAAAGATACTACCAAAGAGAAAGTCTGGGTGTATATTAGTTCATGAGATGAACTTCGTTCCTACCATTGTGTGACAATGGAGTAGTGGCTTATTGTTAGTCTACGCTAGCGCCCCGGCAGTCTACAGACGCCAAATGCGGAACAAAAAACTTTTAACTGGCGCTATCGTATACTTTAACCCGGATCTACCAATATTGCTAAACTAACAAACTGTAAAGAGTGTAGAAAGGTTATACCGAACGATCCGAGTCCTTCGTTCTTCAACCATCATCCCACGCTCCGTTGCGGCTGCTCCGATCTCGTCGATCTCCCATCTCCTCGTCGAGGTGGCACCACATGATCGATTCTTTAAATGGGCTCCCGCCTCTGACTCGAGGCAACTCGATCGTCAAGTTTGCTAAAAGAGACGACCAAGAATGATGTAGAGAATGAGTAGATGACTTTGTCTCACTTCGTCCAAGTCCGTGGACGATCGGTTAATGAAGTTGCCGAGGGAATCGGGTGATGGAATGAAATGGACTGTGAAATTCCATACACCGATAAAACCTATCATAATCTTTTCTAGCAAATGAAAACTCAAGTGAGAGAGAGTGTGTGGAGAGAGAGGGGGCCGGCCTCTTTATAGAAGGAGGGAGGTCATGGTAGGAGGAGGGAGGTGACCACAACAAGAAGCTTATCATGAACAAATATCTTAACCAATCCAAAACACATTAATGCAAATGGTGATTCAAATAAACACCTCATCTAGCCATTAATGAAACCATTAATGCACTAATGAGTCATGAAGCCTAGTCATCATCTAGAAGCTTCTAGAAGCATGACTCACTCTCATCCAAGAAAAGATAAATCCGTCTTTAACCGAATGTTAAAAGACGGCTGATAGAAAACTGGAAACTGGCAACTTCCAAAAGTGATCCTGAAACGACTTTCAGGATAACCCCGAAACTGTATAAATATACCCGCATTTGTATTACGACCGAATACAAATGCAACTGAGACAAAGATATTATACCTACTCAATATAATACTCAGATCCGGCTTAAACCAAAGCCGACCAGTATCATCTGCCCGAAAACTGACACGTGCGTAAACGCACGTGCATTTTCCGAACCCTGTCATAAAACCATACGGCCTCTACAACGTTTCGCCCGAACTTGGGAAACTGTCTGTGGGGGACTCTAATGACTCGTCAGCACCCTGACAGTGGGTTTAACCACAAACCGTCAGCGGCACTAGCTATGCGTAACGGCTGCCCATGGACTGACCTCAAGGGAAGCTGATGAGCGAACTCAAGGGAGGCCGATGAGTGAACTCATCCAGAAACCCTACCGAGCCTAACAGTGACAATGTATATACAGTCCGGTCCGTTCGTCTATGAGTATCGCATATCCGCCTAGGGGGCTAGTAACGTCAGACCCCCATTAGCAGTATAAGTCGTGTCGGAGTGAAGCCCAATAACACCCTGAGATACTACTGGAGTACCTACCGGTAAATCTCCTGCCACGGCCGTGGGCTTTGTGTAATGGCTTTCCTAGACACAGCACGATCTCGCCCCCAATACCGGGAGAGACGAATCCCCTGCCGATCCGCTCACGTGCCTCCATATGGCTCGGGACTGTACCCAAAAGCTACCTGTTTGCACGACTCCTTTGAGCCGTGGTAGGGTAGAAATCAAAGCACAGTGGGAACTCACACGAGACAAATGACGACCTCAGGTCGATGAACTAACCTGTACACATGTCACCAGGGAACTGCTATCTGACGATAGATATAATACTAACTAGCAGATTCCCGGCGAGTCCTGTCCGGTGTACTCATAACCCAATGAGCACCTGTATACATCTTAGGTGATCCAACTGACACTAGTGGCTTGTGAGACCGGCCACCGTCCCTCGTCGGGGTCTCGACTGTATACACTAGTCTACTCCGGAGTATCGATGCCCTGTCTCGAAACTCCCACGACTAGGGACCACAATTAAGGATATGCATATAAACTACCCAACTGTTACGTATATGATCGCCATCATACAGTTGGTAGTAAAGCAAGATCCTAAGGGCTCTATCAAAGTGTAACATGCAATCAGTCACCTGAACATGTACACGACTGATAAAGGCAAACCAGATAGCATACTATCATCTCGAGTAAGACTGTTCTACCGGTATAGGTCCTCCGCAATCATTGCAATAACGTACCTGCGATCCAATAATTGACTATGAGGGCACTATCTCCAACAATCTCCCACTTGCACTCAAGGCTAATATTGCGATGTCGACTACTCACAGCCCGTGTGAAACCGAACATCCAACTCCTCTACTAATCAGTTCACAAAGCCCGTTTGTAAAACTATTGTGTTCGAGAAATAGCCTCGGTGAGTGGATCCGCCTAGAAGTTTCTTTCTGAATCTCTCTTAATCTCAAGTTCGCGGAGAAAGCCATCTCCCGAATTGAGTAATACTTGTCTTAGAATACGTCTGGATATCTGATGGGACCTTAGTTCATAAATGAACTCCATATCCAAACTTCTTAGACTGTATGGATCACTGAACCTAATCAGTATCCGGCACCTTGCCACCCACAGTATCCTCTTGAACCACCTGTCCATAATACTGTCCCTCTTCGTCAGAGGGAAAAACTATAACTCTGACAATCACTCTGTCAACCATGTCACCTTTGAAGCTTGGAATGATAACCGTCTCCTGAAGGAGGCTGCCGTCATCAAATCCGTAGAACATGTACTTATGATCTAAAACTGCTTCCTTATGTTTCTCCAGGATTGGATTAATACAAACTTATTGCATCTAGTGCAAAACCAACATTTGGTGTGGTACTTGACATCTCATGATTGACTCAATTGCCTAAGCAAGTGATCTGCATGCACATCCCTCTCCCCTTTAGTCTGTAAGACACCTTTAGAGAGGGTGACTCCATCACCTGCAGGTACACCACCATGCTAGGAGTCAACTATTCCAAAAACCATTAGAATATCTGTCAAAGTACCCACATTGGGAAACTACCCAAATCCAGATCTAAAACCATAGATCTAGAAACCGGAATGTCAAATATTATATCCATATCTTGTCTGGAGAAACAACTGTGTGACGACCACAGTACAACCGATCGTAGTATAGGAATTTTACTTCCTACTCTGTGTATGTCATCCAGATACCATGACATCACACCCTACTACCTTCTTAACTGATCCATCCCCTATTCTGATTGAAGTCAAACCTATGACTGTCACATCAAAATTAGATGATCTATCTCCGCTATAACTGGTCAAGTCTATAAATAGATATAAGCATCTTGCCCATTATGCTTCCGTTGCTCCCACTGACTACGACAACCCTCCTACCGGGTCTCATAACCTGGAACAACAGTAGTGTCAAGTCTGGGTAAATAAGAACCTCCCTGTCACCGTCCTTGAGCCTACCGAAGTACCTCTCGGGTGTCTGAGGTTACCTACCATATCTGCGGAGTGGCTATTGGAATGTCAAACTTGATTGAATGTATAGGTCCTATTAAATTTTCCGTAATCGTTCGCGGTTCTGGAATCACTTCCAGTTCTACCATACTCCCACTACTGTTTTCTGAAAAAGATCCATTTTTACTAAAACTGTGGCGAGTCAAGAACAATATCACTATTGATCTTCCAAATGGTAGAATATCAACCCTCATCATAGCCAGGGTCAACCCACAAACAGCCATTACAGAAACGTGCCCTGAGTTATCCAGTGTCTGGTTTTAAGCATAAGCTGGACAACTCCCCGTACCTTAATATCTTTTAAGGTACGAACTATTCTATATCCAATATAGAAACTTTGGCACTTTATTTAATTGGAACCATATTCAATCCATGCATCTGTCTCCAGTGCATATCAACTTAATGGAAAGAGGCTAATCAGCATTACTCAACTTAGGAATCCATCCAATTATGAGTAACCTGAAAGAGAAACACGTTTCTCAAAACCATCACTATCATCTGAATACCAATCACAAGAATCTACATCTTCGATCTCTTTGAAGAATCCCGATACTTGTGACACCTGGTTCTCCACTTTATTCTTATACCCACAACTTCTCAAAACTTAGACCTTGTATTTCTACGAAACACTTGTCTAAATACTAGAGAAGTTATAAGTAAATAGAACATAGTACGAGGACCTACCCCTTTGTCCTGATGAACACTTGGACAACATACAATACTCTGTATAAGTCCGCTGAGTTGAACAACTCAAAACCTGTGCGTTGTAGGTGGAAAACTGTACCCTGGCGATTTCCTCAAATATCACCAATTACAACGAATTCCGATATAATGAGGATGATCACCTAATTCCCAATATCTTACTCCCACTCATCATCTGTAAAACCATACAGATATGTGAATGAAACCTGGTAAATATATACCCTTGGAGTAAGTGTCTAATCGGGAAAACAGTTTTTCCTTTAACAATGTACTGAAACATGAAAATGTTTCGTAGGGGTATCCTGGTATTCATAGCAATGCCTCTTCCATAATCCAATTCATGACTTCAACTGTATATTTTATTGCCATCTCTCCAAATCCCTTTATTTGTCTTTAGTCGTTACCTTCTGTACACCATCGTTAGGCTAAATGGTTTTCTTCCTTCCCTACCGTTCGGCACCAGCCTATGGTTTGGAAGAAGACTATCCAGTAAGCATAATAGGTGTACCCTCCTAAACTAAGGAGTACTCGCATCTTGAGAGAAGGTGATGATAAAAGACAACTGAATAATACCTTATTCTTTTAAAGGTGAAATAGGAGTGGCGATGAAGTACGCGGTTTTGGTCGTGAATGATATCAGTCGCAATTTACTCTGCCCTCTTTCTAATCCCTTTATTTTGTCTTTACATATTACCTTCTGCACACCCTACTTAGGCTAATTGGTTTTCTTCATTCCCTACCTTTCGGCACCAGCCTATGGTTTGGAATAAGACTATCCAATAAGAGTAATAGGTGTACTCTCCTAAACCAAGGAGCTCTCGCAACCTGAGAGAAGGTGATAATAAAAGACAACTGAATAAACCAATTCTATTTCTCCTGAACCTGGATCCATCCTCGAAGAAGTCCCTTCGAGTTCGTATATAACCATACGATGGATCTATCCAATGGAAGTGGATATCCGTAGTAATACGGGTGTTCTGAGAAATTCAAAGGGTAAAAGAAGTAGTGGCAATGACTTATGCAACATAGACAATCCAAAAGCCAGTATTTTAAGAAGGTTCGGTCAACCTGGTCACTGAGTCATAGTCTAGGGTCGGTCAAAGGTCGCTGCCAAATAGAGAGAGAGAAAAGAAACACTCTGCGTGCACTCTAACCTAGATCAGAATGGTCATCACTTTATCTAATCCGGAAACCTCCCACTGTCCTGTCAAATTCTCCTCCAAACCTAAAGAAGAATCAATCGGAATCACCCGAAGAGTAAACCAACACATCAGTGGGAATCGGGATCCAACTCTCATCGCATGATAACGTGACGGAATCCACTCGCGTTATCACACTCCAGAAGGTATGCGCATGCCTGGCAAGTTTCAGTTTCTTTAGAAACTCCCGATATGGTTTTTGCCCCATGTTCTTATGACCTTGGCGAAAGTCAACAAATCATAAGTCACATGTCAAGTTCTGCCCGTCATTATCTTGTTACTTTGAATCCACCCGTACATACCCTTGACGAAAGCCAACAAGGTAATACGACTGTCCCAAACCAACACATCTATCTATGCAACAAATGAATACCCCAGCAACTACCAAACACTATGCCTTGACGAAAGCCAACAAACATAGCTTGAATATTACTGACCATCCATAAGAAACGACGGAGGGCTACGGCTGGTTTTTGGCGAAAAACCTTTAACGTAATGAACTTGATCTCGTTGAAGGAACCTGATAGCTTTTTAAAATATAGTGGCGAAAACCTTTTGCTAAAGAGGTCACTCCCGGTAAAGGGATCTCGGCTCTTTCCTCGTGGAATGAGGTGCAGGATATTCCACTGAATACCGCTATGCAAAGCAACATATAATCGACTATAGTGAAGTTATTACTCTGACGCAAACTTCTGCCCAAGGGGTCAGTCCCGGTGAAGGGATATCAGCCCTTGCCTCGTCGAATGAGGTGCAGGATATTCCACTGAATACCGCTATGCATAACAAAAGGAAACGTCTTTGTAACAACACTTTTTAAATTTGTTCCAACAACATAAAACAGGTTTGTTATACTTTGCATTGATCAGAATCAACGCAGTCCCATCATTCGATCACACCAGAAAAGAACGAAAATAAAATGTACGTATATGCCATCCGCATTCGTCACTGGGTCCCGTCATCACTCGTTAGGTTACTTAACTAACGACAGAGCGGGGGCTGGACTAGCGCGGGTGTAAAACATATACAACATCTAATAGTATATAAACCAATATACAATAATCGCTCCAGGCGTGATAGTATGCAACATTACAGAAAAGTAATAAGCATCACAGAACAATACAGATATCTGGGATCCCCGAGTTTCACAGAGCCGCTGCTGAAACTCGACGTTCCCCTGTCGTGTGGATAGCCTGTGCAATGAAACCTAGACCCCTACGGGCGCGGCAAGTTACCCGCCAAAACCTGAAGCGAGGCAGCCCCCTACAGCATAGTGAATGGACCACCCAGCACTCCACGGAATCCGGTAATCTTGGGCACCCCTCCTTGGGTCAACCTGTACCCCCTACGAGTGCGGCGAATAGTCTGCCAATTCTAGAGTGGGACCCCTCTGCCTCTCAAAGCCATGAGATGCGGACCCGTTGCCCTCCCGAACCCGGCTATCCGTGCACTCCGTCGCGGGGCAGAACCTAGTACAGTAATGAAAAATAGTACAATAGGTACATCGACCGCAACCTGGTCGTGCCCCAAAAGAATATTATACAACAGGCAGTGACGGCTGTCCACAAGTTGGACGCTCGCCCCGCAATATCAAATGTACAAATAAACTCAAACTGTACTACCATTGCACACTACTATCCACCACGACAAATCCGCAACATCACAGCACAACACAGAACATCAACGCGAATGTCACGTTCGCAAACCCGTCTAAAAGAACTATAGCAATCAAACGCGGTTTACCGATCAAATGACATTCCCGGTCGGAGATATAATGTAAGCACTGTAAACGAACGTGTTTAAATTTCGATCGACCAAAGACCAAATACCAAAAAGTGGGCCCCACGACTTACTGGTGAACAGTAACAAAACCTGGGCCAAAACGATATTTACCAAAAATCACAAAATCTATCAGAGAACCCACTGGAAAAATTTGGGATCATGAACACACCAAGTGGCCGCGGATGCGCGGCCAAACCAGGGGTTTGGCCGCGTTCCCACGGCAAGTTGGAGGAATCACGAGACCAAATTTTGTCGTGGTTCTTAGAAAAGCCTGCACAGATTTTTAAGACATGTAGAATTAATTTTTGAGACCATTTAAAAACAACAGAAACTGTCGGGCTAGAAAATTATGTTTTTCGATTTTCGGTTCGATCGACGTTTTGAACGCGTTAGCACAAGTTAGCATAGCAAAATGGTGAGGCTCTGATACCACTGTTAGTCTACGCTAGCGCCCCGGCAGTCTACAGACGCCAAATGCGGAACAAAAAACTTTTAACTGGCGCTATCGTATACTTTAACCCGGATCTACCATTATTGCTAAACTAACAAACTGTAAAGAGTGTAGAAAGGTTATACCGAACAATCTGAGTCCTTCGTTCTTCAACCATCATCCCACGCTCCGTTGCGGCTGCTCCGATCTCGTCGATCTCCCATCTCCTCGTCGAGGTGGCACCACATGATCGATTCTTTAAACGGGCTCCCGCCTCTGACTCGAGGCAACTCGATCGTCAAGTTTGCTAAAAGAGACGACCAAGAATGATGTAGAGAATGAGTAGATGACTTTGTCTCACTTCGTCCAAGTCCGTGGACGATCGGTTAATGAAGTTGCCGAGGGAATCGGGTGATGGAATGAAATGGACTGTGAAATTCCATACACCGATAAAACCTATCATAATCTTTTCTAGCAAATGAAAACTCAAGTGAGAGAGAGTGTGTGGAGAGAGAGGGGGCCGGCCTCTTTATAGAAGGAGGGAGGTCATGGTAGGAGGAGGGAGGTGACCACAACAAGAAGCTTATCATGAACAAATATCTTAACCAATCCAAAACACATTAATGCAAATGGTGATTCAAATAAACACCTCATCTAGCCATTAATGAAACCATTAATGCACTAATGAGTCATGAAGCCTAGTCATCATCTAGAAGCTTCTAGAAGCATGACTCACTCTCATCCAAGAAAAGATAAATCCGTCTTTAACCGAATGTTAAAAGACGGCTGATAGAAAACTGGAAACTGGCAACTTCCAAAAGTGATCCTGAAACGACTTTCAGGATAACCCCGAAACTGTATAAATATACCCGCATTTGTATTACGACCGAATACAAATGCAACTGAGACAAAGATATTATACCTACTCAATATAATACTCAGATCCGGCTTAAACCAAAGCCGACCAGTATCATCTGCCCGAAAACTGACACGTGCGTAAACGCACGTGCATTTTCCGAACCCTGTCATAAAACCATACGGCCTCTACAACGTTTCGCCCGAACTTGGGAAACTGTCTGTGGGGGACTCTAATGACTCGTCAGCACCCTGGCAGTGGGTTTAACCACAAACCGTCAGCGGCACTAGCTATGCGTAACGGCTGCCCATGGACTGACCTCAAGGGAAGCTGATGAGCGAACTCAAGGGAGGCCGATGAGTGAACTCATCCAGAAACCCTACCGAGCCTAACAGTGACAATGTATATACAGTCCGGTCCGTTCGTCTATGAGTATCGCATATCCGCCTAGGGGGCTAGTAACGTCAGACCCCCATTAGCAGTATAAGTCGTGTCGGAGTGAAGCCCAATAACACCCTGAGATACTACTGGAGTACCTACCGGTAAATCTCCTGCCACGGCCGTGGGCTTTGTGTAATGGCTCTCCTAGACACAGCACGATCTCGCCCCCAATACCGGGAGAGACGAATCCCCTGCCGATCCGCTCACGTGCCTCCATATGGCTCGGGACTGTACCCAAAAGCTACCTGTTTGCACGACTCCTTTGAGCCATGGTAGGGTAGAAATCAAAGCACAGTGGGAACTCACACGAGACAAATGACGACCTCAGGTCGATGAACTAACCTGTACACATGTCACCAGGGAACTGCTATCTGACGATAGATATAATACTAACTAGCAGATTCCCGGCGAGTCCTGTCCGGTGTACTAATAACCCAATGAGCACCTGTATACATCTTAGGTGATCCAACTGACACCAGTGGCTTGAGAGACCGGCCACCGCCCCTCGTCGGGGTCTCGACTGTATACACTAGTCTACTCCGGAGTATCGATGCCCTGTCTCGAAACTCCCACGACTAGGGACCACAATTAAGGATATGCATATAAACTACCCAACTCTCACGTATATGATCGCCATCATACAGTTGGTAGTAAAGCAAGATCCTAAGGGCTCTATCAAAGTGTAACATGCAATCAGTCACCTGAACATGTACACGACTGATAAAGGCAAACCAGATAGCATACTATCATCTCGAGTAAGACTGTTCTACCGGTATAGGTCCTCCGCAATCATTGCAATCACGTACCTGCGATCCAATAATTGACTATGAGGGCACTATCTCCAACACTTATGCCTTGGAACCCACATCCCATCAGTGACTCAGACATATTCTAAGGCAGTATCACCTGATCATGGAGATGGTTGATCTCCAGGGGATCGAGGTTAGGAGAGTAGACTCAGAGGACAACACGACGGATCCACTCACAAAGGCCTTTTCCCAGAGAGAGACTTTTATGGAATGGTTGAGTATGAGATACTAAACCACTGTTATCAGATGGACCTAGTGCAAGTGGGAGATTGTTAGTTATATGTATGCCCTAGAGGCCATTACTATACATGAGATGTATATTGTAGTGGATGCTTGGACATATATAGGGAGGACTTTCTTGCTCGACATGATAGTATGCTATCTGGTTACTCTTTACCTTAACGTGTACACTGATCGTCTCTCTGTTACATGTTGGTAAAGCCCTTAGGATGTGTACTTGACTACCTGGACTATGATGCGGATCATACTAGTGGGGACATGGTAGTACATAAGTACATCCTTCAAAGGTCCCTAGTCGTGGGTGTATCGAGACGGGGCATCGATATACCAGAGTAGACTAGCGTATAGCTTCTCGACCCATATAGATGGGCGATGGATGATCCCATATCCATTGGTGTTTGACATCAGAGATGATATACGGGTGCTCAGTGGAGACTGGGTACACTGGACGGACTCTCCGAGAACTCCCAGATGGTATTATACCTCGTCAGATGGCAGTTCTCTGGTGACACTGGTACAGGTTAGTCTGTACACCCGAGATCGTCATAGAGTCTTGTGTGATTCCCACTGTGCTTTAATTTTCACCTTACCACGTCCAAGAGGGCGTGCAAAACGGTGGTTTTTGGGTACAGTCCCAAGTCACATGGAGGCAATGAGCGATAGGAGGGGTTTCGTCTCTCCCGGTATTGGGGGTTGATGTTACGCTGTTCTCGATTGGCCATAACAGGGAAGTCCCTAGCTAGGGCTGGTTTAGAGATTACTCGTAAGTGTTACCAGTAGTTTCTCGACCCGTTATAAGCCTCATATCGGCATGACTTATTGGTTATTGGGGTCTGACGTTTACCACCCCTAGACTTGATATGCAACATATCAGACGAGGAGACCAGACGGTACGGTAGTGTCACTGTCAGGCTTTTGCAGGAGTTGGAGCGGGCTTGCTTGCTGATCTTCTGATCGCTCAATTCCCTGGTAGCCGTTACGTCCAGCTAGTACCGCTGACGGCTTATGGGTGCTTGATATGATCATCACCTACTGCCGGCGTATTGACGAGTCTTTAGAGTCCTACATAGAGGTTTTACTGGCTCAGGAAAAACGAAATAGGAGTGCATATGTGATATGTGCGGGACCGAGAATAATGCGTGTATGTGATACCGTATTCTATTCTCGCGGCTTTTGTATCGGCCAGTTATATGTGATATAGCCAGGTTATCGAATCAAGTGTTGATTCGATAAGTTGGTACATTTTGTGTTAGTCGGTTATATGTGATATAGCCGGATTATTAAATCAAGTGTTGATTTAATAATTTAGTGTATAATTGTATATTGGATATACTAATTTACATTAACTAACATTGGCTCACTTAAGCATTCTTTTCTCACTTATGTGTACATGTAATATATATGTGATATATATTGATGTGCATTATTTATTCTTATGTGTCATGGTTGTTAATACACTATGCATGGGTGTATAAGACATATACCATAATAATTATATTGGTGGGGTTTAATTAATCAAAGTAAATACAAAATTAGTGGATAATTGTTCAAGTGCATGAAACTTTGAAAGCTTGTGAGTGCATTGACCAAGTCCACTAGTTTTGTTTTACTTGAGATATTTATTAACCTAACCACTATAATTAGCCATGGTTATGTCTCTACATGAGTTAGTATATGATACCCACTCACCCATGGTTAGCTCTCTCACTTGATTATTTTCATTCTCATCTATTTGTTCATCTTCTTCCTCAAAGCCAAAAGCTTTCTAGGCTTTGATCCAAAGTGAGAAATATTGTGAGAAAAAAAATTCTAAAGTGTACCCACTTCCTATTTCATCATCCTCTACTAGACTAGCACTTTAGTTTAGGGTGTTTGCTTCACTTTGGTGAAGTGGTAGCTTGAGTTAGTAATCCTTCGACGTAGATCATCTTCGGCTTCGAAGACTTCAAGAAAAACCGTTGCCCTCTTCTCATAGAGCCGTCCAAGAGTCCGGGAGTTCGATGATCGCAGCGAAGGGACTACTACAAGGAGCATATGAAGTGAAGGACCGATCTACAAAGGTTGTATTTCGATTTCACTTAGAAAGTAAATGGTTTACTTTGTTTCCGTATTGTATTCTAGTTAACGATCATGTTCAGAGTTCCTTTCAACGGCAAAAATTTGAAAATGGCATGGACGATACCTCCCGAAACCTTGATACCGTCGAGGGGAACCCTACACAAACAACCCTCGTCGTTGACGTACAAACGTCCAACGACCAAATACAATATCCAATCGCAAAACCAAGAAAAACCAAATACCAGAAAACATAGCCAAAATCCTAACTAGGGTCGCTATACATGAAAACTGCCACGCCAAAAATCCAATCGCACCAATACTCATTCACAACACATATAATTATCGTAGATAATAATATATACATCATCACCACTTCCATTAAAACCCACGTCTAATTTTTACCGGAAAACTAGTAAGCAACTTTTACCGCAATTTAGCACAAGTCTAGAAATTTAACAATTCGAGCAATTTCCAACAACACAAAGTAGCTTAACTTAGTGATCCAAACCATTTTCATAATTTTTAATCTCACCCAATTATGTTTTAGAAAAACCTAGTTTGCATAAAAACTCAATAAGACAAATTAGGAAATTAACAAATATCATACTCACAATATGATTAGGTTAACCAAGTCTACACTTCAAGATTAACCACTTAACCACATCAAAATATTAACTTAAAATTCATAAACCTTATCATGAATTGTAACATTTCACAAAAGATAAAATGTTAATTTTGGGAATTTTTATAATTTAATATTATTTTATTGAATATTTTAATATTTTGGAATTATTAAATACAAATAAATGGGGAAAAATTTTGGAAAATTTTGGAAAATTCTAAAATAGGGTAAATTAGATAATTATGACATTTTAAAGTTTTTGTGATTAATTTGACACTAATTTAGTGCTAATCGCGATTAAAAATCGTTAATCGGTTTTTAGCTTTTTGTGCAACACATGCACATATCACTTTTTCACACTTGTGCATTTTCTTGCCATGCTTTTCATTTGGGTTTACTATTTGAGTGAGAAGGGTTTTAAAAGGAAAAAGAAAAGGAAAAGAATAAAGAAATGGGTAGTTGGTGAGAGAAAGAGAGGTATGGGCTTCTTTGACTAAGGACTTAACCATTTCTCCCCTCATTTCCCTCCCTCTTCTCCCTTCTCCTGCTGCTGCTCCTGCACCTCCTTTCCCTCCCTTTTTCAAGCTCCAAAACACCTCTAAAACAACCCCAAAACCCAATCTCCATTTCATTAAATGTGTGCACAATCCCTAGATCTACACTTGGTGCTAAAGAAGCAAGGATTTTGGCCACTAGGGGCAACTCAAGAAAATTCTTGAGTTGCCAAATGAGGTATTTTCTGGACCTTAAACTTAGTTTATGCATTTCCTTTACCCTCATATTAAGATCGAATCGATATTGTGTGATATTGTGGACTTGTGGATAACCTAGTTAGGGTTGTGATGATTTATGGGTTGTAATATGGAATTGAGGTCAGTAGAGGTTATACCATCACCCTAGTGTATGAATTGGAAATCCAAAACCTGAAGCTTAAACCATAATACGGATTTTAGAAACCGATATCGGGGAATTTATGAAATCTGTGAAGGGTATATTGAATCTGCTATCACCCGAGACACCCTAAATTAAAATTGATTGGACAGTGACACGTGCAGGCACCCAGGAAGCTAACCCCAAGACCCCAGCTCCCACTTCTTCTTCTCGGCCGCCAATTTATCCCCATTGGCCGCAAATTGCGGCCTGGGTCCCACCATTTTGGCTCGTATTGGTTCTGTAGCTCCTACATGTTCATGTTAGACCCCTGGTATATATAGATTTGTATAAAGTGACCTAGGGTAAAATCTGGGACATATTTCTTAAGTTGCTGTTTTAGATTCATGTTTCCGTATTCCGTATTTTTAATTCTGCAATTGTGGATTGTGTTTTGCCTCGACTATTTGGCGTTTATACGACGATATAGAGGATGTGTTGATGGTTTTGAAGGCGTGCCATGGGTTTTAACCTATAGGCCTCTTATCGTATCATTTTGGATTTCATGTGCCGTTTTAGCTTTGATTTGGTTTTAATGCGCATATACGATATTTTGATGTGTAGGTACCCTATGAAGACTTCGGGACGACAAGCAAGCGCGTGGCGACGTCCACAAATGAAGACGCTAGGTGAGTAGATTATATCTACTGGGGGAAGTCGGGTGGATGGCGTATAGCACCCCCGCAGTCCGTAGTTGTTATTATATATGATAGTTATGTGTATTATGGATAGTGTAGGGTTAGAAGTGACTAGTGTAGTTCATAGTCGCGAACCCTAGAATAGAATTACACCTACACGCACATCCTTGCATATTACTTATACTGGCACTGTGTTGATGATATTGGATGACTTTGGAGATGAGTCAATGAAATTGGGCTTTGTGCCGCGAGATCGGTGATGTGATATGATTCGTATTTGGGATACGAAATGTGATTCTTGCGGGCTTGGGATGTGTGTTTACCTCCGCATGCATATTTTATTGATGGTATCGATTTATACTAGACATAGAATAGTACCCCAGATTATATGATATGTTGATAGTGATACCTGAAGTGTGATGAGATAGTGTGATATTGACCCGTACCCAGCTATTGGGATGCCGTACGACGATTTACCGTATGAGCTTTACATTGATGATAGATCCGCACTCATGACTTGAGGATGTCATATGATATACTGTATCGTACGCGATACTATTGAGGCGGAATCACCGACTATTATATCTATATATATATCGACTCAGATGTTAGGCGGTTTCCTTACCTGTAGCTCAGCTTGTTAGTTCAGCTGTATAGTTTAGTGTAGTTGTTAGAATAGATTAGGCTCCTACCTATTTCAAAACTAGCGGGTCGTGGGTATTTTAAAAGACGGGTCAAGGAATCTACGGACATTTCAAAAGGCGTATCTTTTCATAAAAACACCGTAGCCCCTATTTTCAAAACCCCATGATTCGTGATATTTCAAAAGGCACCATTTGTAGGACTTATATTAGATTAATGCAGATTAGTTATAGTTGCGTCTAGATTCAGCTCCCACTTTTTTTGTGGTTCGCTTTGCATCGCATTCTTATATTATGTTTCATACTCCATTATTGATATCATGCTGTTAGGACACCAGCACCATTACCGATGTTGCGTATGTACCACGTACACTTACTTGCCGGCTCACACACATCTTCATCGGTAATTGCCATGTCACGTACACCTTAGAAAATACTATTGCTTGACATAACCTATTAGCTAATAGTTTAGACATTGTAGTTATTACCTGCTACTTCATGCATACTGATATTCATTGTTATGCCGCATTCATGGATTCTCATGCATATATTCACTATTTTACGTGTTACTGAGGTTTTGGATTTGGATTTCCGTGAGATTTTCTGGATTTGGAGGAAAACCGCAAAAACACAGATAAACATTTTCTCTCTTTTAAAATAAAAAGTGCGGTTTTCCCATGATGTATGAGTCGTCCACCATGAGTTTGCTGATGGATTTGGAAACCCGATTCGAGGAGACGGATGAACCGTTTCGGGTACATGGTGGACCCGGTGCGGTACCCCGGGGCAAGATGAATGTGGTGATGACGTTGAGCCTGGCAGGGGAGCACTACCGACCGGTGATTTTACCTGACGCGTCGGATATCCGGAGGATACCGTCGTGGTCTTGAGATTGATGGTAGGGGCCGGTCTGGACTGACGGCGCCCTAGATTTTGTGATTGAGATACAGAGATATCGGGATATTTGGATTACGTTTTGTGCCGATGTTAGGCACTGTTTTATGCTGATTTCATTATGATACCTCATTTTAAAAATACAAAGGAAATCTCACTAAAGTATGAAAACAGTTTCTTCATTTACATGTATTATGTTCTCATGCATTCATACCTCATTCTTATGTTATATTGCTACCTGAGGCACTGACACAGGCACAGGAGATTACACTCGGGTTAGATATTTACCCTAGCCTTGTTATAGGCTGCATGTTTTATATTGAGGATTTTGTACTGATCGTTTTGACCTAGGATTATGTCTTGCGTTCGGTTTCTGCTTGTAGTTATTCTCTATTCACGAGTTGGCAACTCACCCCCGTTGTGCCACAGTTCTTGCAGGTTTTGCCGTACAGGTTTCTTTGCGGCATTTCTGGCACATTGCTTCCTTGCGGGTGAATTGCATTTGGTAGGTGGTTCCTTTTGCATCAAAACCACCATTGTACTTATATTATTCTTTGTATCTAGAATTTCCATCAACCAAATTTGTTTATTGTTTCAGACTCAGACTTTAGTGATGTTTTATTTGGCCTTAGAGTCGCGCTTAGTAGTATTGCGGTTTTCATGCTTACTGTGTTTCTTTTGGATCGATCCTCGCCTTTCGGCGTTGTATATTATATTGCATGTGTGGTTGTGACCGTCAATTGACGAAGAGCTAGCTCCCGCTTGGGGATGCCTTTTATCATTGTATATATGTTATGCTTGTTGTATCCCGTTCGGGGCCAGTATTTACAAAAGAAACTCTGCCGAAATTTTTAGAAAAGACTTTACCTTTTAAAAATGCACTTTCGGCTTAGTTATTTAAAACCCTCGACTTCAAACATATTTTCCTTCACTTCTTTAAACCAGTTTTCTTCACTTACTCTTAAAATGGTTTTAGATTTCTGGGCTTTGGCTTACTTGGATCAGATGGAGTCCTATAGATTTCATATGGTTCGAGGGCCAGTCACGTGCTCTTTCGGGTCGTGACAAAGTTGGTATCAGAGCGCTAGGTTGACCTTGGTTCGAGTCTAAGTTTGACTATGTGGAGCCTAGGGCGTTTATATATATACGGAACTTAGGCTTGACCTTACGGAACTTAGACTTAGTCGAGGGGGTATTAGACCCGAACTTTCGTCGTATAGGATGACCCTTGGTTGATGGAATAGGTGACTAAAGTAGAGTGACGTACCGTTGGTATGTTCCGCGGCATACTTACGACACGCCACTCCGCTTCAGAAACCTTAGGATGTACATATTTTCGAGATCAGAGTTTCTCTTTATATCCATGATTATACATCCATTTGAGATCCCCGATTCTATTAGTCCATGATCATACCTTCATTGATGCTGTTCCTTCTTATGATCGTGTATCCACTCTGGATCTGTTGTTTCCTTTCTTGCCATTGATCTGCTCTCTTCGATACTCGATTGAGGTTCCTGTCGCCATGTTTGAGCGCAGTTTGGGCTGCTGCTAGGGTTACGGTCAGTGCGAGCTCGTCTGGTACGAGGGCTGACCATTGTGTTTTCTGGTGACATGGGAACGTCTCGAGTTAGTATTGATGACTGTGACCTCAAGTGGAGGCGAGTGCTTGGTTTTGCACCGGATGATCGGGCCATTGTTAGAGCTGCCAGTTGAGAGAGGACTGTTGATGTACATCATACCTCAGAGATTATGATGTCGCCTACCGTGCAGACAGAGGGACCAGCTGTTGCTGAGATTGACGGGATGTCGCTTTCGGAGCTTACGAGCTTAGATTGTCGGAGCTTCCAGACAGATATGAGACAGATTATAGCTAGTCTACTCGATTTGAGAGACGAAGGTGATTCGTCCGATTTATGCACCGGAGCGGGCCCAGTTGAGTTGAAGATTTCCAGTGTGGAGAGTCTTACTCAGATCTAGAGCAGACCGATTCAGAGATGACCGCCAATGTGTCGTCTTTCCTGGAGGATTGAGGCGCTGTTCGGCGTGCAGGTGAATGAGCCAGTTGCTGCTGCAAATGACGAGATATCGCCCAGATGGTTGGAGCTGCTGCAGCGTGAGCATATACTTAGAGAGATGATAGCGAGTCGCCAGTCACCTGAGGATGAATGACTAGGACATTTGGTTCGTCCGTTTACCGATGCGAGGTCATCAGATAGATTGAATCCAGCTAGAGACGACTTCACGCAGATTCGTTGAGAGTCGATTGAGACGATCGAATGTCAGGAGCCCATTTTCCAAGTTTAAAGTATACGGAAAGACATGCAGGTGATTCTATGGACCCTCTAGAAGAATGAAACCCTAACTCGACTTAATGACCGTGTGAAAGCCTTTGAACCTTAGGGTTTACGGCAGTTCCGCGGCGCCATTAGTGAGGCTTGGGTTTGCCCTTCTACGGCTGGACCACCGACGCTGAGGCATGTACTCGATACTATTAAACTGTACTCAAGATGTTGATCTCTTGGGGGATTATAAGATTCTGACGAGTCGATCGAATGTTTCGACATCATTCGGATATCATGTGATGGGATGCATTGCTTGGGAGACTCCAGATACGAGTATAGCCGTTGGAGCATAGTCCATGCAGCCACGATGAGACGAGTCCGAATCAGTCGACATTGAAGCAGAGTGAAGAAAAGAGTTCGCAAGAGATTTCGACGAGATGACGTCCCACTCCGCTGATATTAGAGATGTGATACACACCCAGAGGCGTTGTATATGGATATATCTTCCAGAAAGAAGCGCGATAAGTATGCAGCCGTTCCGGAACAAGAATTTGCTTCAGCAAGGGATGATGACTTCTGGGCAATTCGGCAGGGATGAGATTTGAGAGAGACTTCAACATGACCTTTCTGGAATACTATACGAGAAGACCTGACCCAGGAGTGGTCATATTGCGCACAACCAGCAGGCCAGAGTTAGCATTGTCGACGAGGTAGTTGACCAGATTCGGATAAAGGAACTTACCCAGATGCGTTGCGAATCGATCAAGGACGGACGAGTATTGAGTATTCCTCCGATGGTTGGGACGTGTTCCCGAGGACCTGTTCGGCCTGACATCTTCTACAGAATGATGAAGCTACAGAGTACGCGATTTCGAGTCCGTGTGAGAGACTTCAGATTGACCGTGGCCGAGAACAGTGCAGTGCGTAGATATGCATGGCGTGACGTCATAGTGGACGACGATAGAGACAGGTGGAACCAGAGGTTCGGGCGAGACGCTGACGAGCTGTCATTGCTTCCCGTCGAGACCAGAGGTCAGATATGCTTACAGAGGCATTGAGATGCAACCAGATTCCGAGAAATATTGTGTTGAGGACACAGATGTCTATCGAGTGAGAAGAGATTATGCAGGAGAGCCAGCCTCTGTACAGTTCGGCATAGGCAAGATCGGAAGAGACCTTGAGCAGGATTCCTTCCAGGACATTGCTGCAATGATATTTGCACCCAGGATCAGATATGTGACGTGCATTCAGAGAGCCAGAGGCCGACGCCAGTGATGGGCTGCCTCACGAGTGGTCGTGAGGATTGACCGATAGGTGACCAGAGAAGTGCCAGAACGGAATCGTCCCCGTTAGCACACCTGACAGGGCCGATGAGCCGATTGACTGCGAGATAGGTAATCCTCAGAGAAGATAAGGACCCAGAGTCAGAGAGCGTCAGACCGTGAGCAAGAGGCAAGTAGATATCTTGCGCTGCTAGCAGTGGATGCACCGACTCCTTCTCGACCTCGAAGGAGGAACTACCGACGACGGTACTATGATTTGTGATTTTGTGATTCGATTATCACGTATACGTCATTTTGGATTTCGGTATTTTGGGCGTTCTGTTTGCATGATTTAGTTTTGATTACTGAGTTTCATGATATTTGTTTCATGCACCCACTGGATATTTATATTTTGCGCATAGTTATTACATTCGAGGTTTTGATTGTGAATTCACGCCCACCTTATACAGTGATTTAATTTACACTTCCAGTAGAGTTTTCATGCACCTTTAGTGTTTTGATATACGATTTTGGTGCACGCCAGATGCACTAAATCGGGATTCTTCGTGCATGTTACATGCACCTGATTTGGTTGCTGTCAGGCACACACGTTGCCTATGACAGATGTTTCGTGCACACCCGTTGCACCTAGATATTGTTTTGTACACCTGTATGACACATATATGGATTTTTATTCCTTGCGCACCAGACGCATAGGATATTCTCTATGTATTGATGTCTTCGGAGCCCCGACAAATTGGAATATTACAAAAATTGTTTAAGTATTGGGGGTTTAAATTTAAATTCGGGGACCGAATTTCTTTAAGGGGGGTAGATTGTAACATTTCACAAAAGATAAAATGTTAATTTTGGGAATTTTTATAATTTAATATTATTTTATTGAATATTTTAATATTTTGGAATTATTAAATACAAATAAATGGGGAAAAATTTTGGAAAATTTTGGAAAATTCTAAAATAGGGTAAATTAGATAATTATGACATTTTAAAGTTTTTGTGATTAATTTGACACTAATTTAGTGCTAATCGCGATTAAAAATCGTTAATCGGTTTTTAGCTTTTTGTGCAACACATGCACATATCACTTTTTCACACTTGTGCATTTTCTTGCCATGCTTTTCATTTGGGTTTACTATTTGAGTGAGAAGGGTTTTAAAAGGAAAAAGAAAAGGAAAAGAATAAAGAAATGGGTAGTTGGTGAGAGAAAGAGAGGTATGGGCTTCTTTGACTAAGGACTTAACCATTTCTCCCCTCATTTCCCTCCCTCTTCTCCCTTCTCCTGCTGCTGCTCCTGCACCTCCTTTCCCTCCCTTTTTCAAGCTCCAAAACACCTCTAAAACAACCCCAAAACCCAATCTCCATTTCATTAAATGTGTGCACAATCCCTAGATCTACACTTGGTGCTAAAGAAGCAAGGATTTTGGCCACTAGGGGCAACTCAAGAAAATTCTTGAGTTGCCAAATGAGGTATTTTCTGGACCTTAAACTTAGTTTATGCATTTCCTTTACCCTCATATTAAGATCGAATCGATATTGTGTGATATTGTGGACTTGTGGATAACCTAGTTAGGGTTGTGATGATTTATGGGTTGTAATATGGAATTGAGGTCAGTAGAGGTTATACCATCACCCTAGTGTATGAATTGGAAATCCAAAACCTGAAGCTTAAACCATAATACGGATTTTAGAAACCGATATCGGGGAATTTATGAAATCTGTGAAGGGTATATTGAATCTGCTATCACCCGAGACACCCTAAATTAAAATTGATTGGACAGTGACACGTGCAGGCACCCAGGAAGCTAACCCCAAGACCCCAGCTCCCACTTCTTCTTCTCGGCCGCCAATTTATCCCCATTGGCCGCAAATTGCGGCCTGGGTCCCACCATTTTGGCTCGTATTGGTTCTGTAGCTCCTACATGTTCATGTTAGACCCCTGGTATATATAGATTTGTATAAAGTGACCTAGGGTAAAATCTGGGACATATTTCTTAAGTTGCTGTTTTAGATTCATGTTTCCGTATTCCGTATTTTTAATTCTGCAATTGTGGATTGTGTTTTGCCTCGACTATTTGGCGTTTATACGACGATATAGAGGATGTGTTGATGGTTTTGAAGGCGTGCCATGGGTTTTAACCTATAGGCCTCTTATCGTATCATTTTGGATTTCATGTGCCGTTTTAGCTTTGATTTGGTTTTAATGCGCATATACGATATTTTGATGTGTAGGTACCCTATGAAGACTTCGGGACGACAAGCAAGCGCGTGGCGACGTCCACAAATGAAGACGCTAGGTGAGTAGATTATATCTACTGGGGGAAGTCGGGTGGATGGCGTATAGCACCCCCGCAGTCCGTAGTTGTTATTATATATGATAGTTATGTGTATTATGGATAGTGTAGGGTTAGAAGTGACTAGTGTAGTTCATAGTCGCGAACCCTAGAATAGAATTACACCTACACGCACATCCTTGCATATTACTTATACTGGCACTGTGTTGATGATATTGGATGACTTTGGAGATGAGTCAATGAAATTGGGCTTTGTGCCGCGAGATCGGTGATGTGATATGATTCGTATTTGGGATACGAAATGTGATTCTTGCGGGCTTGGGATGTGTGTTTACCTCCGCATGCATATTTTATTGATGGTATCGATTTATACTAGACATAGAATAGTACCCCAGATTATATGATATGTTGATAGTGATACCTGAAGTGTGATGAGATAGTGTGATATTGACCCGTACCCAGCTATTGGGATGCCGTACGACGATTTACCGTATGAGCTTTACATTGATGATAGATCCGCACTCATGACTTGAGGATGTCATATGATATACTGTATCGTACGCGATACTATTGAGGCGGAATCACCGACTATTATATCTATATATATATCGACTCAGATGTTAGGCGGTTTCCTTACCTGTAGCTCAGCTTGTTAGTTCAGCTGTATAGTTTAGTGTAGTTGTTAGAATAGATTAGGCTCCTACCTATTTCAAAACTAGCGGGTCGTGGGTATTTTAAAAGACGGGTCAAGGAATCTACGGACATTTCAAAAGGCGTATCTTTTCATAAAAACACCGTAGCCCCTATTTTCAAAACCCCATGATTCGTGATATTTCAAAAGGCACCATTTGTAGGACTTATATTAGATTAATGCAGATTAGTTATAGTTGCGTCTAGATTCAGCTCCCACTTTTTTTGTGGTTCGCTTTGCATCGCATTCTTATATTATGTTTCATACTCCATTATTGATATCATGCTGTTAGGACACCAGCACCATTACCGATGTTGCGTATGTACCACGTACACTTACTTGCCGGCTCACACACATCTTCATCGGTAATTGCCATGTCACGTACACCTTAGAAAATACTATTGCTTGACATAACCTATTAGCTAATAGTTTAGACATTGTAGTTATTACCTGCTACTTCATGCATACTGATATTCATTGTTATGCCGCATTCATGGATTCTCATGCATATATTCACTATTTTACGTGTTACTGAGGTTTTGGATTTGGATTTCCGTGAGATTTTCTGGATTTGGAGGAAAACCGCAAAAACACAGATAAACATTTTCTCTCTTTTAAAATAAAAAGTGCGGTTTTCCCATGATGTATGAGTCGTCCACCATGAGTTTGCTGATGGATTTGGAAACCCGATTCGAGGAGACGGATGAACCGTTTCGGGTACATGGTGGACCCGGTGCGGTACCCCGGGGCAAGATGAATGTGGTGATGACGTTGAGCCTGGCAGGGGAGCACTACCGACCGGTGATTTTACCTGACGCGTCGGATATCCGGAGGATACCGTCGTGGTCTTGAGATTGATGGTAGGGGCCGGTCTGGACTGACGGCGCCCTAGATTTTGTGATTGAGATACAGAGATATCAGGATATTTGGATTACGTTTTGTGCCGATGTTAGGCACTGTTTTATGCTGATTTCATTATGATACCTCATTTTAAAAATACAAAGGAAATCTCACTAAAGTATGAAAACAGTTTCTTCATTTACATGTATTATGTTCTCATGCATTCATACCTCATTCTTATGTTATATTGCTACCTGAGGCACTGACACAGGCACAGGAGATTACACTCGGGTTAGATATTTACCCTAGCCTTGTTATAGGCTGCATGTTTTATATTGAGGATTTTGTACTGATCGTTTTGACCTAGGATTATGTCTTGCGTTCGGTTTCTGCTTGTAGTTATTCTCTATTCACGAGTTGGCAACTCACCCCCGTTGTGCCACAGTTCTTGCAGGTTTTGCCGTACAGGTTCCTTTGCGGCATTTCTGGCACATTGCTTCCTTGCGGGTGAATTGCATTTGGTAGGTGGTTCCTTTTGCATCAAAACCACCATTGTACTTATATTATTCTTTGTATCTAGAATTTCCATCAACCAAATTTGTTTATTGTTTCAGACTCAGACTTTAGTGATGTTTTATTTGGCCTTAGAGTCGCGCTTAGTAGTATTGCGGTTTTCATGCTTACTGTGTTTCTTTTGGATCGATCCTCGCCTTTCGGCGTTGTATATTATATTGCATGTGTGGTTGTGACCGTCAATTGACGAAGAGCTAGCTCCCGCTTGGGGATGCCTTTTATCATTGTATATATGTTATGCTTGTTGTATCCCGTTCGGGGCCAGTATTTACAAAAGAAACTCTGCCGAAATTTTTAGAAAAGACTTTACCTTTTAAAAATGCACTTTCGGCTTAGTTATTTAAAACCCTCGACTTCAAACATATTTTCCTTCACTTCTTTAAACCAGTTTTCTTCACTTACTCTTAAAATGGTTTTAGATTTCTGGGCTTTGGCTTACTTGGATCAGATGGAGTCCTATAGATTTCATATGGTTCGAGGGCCAGTCACGTGCTCTTTCGGGTCGTGACATGAATCATCAAAACATGAACTTGAAGCTATATTAAACATCTAAATAAGCAAACTTTAAGGATTTAAACAACAATTAAGGATTAGGGTTAGGATTTTATACCTCACAAACAAGATCACAAACTTGCAAATTGAATTCCAAAACAGCCTCCCAAAATGCTAACTTTAATGAAGAACTAAGCTAGTTTAGGCTAAAAATTAAGGAGTATGGATTTGTATTTGAGTTTGTGTGAATATTTGATGATTTTTGATGTTTTATTTGAGCAAGAAGAAGATGGAAATGGGCAAGAACCAAGAGAGGGCAGCAAGCATTAATTGTTGTTTTAGGGGGGGTTTGGCCATGAAGGAAATAGGGGGGGTTTGTGTAAAAAGTGTGGAAAAATCTAGCTACAAATAGCAATAAATGCAAAAATGCCATCTTTTCTTTCTTTTCTTTCCTTTAAAAATTTAAATCCTTTTGCCACAAAAATATCTAAATATTTGATGGATGGTTTAACTTAATCTAGTGATTAGATTAGCATAGAACCACTTTAGAAGTAATTAACCAAAACCAAAATTGTAATTACCACTAATTAAGTGCTTAATTAAAATTTAAAATAATACTTTAATTCGGGAAAATTTTCAAAGTGGACCAAAACTTCCAAGTGACCCACAAACCCCGCAAACTAGCTTCATTCAAGTAAAACTAGTTGCAAACAAGTCTATACAGAAGTTTGATCACAATCGGTTAAAACGGAAAATACCGACTATTTTACCCTAAAACGGAAAAATTCGCATAACGATTTTCCAAAACGTTACAATCTTCCCCCCTTAAAGAAATTCGGTCCCCGAATTTAAATTTAAACCCCCAACACTAAAACATTTCAAAATCCAACTCAATCAACAGGGATCCGAAATCACGGAAGCAACAGAAATAACATAGCGCGTCGTATGCGCCTGAAGCTATGAATGAAACTCAAAACCAAACTCCGTCAAGCGTCACGCAAATCATCGGACAAGCACGCATATCATCGGAGTTACAATGGAGATACAGATTTCAAAATCCACTACTGAAATCCAATATACACTAAGCAAATGCTATTATATGTATATAGTACACATCCTGTTTGAAGAATCTCCAAAACTGAAATAATATATGCAGAATCTTTTTCTGAATCGCCGTGTGATGTGTAACTCACGGCACAAATGACGGACGCTCATTTGTAAAGTAATAATATACTAGCATATATGTTTTGCTCAAAAATACGTTCCGCCCTTTTTAAAATATCCCAAAAGGTTTTCTTTTGTAAACGTTCGTGTCACTCGCAGACACGTAAGAAATAGCGAGACTATAGCTCCTTTTTGAAAAACCTCTTGGTAACCTTTTTATGCATGCAAAGTACACAGGTACTGTCCTCGGATCAGTCCTGCTAGGGTACTACAAAGTATAGGGTCGCATCATGAAAACAAAATGCTCAAAAGCAATATCAGCCTCAAAAGGCTTGTCCAACCATCACGTGCGTCTGGTGCGCACGGAAATCAAATCCAAGTACAGGTGCCACAATATTCACAAAAGTAAGACTAAGTGCAACGGGTGTGCACGAAAGCATCTGTCCAATGCAACTGGCGTGCACAACAATAACAATTAGTTCATCTATAGTGCATAAAAATCTCAATCCAGTGCAACTATCATGCACGAACGAAAATCGCAATCGAGTGCATCCAGTGTGCACAAATCACATCTCATCTCGTGCGCCCAACATGCGTGAAAATCTAAATCAAGTGCATCCGTCATGCACAAATAAAATCTAAATCAAGTGCATCCTACATGCACGAATAAAATCTCAATCAAGCGTACCCGATGCGCACAAAATCCAATACCAAGCGTCTAACATGCGCAAAAATCCAACCCAAGCGCGTCAGGTCCGTAATAAGCATCAAGTGCAATAGCATGCACGAAAACGAACATCAAGTACACACGCGCACGAAAACACAAATCCTGTAAAACGAATGCTTAAAGGCATAAATCGAGTGAAACCAAAATACAGAGTATAAACCTAGTGCAACCAATGCATGAAATACGAATCCGGTGCATCCACTGCACGAAATATCAAATCATGTGCATCCACTACACGAAATATCATCAATAACTCAAATGCGTATGAAAACTACACCGAGTGTACCAAGGTGTATAAAATCATAAACGTGTGCAACTGCGTGCACAAAACACGTATCAATACACTGCAAGCACATATGAGCTATACCGAGTGCAAAAATCAAATCGAGTGCGTACCCCATTCACATATCAAATCTACTGTATGAAATCCACGAAATCATAAATATGTGCAGCCAAGGTACAAAATCATTATCAAGTGCAAATCGATATGCACAAAATGTAAATACCCAGTAGGTGCAACCATGGTGCATGAAAACAATATCTTGAAACTCAATCATCAAAACTCAAATCCAAGAGATATAAGCATGATACTCGGATCACAAACGCAAATCGCAACAAATGACATTGAGGTACACCTCCTACAATGTCGAAGAAGATGTCGGTGCGCCCAAACTGGCAGAGCAAGAACATCTGCTTGCCTTCTGCTCAGTGTCTGGCATCTTCTGTCTCTGGGTCCTCATTTCTTTGTGGATCACAAATCTCGCACTCTATCGGCTACTCTGCCCGGTCAGGTGTACTAACGGAAACGATTCCGCTCTGGCACTCCTCGGGTCAACTCTCGGCCAATTAGTATGATCACTCATAAAGCAGCACGTCACTGTCGTCGGCCTTTGGCCCTCTGAATACACATGACACAACTGATCCTCGATGTAATCTCATCGCGGCAGTGTCCTGGAAGGAACCGGCTCAAGGTCTCTTCCAATCTCGCCTATACCAAACTGTACGGAGGCTGGTACATTTACCTAATCTTTTCTCGTTCTCTGGACATCTGCGTCCTGCAATGGTTCTCGGCAACAAACAATCCGGAATCTCTCGCACGGACTCAAAATCACGAACTCGGTATCTTCATCACTCTGTAGAAGATATCTATCCGAACGCGTCCTCGGGAACTCGTCCCAACCACCGGAGGAATACTCAATACTCATCCGTTCTCGATCAACTCACAACGCATCTGGGTGAGATCCTCTATCCAAAGCTGGTCTTGTTGCTGATCTCCTATCACAGGATATCCGGACGACGTCAAACTTTTCGATCGAGTCATCAAAAGTCCCAAAATTTCCCGAGAGCTCAACACCTGAGCACAGTTTAATAATAATCGGTATATGCCACAGTACCTATGGACTGGCCGTAGAAGGGCAAACCCAAGCCTCACTGATGGCACCGCTAAACTGCCGCAAACCCTAAGGTTCAAAAGCGATTCCATGGTCATCACGTCGAGTTAGGGTTTCATTCTTCTAGAGGGTCCACAGAATCACTTGCATGTCCTTCCGAATACTTTAAACTTAGAAAAAAAATAGGTTTCCTGACATTCGTTCGAACCTTTCAACTCCGCCTAGACGACATGTGAACACCCTTCGTCCGCATGCTAAACAATTGCCTCAATCCTCAAAGATAGACGATACATCAACTGTCATCTCTAGACCGGTCTACTCTAGACCTGAGTAAGACTCTCCACACTGGAAATCTTCAACTCAACTGGGCCTGCATCGGCGCATCAAATCTGACGAGTCACTTTCGTCTCTCAACTCAAAATAGACTAGCTATCACCTGTCGCATCTCTTCCTGGAAGCTCCAGCGATCTCAGCTCGTAAGCTCTGGAAGTGACATCACATCAATCTCAGCAACTGCTGGGTCATCTGTCTGCACGGTCGATGACATCACAAATCTCTGAGGTATCCTGTACATCAACAGTCCTCTCACAGCAGGCAGCCTGTAACAATGGCCTGATCATCCGGTACATAACCGCACACTCGCCTCAAATGAGAGTTCACAACACCACACTACTTCGATACATTCCCATGTCACCAGAAAACACGATGGTCGGTCCTCGTTCATGACGAGCTCGCCCTGACCGCAACACCAGCAGCAGCTCAAACTACGCTCAAACCATGGTGACAGGAACCTCAATCAAATATCGACGAAAATGATCAAAGTGATGAAATGAATCAACAGATCCAGAAAGAATATATGATCATAAGGAGGAACGGAAACAGTGAGAGTATGATCATGTAAACGAATAGAATCAAGGATCTCAAATGGGTGAATAATCAAGGAAAACAAAGAGAATCACCAGTCTCAAGATATGTACATCCTAAGGTTTCTTAAGTGGAGTATCGTATCGTAAATATGCCGCGGAACATACGTACGGTACGTCACTCTACTCAAGCTATCTACTCCATCAATCGGGGTCAGCCTATGAAACGAAAGTTCGGGTCTAACACCCCCTTGTTCAAGTCTAAGTTCCGTAAGGTCAAGCCTAGGTTCCAAAATATATACGCCCTAGACCCCACATAGTCAAACATAAACTCGAACCAAGGTTAAACCTAACGCTTTGATACCAACTTTGTCACGACCCAAAATATTAGCTCGCGACCAGCACTTAAATCACGCGACGTCTACAGGCGTAACGTAATTCAAGTAAGCTGAAACCCAGAAATCTAAACCTTTTTAAGAAATAAAGAGGTAAAGCTTTGAAATAAAGGTATAGTAAATCATGTTTTGTCTTTGAAAATTTGGGCAGCACCTCCTTTGTAAAAACTAACCCTGAAAACGGGTACAACACATAATATAAATAAAGCATCCCAAACGGGAGAAAATCACGCCCAACGGCAGAAACAACCACCACAAGTATAAAAACAAGTATACAACGCCCAACGGCGAAAATCCACATAAGGAAATAAGTAAAGCAAGACATCAACCCCAAAAGCGAACATAAAACCCATCGCTCAAGTCTCGCAACTACAAGTCCTCTAAGTCTGCAACATATACAATTACTAGTTTCTGAATTGATGGAGTGACAAGATACAATATGAATAATGAATACAAGAGGGGCACGATCCAACATGTACCACCTACCATAAGCAAGTCACCCAAAAACAGCTGTGTGCCAGCGATGCCGCAACTGATCCATGCGGTCAACCTGCAAGAACTGTAGCACAATAGGGGCGAGTTGCCAACTCATGAATAGAAAAACATCACCAGGTAGAAATCGAAATAAACAACGATTCTTAGGTCAACTATATCATAAAGGTAATACTATGATATCTAGAGTGACCGTATCTGCATATGTGCCAACACATAATAAATATCTATCAGCAAATGGATGTCATCCAACAATATAATCAATGCATGTATGCAAGTGGATCTCGTCCAACAATAAAATCAATGCATGTATGCAGTGGATCTCGTCCACGTGTCAACCACTGACACAACAACTCCTGCATATAAATATCATAAAAACATATGCAGGTAAATATGAGCATATAAAACAACGTGTGTCCCTCGCGACACAATAAAATCATGGAGACCTGAGTGTCTAACCTCGACACTCGAAACATCATGAAACCCGTGTCTAGTATCGACACGTAAATCCTCATAACTCAGGCGTCGTCCCCACGACTGGCCCTGATGTCATGTTTGTACATCACTCCGGTCGGTATCCCCACGATAACCGTCGAGTCTAAATATTATAACCGGTAGGTACTTGCCCAGCCTTCCAGGCTCATCGCCTATCATCTGCGAACTTCTTGCCGAGGGGAATCGTACCGGGCTCCACCATATACCGGCACGGCCCACTACACTCCTCGCATCGGGTATATATCACAAATCTCAGAACCGAGAAATCTCATGGTGGACGCACTGAAATATCATATCAAGAGAAACTAGGTTTTCAAACAATAAAAAGTTTCTTGAAACACCCCCACGGTTCTCAAATCCATAAATCACATGAAATCCATATCTCAATGCGTAAATCCATGAAAACTGATATGTGCAACATAAAACGGCAATATGAGCATATTAAGGGAAAACCGCTCTTTTAAATGAATCCGGTTTTAAAATATATCATGCGGTTCTCAAATCCACCGAAATCAAGTGCAGCATCATATGATGTGTACATGTAACTATAACAAGATAAGTGTATCCACATGTAAGCAGGTATGTATGATGCATCTCATATGCACAATAACACAATAAGCAGCGTCTCAATATCACATGTCAATACAATACCACTTAGGGGTATATGCAGCTATAACAAGATAGGTGGGTGTACATGTCAGTATGTATACATGATGTGCTTGTAGCTGTAGCAGGGTATGCAACATATAACAGGATATAAGCATGTCCGTATATCTCATGCAACGTGGAACAGTGATATGAACATAGCAAATATATTATAGCATGATGTAGCAATTCTACTGTGTAATGACATGGCAATTATCGATGATGAAGTGTGTGAGCCGGCAATCTGTGTATGTGCAACATACGCATCATCGATAATGGTGTAGGTGTACTAGCACAGATATATGTAATGCAATGAGAATAACATGAACGTAGTATAAAGTATATCGTCAACTAAATGCTATAAGATATACGTGTCTACAATATATCCGAGTCGGTGAATCTATCAATCGGCCTTCAGCCTCACAACATCACGTACGGTATAATCCATCGTATGACATCCTCTAATCAAGGATATGGATAAATCAACAGGTAAAACTCATCGCGTACGGTAATCCATCGTACGACGGCATTAAACAAATAGGGATTCTATCAACCTATACAACATCTGGGGTACGGATCTAAGTCTTGTACGGCATATCACTCAAAATGCAAAACGTTATCCATATAAATATACCTATCTCTCAGGTCACATCCATGTCAAACTCGTATCAGGGGACCTACAAAGGTATCAAAGATCTCATATCGACTCGAAAACCATATAACGACATATCACACTAAGTCATCATATCACATCGTATACTCGTTCATCACATTAATATCTCGCATCACAATAATATAAACATCACACTTGTTCTCTTTTAATTCGTACCTATCATGATTCACTTATCATTTCATATTCTCATATATCAATATGTTCATTAGCATCAACTTCTATCATATTATCGTTTGTAAATCCTACAATCATGTCCGTCGCATGTCATTTATCGGGATAAAATCATCAAACGATATTCCATATCAATGTTTGCGGGGGTGCTATACGCCATCCACCCGACTTCCCCCGTAGATATAAATCTACTCACCTGCTAAACTCCTCGCTTAACCGTAGTCGATGCACTTCGTCGTCTCGGAATCCACGCGAATGTAGCTACAATCAATATGAATTCGCAAAGCTATTAACATCAATTCCGAAATCCGACAACGGCACGCGGTGCGCTCATAGGTTAGAACCTATAGCCTACGCATGCAAAACAATCAAACAACCCTCGTCGTTGACGTACAAACGTCCAATGACCAAATACAATATCCAGTCGCAAAACCAAGAAAAACCAAATACCAGAAAACATAGCCAAAACCCTAACTAGGGTCGCTATACATGAAAACTGCCACACCAAAAATCCAATCGCACCAATACTCATTCACAACACATATAATTATCGTAGATAATAATATATACATCATCACCACTTCCATTAAAACCCACGTCTAATTTTTACCGGAAAACTAGTAAGCAACTTTTACCGCAATTTAGCACAAGTCTAGAAATTTAACAATTCGAGCAATTTCCAACAACACAAAGTAGCTTAACTTAGTGATCCAAACCATTTTCATAATTTTTAATCTCACCCAATTATGTTTTAGAAAAACCTAGTTTGCATAAAAACTCAATAAGACAAATTAGGAAATTAACAAATATCATACTCACAATATGATTAGGTTAACCAAGTCTACACTTCAAGATTAACCACTTAACCACATCAAAATATTAACTTGAAATTCATAAACCTTATCATGAATCATCAAAACATGAACTTGAAGCTATATTAAACATCTAAATAAGCAAACTTTAAGGATTTAAACAACAATTAAGGATTAGGGTTAGGATTTTATACCTCACAAACAAGATCACAAACTTGCAAATTGAATTCCAAAACAGCCTCCCAAAATGCTAACTTTAATGAAGAACTAAGCTAGTTTAGGCTAAAAATTAAGGAGTATGGATTTGTATTTGAGTTTGTGTGAATATTTGATGATTTTTGATGTTTTATTTGAGCAAGAAGAAGATGGAAATGGGCAAGAACCAAGAGAGGGCAGCAAGCATTAATTGTTGTTTTAGGGGGGGTTTGGCCATGAAGGAAATAGGGGGGTTTGTGTAAAAAGTGTGGAAAAATCTAGCTACAAATAGCAATAACTGCTAATAAATGCAAAAATGCCATCTTTTCTTTCTTTTCTTTCCTTTAAAAATTTAAATCCTTTTGCCACAAAAATATCTAAATATTTGATGGATGGTTTAACTTAATCTAGTGATTAGATTAGCATAGAACCACTTTAGAAGTAATTAACCAAAACCAAAATTGTAATTACCACTAATTAAGTGCTTAATTAAAATTTAAAATAATACTTTAATTCGGGAAAATTTTCAAAGTGGACCAAAACTTCCAAATGACCCACAAAACCCGCAAACTAGCTTCATTCTAGTAAAACTAGTTGCAAACAAGTCTATACAAAAGTTTGATCCCAATCGGTTAAAACGAAAAATACCGACTATTTTACCCTAAAACGGAAAAATTCGTATAACGATTTTCCAAAACGTTATATCTGGTCTCTTCGTATAAGAGTATCACATATCGGGTCTAGGGTTTGGAATCTGTCAGACCCCAATAACTCGATTAGTCATGCGACAGAGAACTCATAACCAACCGGAGATACAAATGATAACACTTATCAGTTTATCTCTACTGCGATGGCCATCGACTTGTGGTTGTAGTCATGTCCTGCATAGCGCGACACCAACTCTCTATACCGGGAGAGATGAATCCCCTCGACCACTCACTGCCTCCATGTGCTTCAGGACTATACCCAACAAAAACCTGTTTCCACGACTCGTTTGAGCCGTGGTAGGGTAAAACTCTAAGTATAGTAGTAACACACATGAGACACTATGGCGATTTCAGGTCCTAGGGACTACCATGTACTCATGTCACTAGAGAACTGATATCTGACATTGGTATATTACCAACTAGGAGTTCTCAGTGAGTCCGTCCAGTGTAACTCATCCAATGAGTATCTGTATACAATCATCGATGTCAAACACTAATAACTGTAGGATCGGGTATCGCCTTCCAACGGGTCAAGAAACGTCACACTAGTCTAAACTGGAGTACCTGTAAGTCCATATTGCGACCCCCGGTTCTTACGAGGAGGCGGAAACGGTATAAAAAATAAATTTTTATCGCAAGAGGCAACATGGACTAAACAAGGTCGGGATCGTGTCTAAACTAAAACTAGCATACTTTGCTAAAGAGAGTTAGCTACTCGGATGGAGATGGTTATACCTAAACTTGAACTCCTTCTTCTTCAAACTTTGTAGAGGTTGATGGTTCTCTTTCTTGTCGCCTTCTTCCGTCGAAGATGGATCCACCTCGAGAGTTCAACCTTTGGGCTCTTCCTCGTGCTTTGAGTGAACTAGGGTTTCCGGCTTGCTAAACCTTGAACCTAGAATGAGTAGAGAGTGTTTAAGAGGTGCTTTTCTTTTAAAAGAGAAGGATTCTCAACACATGAGAAGGTTTCTCTTTTGCTAGAGGAAGAAGAAGATGAAGAGAGGAGAGAGAAGCTAAATGAGATAATGAGCCCTCTTTCTCTTTCTTGCAACCATAACAAAAGAAAAAGAATTATCTAAATAACAATAATAATTGAAATGAGAATAGTTGATGGTTGTTTTGGAATGACCACTATCATACTTCATTAAATGAATGTTGGCAAGAATCAAGGAGCATCCTTGCTCAATAATGATGATGGTCAAAAATTCAACCATGGTCAACAAGTCAACCATGGTCAACAAGTCAACAAAACCAACCATAACATATTTTCATTTAATTACTATTATTAATAGATATCTCACTAATTCATTAGGGTTTGGAAAAAAAAAGACGACTGTCAACTGTGCATACGCACCCGTTCCGAAACCCTAATGAAAATCATCTTCCTCCTCCTCAAATAACTGTGCATACACACCTGCATTCTTGTTCCGAGGAACATGAATACTGAGAGATAAAAGCAACCCCAAAACATATACCGGTATCTGACTCAAACCAGAGCCAGCCAGTAATATCCGTCCGGACTCCAAACGTGCACAAGTGCGCGGATGAGAACGAACCCTGTCGCAAAACCATGCGACCTCTACTCTGTTTTGCCCAGAGGCGAATACCCTCTGTGTGGGACTCTAAAGACTCGACACTACGCTGGCAGTGGGTTTAACCACAGACCGCAAGCGGCACTAGCTGTGCGTAACGGTCCCCAGGTAGATGCCGACAAGAAGGCTGACGAGGTGAAACCCCATCTGTACTCCTACTGAGTCTGAATGTGACAGTCTCCGTACAGTCCGGTCTGTTCGTCTGATACATCGCATGTCGGGCCTAGGGGGCGGTAAAACGTCAGTCCCCCAATAGCGGTACAAGTCGTGTCGGAGTGAAGCCCAAAACACCCTGAGATAACACTGGAACCTACCAGTATATCTCGCTTGCCCTGGCCAGGGACTACTCGTATAATGGCTCTCCTAGACACAGTGCGATGTCAACCCCCAATACCGGGAGAGACGAATCCTGTCTAACCGGCACTGCCTCCAAGTGCTTCGGGACTGCACCCAACCACCACCTGTTTGCACGACTCCTTTGAGCCGTGGTAGGGTAGTGATCAAAGTGCAGTGGGAATACACTCGAGGCGAAGTGCCAGTGTCAAGTCAGCGGACTAAGCTGTACTCATGTCACCTGGGAACTGATGACTGACGATAGGTATAATACCAACCTGTCAGTTCCCGAAGAGTCCTGTCCAGTGTACTCGTAACCCAACGAGCACCCGTATACTATCTCCAGTACGACGTACTGATGGCTGTGGGACAGACCATCTCCCATACTGGGATGAGAAGCGCATACGCTAGTCTACTCTGGAGTATCGATGCCCTGTCTCGATAGTCCTGCGACTAGGGACCTGTATAAGGATGTGCTTATAGATTACCCAGCCCCCACTAGTGTGACTGCCATCACAACGCTGGTAATCAAGCAAAAGATCCTAAGGGCTCCACTATTGCGTATAAGTGATATAGTAAAATAAACACAACTACACATTGAAGTAGAAACAAACCAAGTAGCATACTACTATATTGAGCAAGATTGTTTATACAAGGTGAATATCCCAAGCTTCCATTAAGTAATATACAAACTAGTATGATACAGTAATGGCTTCTAGGGCATATACACTAACAATCTCCCACTTGCACTAAGGCCATGTACTGGCGTATCGAAGACCTATCATCTCGATCAGCCGCTCGAACTGAGTCTGGGGTAGGGCCTTGGTGAATGGATCTGCAGTGTTCTCTTCTGAAGCAACCCTCCGAACCTCGATCTCCTTGCGATCCACGATCTCCCTGATCAGGTGATACCGCCTCAAGATGTGCCTGGATCTCTGATGGGACCTGGGTTCCTTCGCTAAAGCTATAGCCCCGTTGTTGTCGCAATACAGAGGTATTGGGTCAACAATGGACGGAACCACCTGAAGTTCTTTTAAGAACTTCCTCATCCAGACAGCTTCTTTTGCGGCATCAGATGCAGCAATGTATTCCGCTTCCATAGTCGAGTCTGCAACGGTTTCCTGTTTGGAGCTCTTCCAACACACCGCCCCTCCATTGAGGGTAAAGACAAAACCCGACATGGACTTGGAATCATCCTTGTCACTCTGGAAGCTGGAGTCAGCAAAGGCCTCGATCTGGAGGTCTTTTCCGCCATACACCAAGAACATCTCCTTAGTCCTTCTCAGGTACTTGAGAATGTTCTTTACCGCTATCCACTGTTTCTCCCCAGGGTTTGACTGATACCGGCTTACCACACTCAGTGCATAAGCTACATCCGGTCTGGTACACAACATCGCATACATTATAGAGCCTACCGCAGAAGCGTAGGGTATAATAGACATGCGATCCCTCTCCAAATCAGTCTTGGGAGACATCTCTTTAGAGAGGGTGATCCCGTGACAAGCCGGTAGGTTACCGCGCTTGGAATCTTCCATACTGAATCTCTTCACTATGGTGTCGATGTACCTGGACTGACAAAGTCCTAATATCCTCTTGGATCTATCACGATGGATCCGGATCCCCAGGATGTATGAGGCATCACCCAGGTCTTTCATGGAGAACTTGTGTGACAAGAATCCCTTGACAGATTGTAGCATAGGAATGTCATTTCCTATTAAGAGAATGTCATCCACGTATAAAACGAGGAATACTACAGTTCTCGCTACAAATCTACTATAGATGCATGGTTCATCTGGATTTTTGATAAAGCCAAATTCCTTTACCGTCTCATCAAAACAGATGTTCCAACTCCGCGATGCCTGCTTTAGTCCATAGATGGACTTAAGCAACTTGCACACCTTTCCGCTGCTCCCACTCTGAATGAAACCCTCTGGCTGATCCATATAGACACACTCCTCTAAATTTCCATTCAGAAAAGCGGTCTTTACGTCCATCTGCCAAATCTCATAATCGTGGAAGGCAGCAATGGCAAGAAGGATCCGAATGGATTTCAGCATAGCCACTGGAGAAAAGGTTTCGTCATAGTCCAAGCCAGGTCTTTGACGGAAACCCTTTGCTACAAGTCTAGCTTTATAGGTCTCAACCTGTCCATCTACACCAATCTTCGTTTTGAAGATCCACTTGCATCCTACGGGTTTTACCCCGTCTGGAGCAATGTCCAACGTCCATACTTTGTTGGTGTACATGGACTCCATTTCGGTCCGCATTGCATCCAGCCATTTTACCGAGTCAACGCTCTGAACGGCCTGCTGGAAGCTAGTAGGCTCATCATAATCTATGATGCAATCCTCTCTATCCCCGTCTATGAGAAAACCGTAGTATCTCTCGGGCGGATGAGACTGCCTACTACTTCTGCGGAGCGGCATAGGAATGTCCTGTTCTCTCGAACCCTCTGGTTCCTCTAAGCTTTCAGTAATGTTTTGTGGTTCTGGAATTTCTTCCAGTTCTACTGCGCTCCCACTTATCTGGTTTTCCAAAAACTCAGTTTCCAAGAAGTAGGCATGACGAGAAACAAGAACTTTTTGTTCCTCTTCGTAGTAGAAAAGATACCCCTTGGAGTTCTTTGGGTATCCCACAAACTTGCACTGTACTGAGCGTGCCTCGAGCTTGTCCGCATGCTGCTTTTTTACAAAAGCCGGACATCCCCATGTCTTAAAGGATTTAAGACAGGGTTTCTTCCCACTCCACATCTGATATGGTGTGTTAGGCACTGTCTTAGTAGGAACTTGGTTCAAGAGATGTGCAGCTGTTTCCAGTGCATAACCCCAGAAAGATCGCGGTAACTCAGCCTTACTCATCATGGAACGAACCATATGTAATAGGGTTCGATTCCACCTTTCCGATACACCGTTATGTTGCGGAGTGTATGGAGGAGTACGCTGAGAGAGAATTCCATTCTCTTTTAAATAGTCCAGGAACTCGGCACTCAAGTATTCTCCACCTCGATCCGATCTTAGAATCTTAATACTTTTTCCTGTTTGTTTTTCAACTTCATTCTTGTAATCCCGAAATTTCTCAAAGGCCTCGGATTTGTGCTTCATTAAGAAGACATGTCCATACCTAGAGAAATCGTCTGTGAAAGTAATGAAGTATGAATAACCGCTTCGCGCATGTGTAGACATTGGACCGCACACGTCGCTGTGTATGAGTCCCAAGAGCTCGCTCGCTCTTTCTCCGTGTCCAGTGAACGGAGTCTTTGTCATCTTTCCCATGAGACAAGATTCACAAGTGGCATAAGACTGATACTCGAACGGATCCAAGTATCCTTCTTTATGTAACTTAGTCAACCGTGTCTCATTGATGTGACCCAGTCTACAATGCCATAAGAAAACCTGATTGATATCTGGAGACTTTCTTTTGTGTGTATTCTGGACATTGAAAATCTGTGGTTGGTTCAATACGTATATACCATTGCTCAATGTACCTGACCCAATCAGAACTTGATTAAGGTGAATGTTTACAACATTACTTACAAACGCAAATTCATAACCTTCTTTAGAAACCAAAGATACAGAAATGATATTACAAGTTGCGTTGGGTACAAAAAAGCAATTACGCAAAACCAAAACATGCCCATCTGTCATTCCCAGGTGATAGTCCCCCACGGCTTTAGCATCCATGCTAGCTCCGTTCGCAACTCTGAGGGTCATGTCACCTGCCTTCAAAACCCTACGGTTTCTCAACGCCTGCAAAGAATTACAGATATGAGATCCTGATCCGGTATCCAATACCCAGGAAGTAGAATTTATAGAAAGACAGTTTTCAATAACATACACACCTGAAGCTGAAGCCGCAACCTTCTTCAGTTCCTGTGTTCTGGCCATCCAGGCCTTGCAATCTTTCTTCCAGTGTCCACTCTTATGACAATAGAAGCATTCTTCCTTTCCAACAAGCTCCCCCGCAATCTTTGTTGCCTTTTCCTTTCCCTTCGTACCCACTTTACTAACACCGCCTCTTGGTTTGGCGGGGGCTTTCTTCCTCTTTCCCTTGGCTTTCGCCTTGGACCTAGAGGAAGAAGATCCTCCTACAAACAAAGCGGGTGTTTCCCTACCCTTCTGTAGGGTGCCCTTTGCGCTCCTCAGCATGTTGAGGAGTTCTGAAAGTTCAACTTCCTTTTCTTGCAAGTTGAAATTCAGTATGAACTGGGCGTAAGTGGATGGAAGGGACTGGAGAATTATATCCGTATAGAGTTCACTGTCCAACGTGGTCCCAAGTTCCGCGAGCTCCTCAGTGTAGCCAATCATCTTAAGCACGTGGTCCGCTGCCGATGATCTGACGGCCAACTTTGTCGAAAACAACTTCTTCGACACTTCGTATCTTGCGATACGAGACTGCTCTCCATACAGTTCTTTTGTATGGAGAAATATGGATTCCAAATCCATATTCTCGTGCCTCCTCTGATGATCGTTGTCCATCGAGGCAAGTACGAGGCACCTGGCCTTCGCGCTGTCAATCTCCCAAGTCTTACGGATTTCCTTATCCGCGACGCTGGAGGTGGGACCTGGGACGGGGGGAGCTTTGGTGGTAAGAAGATACCCCAGCTTGTCGTAAGTGATTGCCAACTTGACATTCCTGAGCCAATCTTTGTAGTTTGGCCCTGTCAATATGTTTTTATCTAGAAGTAACTTAAGTCCAGTCATTTCGATTTGGTCGCTGCAGGGGGGAGAGAAGAAACACTTTAGCACGATGCTCTTGCAAGTTTAGAATGGTTTTTAATTTGTCTAAACAGGATGGCTCCCACTGTCTCTCGAATCCCTCCTCAAACCATAAAGGAAGAATTAGTCAGGATCAATCCCACCGCACAATACTTGCTTAACCGTTCAGCCAGGCCAGTGTCGGTACTTCGAGGGAGGTTTTCCAACGCTTTCGTGAAGTTCCTTAATTAAATAACCTCTTTTCCCTGGGGGCGTAACCCCGCGAACACCTTTCTAGGCACCTACTAGGTTTATAGCATTGATCGTTTAGTGAAAAATTTCCCGAGGAGTAGCATATACTCACAGTAGGATCGGGATCCAAATATCATCGCGTGACGAAACTGAAGGAATCCTACCAGAATCACCACACTCCAAATGGTATGCAAATCTAGCAAGTTTCAGTACTTATGAAACTCCCGATGTGGATTTTTGCCCCATGCTCTTATGACCTTGACTAAGGCCAACAAATCATAAGTCACATGTCAAGTTCTACCCGTCGTTATCCAGGTTAATTTGAATCCACCCGTATCTACCCTTGACTATGGCCAACAAGGCAATACGACTGTCCCAAACCAACGCATTCTATCTATGCAATATATGAATACCCACCAGCTACCAAACACTGTGCCTTGACTAAGGCCAACAAACACAGCTTGAATACCGTTGAATATTCATATGAAACGACGGAGGGCTACGAATGGTTTTGGCGAAACCGTGAACGTAGTGAACTTGATATATCGATGGAACGAGATAGCTTTTAGAAGGAGTGGCTCGAGCTCCGCATTTAAAAGTTAGTTTTGAAAAGAACCGAGTGGTTTTTCGAAAGTGTTCCAACGATTTTAACTTGGTTTATTATCTTGCATTAGTTCTTTTAATGCGTGATATTCTTGCATTAGTACTTTTAATGCGTCCCATCATTTAATTCCTACCATTGCAGAAAACAACCAAAATATGACGTACGCTTATGCCATATGCATTCGCCACGGGGCCCCGTCATCACCCGTTAGGTTACTTAACTAACGACAGAGCGGGGGCTGGGCTAGCGCGGCTGTAAAACATAAGCAACGCCTAAATAGAAAGCAATGATAGACATTACAGATCACAGATGAATATATTGGATATACTAGCAATCCGCAATCCTTTCGAGCCTGGAACGAAAAGAGGATAACACGGTCGCGGTGAATAGCCAAATACCCCACCCAAGACCCCTACGGGTGCGGCAAACTACCCGCCAAGTACTCGCCAGTTTGTGCACCCCCTCCATGGGTCTATCCTAGGAGCAAAAACAGTAAAAAGAATTATACAATGACGGCTACAACCCCGACCCGGTTGTACGGCCAAACAAATAATAATTATTACATCAATTTACATTTACAATGAATGAAAGAAAAACAAGAGCTCATCTCACATCCACCCCGGCTATTCACCCGCGACAGTCCAACACATTCATATACACATTCCAATATCAAACACAGATCATGTATAACCCCGACTAATCGTCTTATAGCGATTAGCCGACGTTCAATACATGCAAGCATCACAGATATAACCATCATAGTCAAAGTGCAGTGAAGTTCGGAAAAAATACGGAATTATAGGACCCCAAAAGCAAATTTCTGTTCTGGAAAATCTGGGCACATATAATATATTTTAAAAATCCCAAAACCAACACAGACACACACTGCACGAAAAACGATGCACAGAAGAAGACAAACCGCGGCGCTTCCGCGGCACATGCCTACCTCGTGCGGCGGAAGGGCGGCGGTTTAGATGAATTAGGGCATCGTTTTTCTTGGGTGTTCACACAAAACCCTGAGCCGAATTTACAAGTATAAAGTTTTTCATTTAGAGCAGAAAAAATTTCAACAGAAACTTAGGGTTTTGTTTTTCCGGTTTTGTGATTTTTTCGGTTCCGAACTTCGTTACACTTCACTACCAAGCTAGTTTAAGTTTAGTTAGGCTCTGATACCACTGTAAGTCCATATTGCGACCCCCGGTTCTTACGGGGAGGCGGAAACGGTATAAAAAACAAATTTTTATCGCAAGAGCCAACATGGACTAAACAAGGTCGGGATCGTGTCTAAACTAAAACTAGCATACTTTGCTAAAGAGAGTTAGCTACTCGGATGGAGATGGTTATACCTAAACTTGAACTCCTTCTTTTTCAAACTTTGTAGAGGTTGATGGTTCTCTTTCTTGTCGCCTTCTTCCGTCGAAGATGGATCCACCTCGAGAGTTCAACCTTTGGGCTCTTCCTCGTGCTTTGAGTGAACTAGGGTTTCCGGCTTGCTAAACCTTGAACCTAGAATGAGTAGAGAGTGTTTAAAAGGTGCTTTTCTTTTAAAAGAGAAGGATTCTCAACACATGAGAAGGTTTCTCTTTTACTAGAGGAAGAAGAAGATGAAGAGAGGAGAGAGAAGCTAAATGAGATAATGAGCCCTCTTTCTCTTTCTTGCAACCATAACAAAAGAAAAAGAATTATCTAAATAACAATAATAATTGAAATGAGAATAGTTGATGGTTGTTTTGGAATGACCACTATCATACTTCATTAAATGAATGTTGGCAAGAATCAAGGAGCATCCTTGCTCAATAATGATGATGGTCAAAAATTCAACCATGGTCAACAAGTCAACCATGGTCAACAAGTCAACAAAACCAACCATAACATATTTTCATTTAATTACTATTATTAATAGATATATCACTAATTCATTAGGGTTTGGAAAAAAAAAGACGACTGTCAACTATGCATACGCACCCGTTCCGAAACCCTAATGAAAATCATCTTCCTCCTCCTCAAATAACTGTGCATACACACCTGCATTCTTGTTCCGAGGAACATGAATACTGAGAGATAAAAGCAACCCCAAAACATATACCGGTATCTGACTCAAACCAGAGCCAGCCAGTAATATCCGTCCGGACTCCAAACGTGCACAAGTGCGCGGATGAGAACGAACCCTGTCGCAAAACCATGCGACCACTACTCTGTTTTGCCCAGAGGCGAATACTACCCTCTGTGTGGGACTCTAAAGACTCGACACTACGCTGGCAGTGGGTTTAACCACAGACCGCAAGCGGCACTAGCTGTGCGTAACGGTCCCCAGGTAGATGCCGACAAGAAGGCTGACGAGGTGAAACCCTATCTGTACTCCTACTGAGTCTGAATGTGACAGTCTCCGTACAGTTCGGTCTGTTCGTCTGATACATCGCATGTCGGGCCTAGGGGGCGGTAAAACGTCAGTCCCCCAATAGCGGTACAAGTCGTGTCGGAGTGAAGCCCAAAACACCCTGAGATAACACTGGAACCTACCAGTATATCTCGCTTGCCCTGGCCAGGGACTACTCGTGTAATGGCTCTCCTAGACACAGCGCGATGTCAACCCCCAATACCGGGAGAGACGAATCCTGTCTAACCGGCACTGCCTCCAAGTGCTTCGGGACTGCACCCAACCACCACCTGTTTGCACGACTCCTTTGAGCCGTGGTAGGGTAGTGATCAAAGTGCAGTGGGAATACACTCGAGGCGAAGTGCCAGTGTCAAGTCAGCGGACTAAGCTGTACTCATGTCACCTGGGAACTGATGACTGACGATAGGTATAATACCAACCTGTCAGTTCCCGACGAGTCCTGTCCAGTGTACTCGTAACCCAACGAGCACCCGTATACTATCTCCAGTACGACGTACTGATGGCTGTGGGACAGACCATCTCCCACACTGGGATGAGAAGCGCATACGCTAGTCTACTCCGGAGTATCGATGCCCTGTCTCGATAGTCCTGCGACTAGGGACCTGTATAAGGATGTGCTTATAGATTACCCAGCCCCCACTAGTGTGACTGCCATCACAACGCTGGTAATCAAGCAAAAGATCCTAAGGGCTCCACTAATGCGTATAAGTGATATAGTAAAATAAACACAACTACACATTGAAGTAGAAACAAACCAAGTAGCATACTACTATATTGAGCAAGATTGTTTATACAAGGTGAATATCCCAAGCTTCCATTAAGTAATATACAAACTAGTATGATACAGTAATGGCCTCTAGGGCATATACACTAACAGTACCGATGTCCAGTCTCAATACTTCTATGACTAGGGACATTTAAGGACGTGCTTATCGACAATCCGGGCCCCACTAGTATGATCTCCATCATCATCCTGGTAGTCAAGCAAAATCCTAGGACTTTATCATATATCTAAACAATACGTGATAGTGAATAAAATGCATCATATAAAAAACAAAGGCTACCACATAGCATACTATCATCTTGAGTAAGATTGTTCTCTCGTATAGATCTTCCTTCAATTACAATAATTGTTGGAGATAGTGCCCTCATAGTCAATTATTGGATCGCAGGTACGTGATTGCAATGATTGCGGGGGACCTATCCCGGTAGCACAGTCTTACTCGAGATGATAGTATGTTATCTGGTTTGCCTTTATCAGTCGTGTACATGTTCAGGTGACTGATTGCATGTTACACTTTGATAGAGCCCTTAGGATCTTGCTTTACTACCAACAATATGATGGCGATCATATACGTGAGAGTTGGGTAGTTTATATGCATATCCTTAATTGTGGTCCCTAGTCGTGGGAGTTTCGAGACAGGGCATCGATACTCCGGAGTAGACTAGTGTGTACAGTCGAGACCCCGACGAGGGGCGGTGGCCGGTCTCACAAGCCACTGGTGTCAGTTGGATCACCTAAGATGTATACAGGTGCTCATTGGGTTATGAGTACACCGGACAGGACTCGCCGGGAATCTGCTAGTTAGTATTATATCTACCGTCAGATAGCAGTTCCCTGGTGACATGTGTACAGGTTAGTTCATCGACCTGAGGTCGTCATTTGCCTCGTGTGAGTTCCCACTGTGCTTTGATTTCTACCCTACCACGGCTCAAAGGAGTCGTGCAAACAGGTAGCTTTTGGGTACAGTCCCGAGCCATATGGAGGCACGTGAGCGGATCGGCAGGGGATTCGTCTCTCCCGGTATTGGGGGTGAGGTCGTGCTGTGTCTAGGAGAGCCATTACACAAAGTCCATGGCCATGGCAGGAGATTTACTGGTAGGTACTCCAGTGGTATCTCAGGGTGTTATTGGGCTTCACTCCGACACGACTTATACTGCTATTGGGGGTCTGACGTTACTAGCCCCCTAGGCAGATATGCGATGCTCATTGACGAACGGACCGGACTGTATATACATTGTCACTGTTAGGCTCAGTAGGGTTTTCCGGATGAGTGCGCTCATCGGCATCCCTTGAGGTCAGTCCATGGGCAGCCGTTATGCATTGCTAGTGCCGCTGACGGTTTGTGGTTAAACCCACTGCCAGGGTACTGACGAGTCATTAGAGTCCCCCACAGACAGTTTCCCATGTTCGGGCGAAACGTTGTAGAGGCCGTATGGTTTTATGGCAGGGTTCGGAAAATGCACGTGCGTTTACGCACGTGTCGATTTTCGGATAGATGATACTGGTCGGCTTTGGTTTAAGCCGGATCCGAGTATTATATTGAGTAGGTATAATATCTTTGTCTCAGTTGCATTTGTATTCGGTCGTAATACAAATGCGGGTATATTTATACAGTTTCGGGGTTATCCTGAAAGTCGTTTCAGGATCACTTTTGGAAGTTGCCAGTTTCCAGTTTTCTATCAGCCGTCTTTTTAAATTCTGTTAAAGACGGATTTATCTTTTCGCAGATGAGGTGAGTCATCATTCTAGAAGCTTCTAGAAATGATGACGAGGCTTGGTGAGTCATTCTTGATAAGGTGACTAGGTTTAATGTGATTGGTTCAATCTTTTGAGTCATCATTTTCATTATGCTATTTTGTTTTCCTTAGGATATTTCCATATGATATTTGTGCTATGGTCACCTCCCTCCTCATATGATCACCTCCCTTCATCAATAAATATGGCCGACCACCCTTGTGAGAAGATGGGAATTGATTCATTCATTTTTGGCCAAAGACTATGGTTTTGTGTGCATGGAAATTTCATTGCTTCTTTCAATTTCCATCACCAATTTCCATCGGCAACTTCATTTACCGATCGTCCACGGACTTGGACGAAGTGAGACAAAGTCATCTACTCAATCTCTACATCATTATTGGTCGTCTCTTTTAGCAAACTTGACGATCGAGTTGCCTCGAGTAAGAGGTGGGAGCCCGTTTAAAGAACCGATCATGTGGTGCCACCTCGACGAGGAGATCGGAGATCGACGAGATCGGAGCAGCCGCAACGGAGCGTGGGATGATAGTTGAAGAACGAAGGACTCGGATCGTTCGGTACAATCTTCCTACACTCTTTACTGTTTGTTAGTTTAGCAATAATGGCAGATCCGGGTTAAAGTATACGATAGCGCCAGTTTAAAAGTTTTTGTTCCGCATTTGGTGTCTATAGACTGCCGGGGCGCTAGCGTAGACTTACAGTGGTATCAGAGCCTCACCATTTTGCTATACTAACTTATGCTAACGCGTTTAAAACATCGATCCGACCGGAAAACTAAAAACTGCAAATTCCAAGCCGACAGTTTCTGTTGTTTTTAAGCGGTGTCAAAATTGACTTCTGTACATCTTAAAAATCCGTGCAGGCTTTTCTAAGACCAACGACAAAATTTGGGCTCATGATCTCCCCATTGAGGCGCGGAAGCGCGGCCAACCCTATTGTATTGGCCGCTCATCCGCGGCCACGTGAGGAGCACGTGCTCCCAATTTTTGTCTATGGGTTCTTGGATGGATTTTGGGGTTTTTGGTAAAAACAGTTTGGGCCCAGGTTTTATTACTGTTCTACAGATTTGCGTGGGGCCCACTTCTTGATATTTGGTCGATCGAAATTTAAACATGTTAGTTTACAGTGCTTACATTATATCTCCGACCGGGAATGTCATTTGATCGGTAAACCGCGTCCGATTACTATAGTTCTTTTAGACGGGTTTGGGAACATGACATTCGCGTTGATGTTCTGTTTTGTGCTGTGATGTTGCGGATTTGTCGTGGTGGATAGCAGTGTGCAATGGTAGTACAGTTTGAGTTTATATGTACTTTTGATATTGCGGGGCGAGCGTCCAACTTGTGGACAGCCGTCACTGCCTGTTGTATAATATTCTTTTGGGGCACGACCAGGTTGCGGTCGATGTACCTATTGTACTATTTTTCATTACTGTACTAGGTTTTACCCCGCGACGGAGTGCACGTATAGCCGGGTTCGGGAAAGCAACGGGTCCGCATCTCATAGCTTTGAGAGGCAGAGGGTCCCCACTTCAGAATTGGCAGACTATTCGCCGCACTCATAGGGGGTACAGGTTGACCCAAGGAGGGGTGTTCAATTTACCAGATTCCGTGAAGTGCCGGGTGTTCCATTCACTATGCTGTGGGGGACTGCCTCGCTTCAGGTTTTGGCGGGTAACTTGCCGCACCCGTAGGGGTCTAGGTTTCATTGCACAGGCTATCCACACGACAGGGGAACGTCGAGTTTCAGCAGCGGCTCTGTGAAACTCGGGGATCCCAGAATATCTGTATTGTTCTGTGATGCTTATTACTTTTCTGTAATGTTGCATATTATCACGCCTGGAGCGATTATGTATATTGGTTTATATACTATTAGATGTTGTATATGTTTTACACCCGCGCTAGTCCAGTCCCCGCTCTGTCGTTAGTTAAGTAACCTAACGGGTAATGACGGGACCCAGTGACAAATGCGGATGGCATATACGTACATTTTATTTTCGTTCTTTTCTGGTGTGATTAATGATGGGACTGCGTTGATTCTGATCAACGCAAAGTAAAAACAAACCTGTTTTAGTTGTTGGAACAAATTTAAAAGGTGTTGTTACAAAGACGTTTTCTTTTGTTATGCATAGCGGTATTCAGTGGAATATCCTGCACCTCATTCGACGAGGCAAGGGCTGATATCCCTTCACCGAGAAAGACCCCTTGGACAGAAGTTTGCGTCAGGGTAATAACTTTACTATAGTCGATTACATGTTGCTTTGCATAGCGGTATTCAGTGGAATATCCTGCACCTCATTCCACGAGGAAAGAGCCGAGATCCCTTTACCGGGAGTGACCTCTTTAGCAAAAGGTTTTCGCCACTATATTTTAAAAAAAGCTATCAGGTTCCTTCAGCGATATCAAGTTCACTACGCTAAAGGTTTTTCGCCAAAAACCAGCCGTAGCCCTCCGTCACTTCTTTTGGGTATTTAGTAGTATTCAAGCTATGCAATTTAGCCAAAGTTAAGGCATAGTGTTTGGTAGCTGCTGGGTATTCAATTGTTGCATAGATAGATGAGTTAGTTTGGGACAGTCGTTCTGCCGATTGGCCAAAGTCAGGGGCATGTGCGGGTGGGTTCAAATTGACAAGATAGTGATGGGTAGAACTTGGCATGTGACTTATGACACTTTGACCAAAGCCAAGGTTATAAGAGCATGGGGCAAAAACTATATCGGGAGTTTCTAAAGAAACTGAAACTTGCCAAGTATGCGCATACCTTCTGGAGTATGAGTAACGTGGATGCATTCCATCACGTTATCATGCGATGAGAGTTGGATCCCGATTCCCACTGATGAGTTGGTTTACTCTTCGGGTGATCCCGATTGATTCTTCTTTAGGTTTGGAGGAGAATTTGACAGGACAGTGGGAGGTTTCCGGATTAGATAAAATGATGACCATTCTGATCTAGGTTAGAGTGCACGCAGAGTGTTTCTTTTCTCTCTCTTTTTGGCAGCGACCTTTGACCGACCCTAGACTATGACTCAGTGACCAGGATGACCGAAACTTCTTAAAATACTGGCTTTTGGATTGTCTGAGTTGCATAAGTCATTGCCACTCCTTCTTCTACCCTTTGCATTTCTCAGAATACCCGTATTACTACGGATATCCACTTCCATTGGATAGATCCATCGTATGGTTATATACGAACTCAAAGGGACTTCTTCGGGGATGGATCCAGGTTCAGGAGAAATAGAATTGGTTTATTCAGTTGTCTTTTATTATCACCTTCTCTCAGGTTGCGAGAGCTCCTTGGTTTAGGAGAGTACACCTATTACGCTTATTGGATAGTCTTATTCCAAACCATAGGCTGGTGCCGAAAGGTAGGGAATGAAGAAAACCAATTAGCCTAAGTAGGGTGTGCAGAAGGTAATATGTAAAGACAAAATAAAGGGATTAGAAAGAGGGCAAAGTAAATTGCGACTGATATCATTCACGACCAAAACCGCGTACTTCATCGCCGCTCCTAATTCACCTCTAAAAAGAATAAGGTATTATTCAGTTGTCTTTTATCATCACCTTCTCTCGAGATGCGAGTACTCCTTGGATTAGGAGGGTACACCTATTATGCTTACTGGATAGTCTTCTTCCAAACCATAGGCTGGTGCCGAACGGTAGGGAAGGAAGAAAACCATTTAGCCTAACGATGGTGTACAGAAGGTAACGACTAAAGACAAATAAAGGGATTTGGAGAGATGGCAATGACATATACGGTTGAAGTCATGAATTGGATTATGGAAGAGGCATTGCTATGAATACCAGGATACCCCTACGAAACATTTTCATGTTTCAGTGCATTGTTAAAGGAAAAACTGTTTTTCCCGATTAGACACTTACTCCAAGGGTATGTATTTACCAGGTTTCATTCTCATATCTGTATGGTTTTACAGATGATGAGTGGGAGTAAGATATTGGGGATTAGGTGATCATCCTCATTATATCGGAATTCGTTGTAATTGGTGATATTTGAGGAAATCGCCAGGGTACAGTTTTCAACCTACGACGCACAGGTTTTGAGTTGTTCAACTCAGCGGACTTATACAGAGTATTGTATGTTGTCCAGTGTCCATCAGGACAAAGGGGTAGGTCCTCGTACTATGTTCTGTTTACTTATAACTTCTCTAGTATTTAGACGAGTGTTTCGTAGAAATACAAGGTCTAAGTTTTGAGAAGTTGTGGGTATAAGAATAAAGTAGAGAACCAGGTGTCACAAGTATCGGGATTCTTCAAAGAGATCGAAGATGTAGATTCTTGTGATTGGTATTCAGATGATAGTGATGGTTTTGAGAAACGTGTTTCTCTTTCAGGTTACTCATAATTGGATGGATTCCTAAGTTGAGTAATGCTGATTAGCCTCTTTCCATTAAGTTGATATGCACTGGAGACAGCTGCATGATTTGAATATAGTTCCAAATTAAAATTAGTGCCAAAGTTTCTATATTGGATATAGAATAATTCATACCTTAAAAGAAATTAAGGTACGGTGAGTTGTCCAGCTTATGCTTAAAACCAGACACTGGATAACTCAGGGCACGTTTCTGTAGTGGCTGTTTGTGGGTTGACCCTGGCTATGACGAGGGTTGATATTCTACCATTTCGAAGATCAATAGTGATATTGTTCTTGGCTCGCCACAGTTTTAGTAAAATGGATCTTTTTCAGAAAACAGTAGTGGGAGTATGGTAGAACTGGAAGTGATTCCAAAACCGCGAACGATTACGGAAAATTTAATAGGACCTATATATTCAATCAGGTTTGACATTCCAATAGCCACTCCGCAGATATGGTGGGTAACCTCAGACACCCGAGAGGCACTTCGGTAGCCTCAAGAACGGTGACAGGGAGGTTCTTATCTACCAAGACTTGACACTACTGTTGTTCCAGGATATGAGACCCGGTAGGAGGGTTGTCATAGTCAGTGGGAGCAGCGGAAGCATAGTGGGCAAGATGCTTATATCTATTTATAGACTTGAGCAGTTATAGCGGAGATAGATCATCTAATTTTGATGTGAAAGTCATGGGTTTGACTTCAATCAGAATAGGGGATGGATCAGTTAAGAAGGTAGTAGGGTGTGATGTCATGGTATCTGGATGACATACACAGAGTAGGAAGTAAAATTCCTATACTACGATCGGTTGTACTGTGGTCGTCACACAGTTGTTTCTCCAGACAGGATATGGATATAATATTTGACATTCTGGTTTCTAGATCTATGGTTTTAGATCTGGATTTGGGTAGTTTCCCAATGTGGGTACTTTGACAGATATTCTAATGGTTTTTGGAATAGTTGACTCCTAGCATGGTGGTGTAACTGCAGGTGATGGAGTCACCCTCTCTAAAGGTGTCTGACAGACTAAAAGGGAGAGGGATGTGCATGATTGGCAGATCACTTGCTTAGGCAATTGAGTCAATCATGAGATGTCAAGTACCACACCAAATGTTGGTTTTGCACTAGATGCAATAAGTTTGTATTAATCCAATCCTAGAGAAACATAAGGAAGCAGTTATAGAACATAAGTGCATGTTCTACGGATTTGATGACGGCAGCCTCCTTCGGGAGACGATTATCATTCCAGGCTTCAAAGGTGACGTGTTGACAGAGTGATTGTCAGAGTTATAGTTTTTCCCTCTGACGAAGAGGGACAGTATTATGGACAGGTGGTTCAAGAGGATATTGTGGGAAGCAAGGTGCCCGATACTGATTAGGTTCGGTGATCGATTCTGTCTAAGAAGTTTGGATATGGAGTTCATTTATGAACTAAGGTCCCATCAGATATCCAGACATATTCTAAGACAGGTATTACTCAATTCGGGAGATGGTTTTCTCCGCAAACTTGAGATTAAGAGAGATATAGAAAGATACTTCTAGGAGGATCCACTCACTGAGGCTATTTCTCGAACACAATAGTTTTACAAACGGGCTTTGTGAAACTGATTAGTAGAGGAGTTGGGTGTTGGTTTCACACGGGCTGTGAGTACGCAACATCGCAATAATTAGCCTTGAGTGCAAGTGGGAGATTGTTGGAGATAGTGCCCTCATAGTCAATTATTGGATCACAGGTACGTGATTGCAATGATTGCGGAGGACCTATCCCGGTAGCACAGTCTTACTCGAGATGATAGTATGCTATCTGGTTTGCCTTTATCAGTCGTGTACATGTTCAGGTGACTGATTGCATGTTACACTTTGATAGAGCCCTTAGGATCTTGCTTTACTACCAACAATATGATGGCGATCATATACGTGAGAGTTGGGTAGTTTATATGCATATCCTTAATTGTGGTCCCTAGTCGTGGGAGTTTCGAGACAGGGCATCGATACTCCGGAGTAGACTAGTGTGTACAGTCGAGACCCCGACGAGGGGCGGTGGCCGGTCTCACAAGCCACTGGTGTCAGTTGGATCACCTAAGATGTATACAGGTGCTCATTGGGTTATGAGTACACCGGACAGGACTCGCCGGGACTCTGCTAGTTAGTATTATATCTACCGTCAGATAGCAGTTCCCTGGTGACATGTGTACAGGTTAGTTCATCGACCTGAGGTCGTCATTTGCCTCGTGTGAGTTCCCACTGTGCTTTGATTTCTACCCTACCACGGCTCAAAGGAGTCGTGCAAACAGGTAGCTTTTGGGTACAGTCCCGAGCCATATGGAGGCACGTGAGCGGATCGGCAGGGGATTCGTCTCTCCCGGTATTGGGGGTGAGGTCGTGCTGTGTCTAGGAGAGCCATTACACAAAGTCCATGGCCATGGCAGGAGATTTACTGGTAGGTACTCCAGTAGTATCTCAGGGTGTTATTGGGCTTCACTCCGACACGACTTATACTGCTATTGGGGGTCTGACGTTACTAGCCCCCTAGGCAGATATGCGATACTCATTGACGAACGGACCAGACTGTATATACATTGTCACTGTTAGGCTCAGTAGGGTTTTCCGGATGAGTGCGCTCATCGGCATCCCTTGAGGTCAGTCCATGGGCAGCCGTTATGCATTGCTAGTGCCGCTGACGGTTTGTGGTTAAACCCACTGCCAGGGTACTGACGAGTCATTAGAGTCCCCCACAGACAGTTTCCCAAGTTCGGGCGAAACGTTGTAGAGGCCGTATGGTTTTATGGCAGGGTTCGGAAAATGCACGTGCGTTTACGCACGTGTCGATTTTCGGATAGATGATACTGGTCGGCTTTGGTTTAAGCCGGATCCGAGTATTATATTGAGTAGGTATAATATCTTTGTCTCAGTTGCATTTGTATTCGGTCGTAATACAAATGCGGGTATATTTATACAGTTTCGGGGTTATCCTGAAAGTCGTTTCAGGATCACTTTTGGAAGTTGCCAGTTTCCAGTTTTCTATCAGCCGTCTTTTTACATTCTGTTAAAGACGGATTTATCTTTTCGCAGATGAGGTGAGTCATCATTCTAGAAGCTTCTAGAAGTGATGACGAGGCTTGGTGAGTCATTCTTGATAAGGTGACTAGGTTTAATGTGATTGGTTCAATCTTTTGAGTCATCATTTTCATTATGCTATTTTGTTTTCCTTAGGATATTTCCATATGATATTTGTGCTATGGTCACCTCCCTCCTCATATGATCACCTCCCTTCATCAATAAATATGGCCGACCACCCTTGTGAGAAGATGGGAATTGATTCATTCATTTTTGGCCAAAGACTATGGTTTTGTGTGCATGGAAATTTCATTGCTTCTTTCAATTTCCATCACCAATTTCCATCGGCAACTTCATTTACCGATCGTCCACGGACTTGGACGAAGTGAGACAAAGTCATCTACTCAATCTCTACATCATTCTTGGTCGTCTCTTTTAGCAAACTTGACGATCGAGTTGCCTCGAGTAAGAGGTGGGAGCCCGTTTAAAGAACCGATCATGTGGTGCCACCTCGACGAGGAGATCGGAGATCGACGAGATCGGAGCAGCCGCAACGGAGCGTGGGATGATAGTTGAAGAACGAAGGACTCGGATCGTTCGGTACAATCTTCCTACACTCTTTACTGTTTGTTAGTTTAGCAATAATGGCAGATCCGGGTTAAAGTATACGATAGCGCCAGTTTAAAAGTTTTTGTTCCGCATTTGGCGTCTATAGACTGCCGGGGCGCTAGCGTAGACTTACAATAATTGCCTTGAGGGTACCTATATCCAACACTTCTCAAGCAATTCCACCAAAATCCCAAATCCACATTCATTGTGCTTGATCTTAGCACAACTTGCTCTAGTTAGTCACTCGCGCGATGTTGAATTTGACAAAACATACCGCTTCACTAGTGGTTGCGATTGATGTTTCATTCTCATGACATCGTGTTAGTGATTAGCTAGAATCTTATACTTTGTGAATTATATGTTAGGTGTTTGATTAACAGATTATACTCCATTGCACTAGTTGTAGCGTTTGAAATTCGTACTCTCTTCACTGATTCATGATCCGCAAGGGAAATCAAGAGAGGAGTCTAGATTAGGAAATGCTATTGAGAGCTAATTGATCCGATTTCCAAACAAGTCCCTCCCCCTTTGCATATCATCTCATTATTTCTCAATATTCACAAAACAACCCTTCAAAACCCTCTCATATAATTCGAGGAATGAAACTCCGAAGTCTTTAAATCTCTGCAGACGGCCCGTATTTCACTACTAAACATCCCGCAAAGTTGTTGATTGCGGAAAACATCTTTATACAATTCTTTCACTTCTTTATCACTACACTTCATCAAATCTCTTCAACGGAAAAACATGTACACTTGGTCTATCTTACGGTGACATGACCAGACATTGCATTTGCCGTGCATCTTGTGAGTCAGTTTGTCTTTGATCCACAAATATTGCATCTGACTGCAGATCATCGGATTATTCGATATCTTCGATCCACTTCCACTATAGGCTTATCTTATTGTAAATCATCACTTCCAAAGTTAAAAGCATTCTCTGATGCAGATTATGTCGGTTGTCCTGACACATGAAGATCAACAACCGGGTATTGTACCTTCCTTGGAAGCTCTGTACTTTCTTGAAAATCAAAGAAACCGCCTGTCGTGTCAAAATCATCAATAGAATCAGAATACCAAGTCATGTCGTCTACTTGTAGTGAAATAGTGTCGTTTTACGACGTCTTTTAAAGGACTTTGGGATTGTTTATTATACTGCCACACCTTTATTTTATGAGAATGAAAGTGCAATCAAAATTGCTAGTAATATTGTATTTCTCAAGCGAACAAAACGCATCGAAATTGATTGCCACTTCGTTCGAGAAAAATTTGAGCAAGCCGTTATTTCACTTCCTCCTGTATCTTTAAAGGAGCAAATTGCTGATATTTTCACAAAGTCTCTGCCAAAGACGCATACTTAGCAAGCAAACTGATGATGGAGTTTGAGAGGGTATTAACAGCTATATAGATATCCAAGACCAACTAGTTCTAATTTCTAATAGATTTCTATAGCTGTAAATACTTGCTAATTGTTAAAATTATTTTCCTCCACAAATTAGCAGATATTGTATCATAACTAGTCCTATGTTCTAGCCTTAATGATATCTGTACAAAAATTATATGCAGATGCCTTGTGCACCATGAATAAGATCAGAAAAGAAGGATCTTCTAAATCCTGTTTCTCCGATTCTGTTTTTAGAATTTAACTAGTGATCGCTCCCATTGCAAGCCAAAGAAATGTTTTACAACTAGAACCATGACTTTTTGTTGCATCTTACTATTACTTGCACTTCTTAAAGTCATACAAGCACATATCTTTACTTCATATTTCTTTATCAATTAGCAGCAACTTAAAAGGTTGCAGAGTTTCGTGACCCCCATGCAGACCAATTTAGTAAGTAGAGTGTCATGACAGGTTGACTTGAGATTACCTTGGCCATTATGAACTTCTTATGTGAATAATAATGAATGAAAACAATATCAGCAAACGAATCTTGATGGTATAGATACAATCCACTTCGAATTAAAATGAACCAAAAAACGACTGTTACCTTGCAATGAAGAATACAGACTAAATAAACCAGACTCAAATCCAAACGTAGCTACTTCACATCAAGTCACTAAATGGTCACACAATCAATCATTACTAACCAACTGACTCAACAAAAGAAACCCAATAATTCCTTTAATTTTTGCCCGGTACGAGATCAGCACTAAAACAAATTTCAAGGAACAAAATTGTTACATGAAAATATTAGACCCTCATTAACAATAGCCTGTAAGCAGAGAACCTATTGTTAATACAGGCAAATAGAGCATCGACGGTTACAGATTCGTAATACATGCAACCCTGTAAGCATTCACCGCAGATCAGATATCTGGGTGATTGATAAGCAAGCATCCCCTCCATTAAAGAAGCTGCCATGGTTTTTATAATCACAGTTAATAATCTTTCTTGCTTGGGCAATCTGAAGCCCTGTGACCTGACTTTCCACAGTTGAAGCACGCACCTCCAAAGCTTCTGTCACAGCATTCCAGAGGCAATCTTAGTTTTTTTTCTCCCAGCTCATAATAGGCTGAAAGCAACAAACTATATTTTAAAGATTTAAGCAATGTTGAAGGATTCACACCCAAATAATTTGATTTGTCCACCGAAGTATCCTATTCCTACCGCTTACTCTTAAAAATGAAAGGAGAAATGCAAAAGAAAATGAGAAAGGCAATCCATATCAATTTAAAAAAATGGAGACGGTTGCCTATTTTTACGAATGAAAGGAGACATGCATTTCAAATTCCGAAGCAGGCAAAGGCACCAAGCTCACTAGAGGTCACTCCTATTCTTAGTACAGAGAATGCACTGTTTTGTTGTGTGCTAGGTAAAAATTCCCCGGATTTAGTTTGATAGTCCTAAAGTTGGTACCACTTTAAATGGTATCATAGCTTCCTTGGTTACTTCTGTGTGGCTATGGCAATGAAAGAACACAGACAAATGAACCAGTTTACAGTAGGCAAGAGTTTATACCACATAAATATGCTTTAGGACACAGATTGGAAGAAATAAAGATATAGGTTATAGGCGTTCAGAAAATATGTAGCATATCCTATGGTAATAAAACAAATTCCTTCCAAAAATTTCCACATTAGAATAAGCTATGAAGTTGTGTACTTAATTTTGCATCAAAATATCAATTCCCAAGCCTGTTATCACAGCACAGAGTCAAAGAAAAGATCAAGTTAAAAAAAACACATTGCAAATTTATATACCAAGTCGATAATTGCAGTTCAGTAATACGGATCAAATAAATGGATCTGAACCGTAGTTTAAAGAAGATATGCCAAACTTAGGGTGGGGGAGGGGATGACACTTAGAAAGGATACCTGTCCCTATTCCCAAAAGAGGATGGCCGGCTTGAGCGTCTACCGTCTATCAACCAATTATCATCGCTAGAATTGGAGGGTCTGGACCAGCTGGTATTATCAGTTCTATAACTACGTCCACCACGTCGATATCCATCATCACTATCAGAGTCACCACCACCACGACTCCAGCCCCCTCTGGAGCCTCCTCTGTTGTATCCTCCACCACGTTCCCTAAAACCACCTCCACCTCTGGAGCCTCGGTCTCTACCTGAGAAACGCCCATAGTTATCACTAGGAGGACCATCATCTTGCAGCGCAGGCAACTGCGAACAAAAGAAAAAGGTGTTACAAAAATTTTGGAAAAATAAAAGGACAAGAGACCATCAGTATAGGATTAACAATAGTCTTTCTGATACTAAGTTAGGGTAAGAAACCTACATAAAAAGGATAGGCACATAACATGAAATAACTAATTGTATAATCAATAACTAATTTGAAACGATTCCACCAAAGCTACTGAGGACAATAATTAAGATATCACCGTATCAGTCTGATACAGATAACCAAAATCAATATTTTGAACCTCTTCATCTAACACAAGTTCATACTATCTATGAATTATTGGTGGCAGAATGCCTTTTGTAAATAACAGCCGAAAAAAGATACATGGATATAACACAGAATAGCTATAATACCTTTGTAATCTTAGTTATGGCATTTCCTGGGGAAAGTTGCATGCTCAATAAACTTTTAGCTATCTCCTCCGGTAAATCAAAAACTGCTCCCTGAACCTGCAACCAAAACTCAATCCCGTAAATCAAATTTTATCCAAAAAGATGCATTAGAGAATATTTATATAGACCAATAACCATCCAAAGGATAACATATGCGGTTAGTTATTTGAAGGTTGATGAACCAGAATGGTGCTTACCTTATTAATATTAGTCTATAGGATACATCACAAATCAACCACAACATATAAGTATTGGTCATATCGGAATATCTAATTTCTAGTTAAGGAAAACACCCTTGAGGACCACATGAAAAACCAGGGGAAAAAAGAACATAAAAGAAATGAATGAAATAAGTTAACAAAACAGCCACCATATGCTCAACCCCACATACAAGACGTGTTAGTGTGTTGTGCTCGCGCCGCGGAAGCCGCGGCCAAGACGGAAGCGAAAACGATGATTTTTTTTTAAGCAAGCACAAAACACATATACCCTAGAATCATTCCAAACACCTAAACTAGAAATCAAGCAAGCAATGGTTAGGGATTACAACCTTTGATAAGTGTCCACCAAATCGTGGAAGAAACCCCCCCCCCCCCACCAAACTCGTAGCCACCAGGAACGCATTTGAGAGGCGACCACCCTTACCGAAGATGATCCACCTGACAGAAACCAATCCAAGCTCCGACCGACGCTCCAAACTCGTTAGGAATGGATTGTGGGTAATATAAGAATTTTTCATTAATTTTTCTCTCAATTTTCATGCTCAAGAGAGCAAAAAGGAGGTGAGGAAACTTAGCCATCACTAGAAAAAGGGCTATGTGTTGTGTATGTTGAGAAAAGGAATGGCTACCAATTTTACAACCATGGAAAAAACATCACAACATTTTTCAATAAAATAAATCAAGCCCATTCCTCTCTACATACCTCCAACCATGCATAATGCCACCTCACCCTCCACCTCATTTCCATTTGATTTTCTAAAAAGAAAATCAAATATAAGGTGTCCATCTTCTAGAAACATTCCCTTATAAATACGAAATATTTCATCCCATATACGCATATCTGTATAAAAATACGGATAGCACCAAAGAGAGAAAATGAATAGTGAACAATAATACTAAAATATATATATATATATATATATTATTAAATCAAAACCTAATTTAATAATCCAGATTAATCCTAAACCGTTAGTATTATCAACCGTCCGATTATAGTCTGTATTCCTATACATGTATTTAATCGGACCCCTGCACGTACCAACATATGGTCTCTACATCTATCGTCTGAACAGGAAAAACCCTCTGTGCGGGACTCTAAAGACTCGACAATACGCTGGAAGTAGGTTTAACCACAAACACGTCAGCGGCATTACCTGTACGTAACGGCTACCCAGGTACTTACCGAAAGGGGGGGCGACAATCAAGTATGTCCTTACCCTACTGAGCCCTGAATGTGACAATCTCCGTACAGTCCGGTCTCTTCGTCTAAGAGTATCGCATACCAAGTCTAAGGGGTGGCTAATGTCAGACCCCTAACAACCCGATAAGTCATGTTGGAGTCAAGCTCATCACCATCAAAGAAACTACTAAACTACTATCGGTAAATCTCATCCACCGTGACCACGGATTTAGGATGATGGCCAACCGAACACAGCGCAATATCGACTCCTAATATCAGGAGAAACGAATCCCTAACAATCAATCACCGCCTCCATGTGGCTCGGGATTTTACCCAACTAAAACATGTTTGCACGACTCCTTTGAGCCGTGGTAGGTAGTAATCTAAGTACAGTGGGAACTCACACGAGACAAATGACGATGTTAGGTCAAAAGGCTAACATGTACACATGCTACCTGAGAACTTCCATCTGACGATAGATATAATACCATCTAGAACTTCTCGGAGAGTCGGTCCAGTGTACTCACCTCTAGTGTACTCACCTCCAGTGAGCATATGTATACTATCTTAGGTGATACAACACCAATGGCTTGTGAGACCGGCCACCGCCCCTTGTCGGAGTCTAGAAACGTATACACAAGTCAACTCCGGAATATCGATACCCGGTCTCGATACTCTCACGACTAGAGATATTTAAGGATATGCTTATGGACTACTCAGCTCCCAGGAGCTTATGATCGCCATCATAATACGGGTAGTCAAGCAAGAGTCCTACGGGCTTCATCAATAATGAAAGAAAATCATATAGCATACTATCATCTCGAGTAAGACCGTTCTACATATACAGGTCATCCTTTAATTATCATAATCGCCTACTTGCAATCACAATAATTGCCTTGAGGGCACTATATCTAACAATCTCTCACTTGCACTTAAGGCTAATTATTGCGGTATCGCATACCCACAGCTCGTGTGCTACCGAATACCCAACTTCTCTACTAATCAGTTTCGCAAACCATGTTTGTGAAACTTATGTGTTCGAGAAATAGCCGCAATGAGTGGATCCGCTACAATATTCCAACTTCATCTCTCTATATCTCAACTTTGTGGAGATCAACAATCTCCCGAACTGAGCGAAACCCCGCCTCAAGAATTTGTCTGGATACTTGATAAGACCAAGTTCATAAATGAACAAGTTTATCCAACAAACTTCTTAGGATGTATCCTCCGTTGAGTCATGACCAGTAACTTACACCATATCTACCTCAGTATCCCTATTAGAACCCTATCCAATATACTGCTCCTCAGAAGAGAGCAAGCTCAAAACTATGACATCTCTGTCATCCGGGTCACCTCGTGACAGCTAAAGTTTGACTGATTGTAATATAGAAATATCACTTCCTATCAGGAGTATGTCATCCAAATCTTAGGATATCTTCCTACACCCTTCTTACTAGGTTCTTCTACTGTTTTGATGAAGTCAATCATCTTGACTGTCACATTAAAACAGATGATCCATCTCCGCTATCCATACTTTAGTTTACGAATAGACATAATCAAATTGCACCATCCGCTGCCCCCACTGACTACGATAACCATATAGCAAAGTATATTACACGTGCACTTCCAAATTCCTAGTTGGAATGACGTTATAGTCATCCATCTACCAGATATCATAGTCAAGAACAGCGGCAGTGTCAAGTCATATCCATATGTACTTCAGCGTAGACACTGAAATAAAAGTCTAATCACAATCCATAACAGGAATTTGATGAAAATATTTACAAGTCTAGCCTTATTAGGTTAATACATTTCCACCTCCACAGATCTCGAAAGATCTACTTGCTCCTAATGGGTTCTACCCGTTCAGAAGCACCCAGCAAAGTCTAAAATTCATAATTTGCTAAAGTGCGTGGAGTCTAACTTGGATATAAAGTATCTGCTTACCTGAAAGTTACCACTTCCTATGACCTGCAGATAATCAGTAGGGCCATCATTAACCATGATGCTGGCATCTCTATCACCGTTCACGAGAAAACCGAAGTATACTCGGGTGGCTAAGGTCACCTACTAAATCTGAGGAGTGACTAATGGTTTTTCAAGTCCAATTAAATTCTTAGGTTCTACTAAATTTTCGATAACCGTTTGTAGTTCTGAAATCACTCCCAGTTCTAACATATTCCCATTAGTTTTCTTTTGCAAAAAGATTTCTTTTATAAAAAGGTGGTGAGTCAAAAACAATATAACTATTGATCTTGAGAATGGTAGAAATAAATCATCCACAAACTGCCATTACCGAAGCATGCCTTGAGTTTGTCCGGATTCTGCTTTTAAACAGAAACCGGATAACTCCATATCTCAACAACCTCAAGATATGCAACCAATGTATGTCCATATAGAATCATAGACACAAATTTAGATGGAAGCAGATTCAAATGTTATGCAGCTGTTTCCAGTGCATATCACCTAAATGGAAAAAGGACAATACAGTATTACTCATCAAGGAGCGCACCCACAGATGAGTGTAACATCTTAGAATGCGATTAGTGTTAGTTAAGCGATATAATACGGGTTTTTAATAAAATTTAACCAATAATTGTTTTCACATATTTTATTTAATTAATTAATATTTTATTTAATTATTTTTGTGCTTGCACACACATGTGTGTTTTAATCCTAGGGTTAAGGAGATGTTAACCATGCTTTATTAGCCATGGCACACTTAACCATTTGTATGTCATGTATTTATATATTTAGTTTTTAAATAAAAGGGTTTTAATTGTTTTGAAAAATAAAGAGGAGAGAAGAGTTGAATTTTGAGGACATAATGAGGCATGGGACTTAGCATGGAAGGTAATTAATGAAGAGAGAGAGAGAGCATGGCTAACTCTCATTCTCACCCTCACTCTCTCTCATTTCTTCACCTCACTCTCTCAATTTACTTATTCTTCATCACTAAAAATCTCCACATGATCTCTTTTTCTCCACAACCTCAAGCCTAAATCTTCATCAAACCTCACTAAAACCTTCACAAATCATGCTTAAGCCCTCTTGTGATGTCTTGGAGCTTGATGGCTAGGGTTTTCAACCAAGTTTGGTGAGGTGATGATGCTAAACATTTGATTAGGCTCTAAGATTTGATTGTGTTAATTAGTTTCAGTTTTATACCATGTTGTTTTAAAGTTTAGTGTTAATATCGTGTTTTGTTAAGTTTAGGGTTTCTGTTGAATCTGCTATCGACCCAGGTAGTTGTTTAGAAAGTTGCCATCACTGAGAGATGTAATTGAGGCCTAGAACACACCAGGCGAACCTGAGACCTTTCCCTTCATTCATGGCCGCAAATTTATTGCTTCTGGCCACAAATTGCGGCCAGACTGGGAAAGCTGGGGGTCGTGTCTTGGTCGTAAGGTCTCTGGAGAGAAGTGTAGGCTCGTAGTATATGCAACTTTCACTAATTCTCTGTGTAGCAAAATCTGGGACCGTTTAGCTAGAATTCAAGAGTTTCGGCAACGTGCGGTGCGGATTTATCCGACTTTGGTTTAAGTGTTTCGTGCGTTTAACAGCCGTAGGTTGGGTCTAGGATGTCGCTGCACGCGTTTAGCCCGCTAAGCTAACACTTGGTAGCTTGTGGGAGTTGATTCGTTAGTTTGTCATAGTGTTCGTGTGTTATCGTAAGTTTACTAATTTCTTACGTTATGGTTTGTGTAATATTAGGATCATTTGTGGGGACTTCGGAAGCTGGTAGGAAGGGTAAAGAGGTGATCGGATTCACCTAGCTCGAGATCGTCCGATGAGTAGATTTAACATCTACAGGGGAATCGCCTATATGGCGTTATGCGTCGAAAGCTAGATTCAGTGATATAACCATATGCTTGTGTGTGTGTATATGTATGTATTGATCGTGCATGAGTACCATTTTGCACATCCTATTACCTGTTGTACATGGACATAGTATTATTGGACACTACACCATTACTGACGGTTCATGTCGCACGAGCACCGAATTGTATGCCACACACAGCGTTGGTAATTGCCATGACACGCACACTATAGAAATTGCCATGGATAATATGTTGTACTGCTTCCGTTATTATTAACAGTTAGTCATTGATTCTTGTTCTATTGCGCATATGAATTGTATCATACGTACATACATACATACATTGCTATAGTCACATATATACTCTAATATGATGTTGTATTTCGATTTCGTGGATTTGGAAAATCGCAAGATACGTTTGAAACTTGATATATTTAAAATGAACGGTTTTCTCTTGATATGCTCACATTACTGTTCTATGTTTGAATACGTCATATTTGATGGATATATGCATTGAGATACTGATTTCCTACGATTTCTGAATTTGAGAACCGCGGATACATTTCAAAGGAAATTATACATTTTTTTAAAAACGCGGTTTTTCGTGATGTGATTTCGAGGCGTCCACCATGAGTTTTTCTCGATTCTGAACTTGTTTTCGAGACCCGATTCGAAGAGTTGGATGAACCGTCTGTAGGTACATGATGGACCCGGTAAGGTACTCCGGGGCAAGAATCTCGAGATATAAACGATGAGCCTGGCTGGAGGAAACACTACCTACAGGTGATTGTATGGAAACTCGACGGATATCCGGAGGATACCATTTCGGAGTTATGAGATGATATAGATATAAGGGCCGATCAGAGTATGCGGCGTCTGAGATATGAGGATTTACGTGTCGATACTGGACACGGGTTTCATGATGTTTCAAGTGTCGATGTTGGATACTCAGGTTTCATGATGTGACGGATATGAGGGCCGATTAGAGTGACGGCGCCTGACATATTTGGGATTTGGGGTGTCGTTGATGGACACCAGATTTTATGATGATGATTCATTGATGAGAATTATGTTTTATCCCACACTCAGGTTTTATTATGACATGCACTGTTTCATGTAGTTGTTGTATCTTGGTGGTGTACCTTGAGCATGATTTGTTGCATATCCGTATTGTTATACTTATGCCATCAGATTGCATATTTCAGATTATCGCTTTTCGTGAATGCTTGCGATTATATGTATGATGTTATTTACTATTCACGAGTTGGCAACTCACCCCCGTTGTGCCACAGTGTTTTGCAAGCTTGACGCTCAGTGTAGTTGCGGCAGGGCTCCTTATTGCATCTACTTCGACGGATACCGCTACTGTTGGTCGTGATTTTTGTGTAGGTGGGTTTTGCGGGTATCCATATGATTCCATTGTATATCTTATTTTATATCCGGTACTCTCCATCTACCACTTACATGTATTTGACTTAGAGACGAGATTGTGAGGTTCGATATTGTATTATATGTGACTCTGGGTGTCGTGCTCGTGTGAGCCGGCTTTTATTTATGTTGCGATGTGGTTTTACCTCTTATTATGCTGTTTTAACTTCTTATTTGCTTGTTCATCGCTACGGCGTCGTATATACCAGTTGTGGTAGTGTTCCGCCTTTAGGCGTGAGTTGCTCCCATTTGGGGATGCCTTTTATATATTCTATGTTTGTACCCGTCTGAGGCTAGTTTTTACAAACGTAATGCAGCCGAAATTTTTATGAAAATAAATTTAAGTTGAGATTTTATAATTTGAGATTTTTAAATGTTTTTAACTACTGTTTTATCACTTATTTCTTTTCTTGGTTTAGATTGCTGGGTTTTTGGTTACTTGAATCGCGCTACGCCTTTTGACTTCGCATGATTTAAGTGCCGGTCGTGTTCCTAAATTGGGTCGTGACAAAATTGGTATCAGAGCGCTGGGTTTTACCTTTCGAAGTGTAGGATAACCCTTGGTATGATGGAGTAGGTAGCTTAAGCAGAGTGACGTAGCGTGTGTATGTTCCGCGGCATACTTATGACACGGTACTCCGCCTAAGTGACCTTAGGACGGATTTTCTTTTAATTCCTTCCTTGATTTCATATATCCTTATGATTCGATTTCTATAATCTTATCGAATCCTGTTTTCTTATTCCAGCCATTATGCCTCCAAAGACTACGAGGGCACAGAGAGCTGTCGCTAGAGCCGAGATCAGGGCAGGCTCGTCTGAGACAAAGACTGACCAGGGCGGTTACGCCTATTCTTCAGGAGTGGACCGATCCACCTTCTCCAGAACGTATTGTTAGGCTAGAGGCCAGTATTCGTGATTTGCGTCAGATGGTGGAATCGTTGGTTGAGACCAGTCGAGCGCAGAGATCGGAGGTGGTTTGATCTATTACTGGGACCGTGATGGTACATACTGCTCAGACAGTCGTACCTACTACTACCGAGATTATCGCCGTATCCTTATCAGAGTTTATGAGGCCGAAGCCTCCGGTTTTCACTGGCACCGACGTAGCTGAGGATCCACCGTCGTTCGTCGACCGGATGGCCAGGATTTGCCGTTCATTGAGATGCTCCGATGCGAGATCGATAGAGTTCGCCAGTTTTCGTCTGGAGGGTCTTGCCCAGACTTGGTGCGAGTCTTTGGAGAGAGGTCGAGCTGCAGGTCTTCTTCCTATGACCTGGGTGGAGTTCATGACAGTTTTTCTTGTTCGTTTTCTTCCGCAGAGCGTCGGGGATACTCGAGCTCGCAGCTTTGAGTCTTTGCGCCAGACTCCTGGTATGACAGTGGCGGAGTATGATATTCAGTTCACCCAGCTATCCGTATATACTCCATATTTGGTGGATACCGAAGAGAAGCGCGTCAAGAGATTTATACGAGGCTTGGTTACCCAGTCGTTCCTCTCTATTGGCGTCCAGCATTTTGATACGCATGCAGCCGCGGTAGACGCAGCCCTACTGGTAGAGGAGCGTATTTCCAAGACTTCGGTCGTTTCGGGACCGAAGCGGGTTCGTACTTATGTATCCGCCTGGAGGCGGATAGGTAGACGCCGTGACAGATTCTTTTCAGGTGATGGTGGTAGCAGAAGACTTGAGGCGAGGCCAGTTATTCAGCTCTACCCACAGGGTCAGCAGCCGTCGTATAGATGTTTTTCGGTGTGGGAGTCAGTATCATCGCATCAGAGATTGTACTGAGGTACGTCAGGACGAGGCAGCAGTTCCACATGTTACCTTACCACCTTCTCCACCTCAGAGAGCATTGCCCTTTACGCCCGTTGTTGCTTCACGCCAGACTTATGCTCAGAGAGGCTGTAGTCGCTGTGGTTTTGTTCGGAGGGGACGCGGTGGCAAAGGCGGAGGACAGCCGGATGCCAGTAGAGGACAAGCCCGAGTTTTTGCGTTGACTCCTCAGGATGCGCAGGCATCGAATGCAGTAGTGACAGGTAATCTTCCAGTGTGTTCCTTTGATGCGCGCATATTGTTTAATCCAGGATCTACGCACTCGTATGTTTCCACACATTTCGTACCGAGGTTGGACCGAGAGTCGTCCTTGTTAAATCAGCCGCTTGTCGTGATTACTCCCGTTGGTGAGTCTTTTGTTACGCAACATATGTTTCGGTCGTGTGCCGTTTGAATTGGAGATAGAGATTCGTCTGTCGATTTGATCCTTCTCGATATGTTGAACTTTGACGTTCTCCTTGGCATGGACTGGTTAGCTACTTGCTATGCGTCTGTAGACTGCCGTGAGAAGGCAGTCAGGTTTTGTTTTCCGACGAGTCAGTTCTTGTTGTGCAGAGGGACCGTAGTGCCGCCCCTCACAGTTTGATTTCTGCCCTTTGCGCTAGTCGGCTTTTGAGGAAAGGATATCGGGGATTCTTAGCCTTTATTCGTGATACTGGAGCCATATCATATCCGTTGGACCAGGTTCCTATTGTGAGAGCTTCCCGACGTATTTCCCGATGAGTTACCTGGATTGCCGCCAGAGCGCGATATCGAGTTTTGCATTGATTTGATTCCCATCACAGGGCATATTTCTATACCGTCTTATCGGATGGCCCCGGCGGAGCTTAAAGATTAGTTGCAAGAGTTGCTTGACAGGGAACTTGTTCGTCCGAGTGTTTCTCTTTGGAGAGCTCCTGTTCTGTTCGTCAAGAACGGCAGTATGAGACTGTGCATTGATTATCATCAATTGAACCGAGTTACGATGCGGAATAGGTATCCTTTACCTCACATTGACGATCTGTTTGATCAGCTCCATGTGCGGGACATTTTTCCAAGATTGATTTGAGATCGGATTACCATCAGTTGCGGGTTCGGAATGATGACATTCCGAAGACTGTTTTTCGTACGCGCTACGGGCATTATGAGTTTTTGGTGATGTCGTTCGGACTCACCAATACCCCAGCAGCGTTCATGGATTTGATGAACCGGATTTCCAGGCCGTTCCTCGACTAATTCATTATTGTATTTATTGATGACATTCTGGTCTATTCCAGAAGTCGTGAGGAGCATAAGCAGCACTTGAGAATTACCTTGCCGACATTGAAAGAGCACCAGTTGTTTGCTAAATTCTCGAAGTGTGCATTCTGGCTTGATAGTGTTGACTTCTTGGGTCATGTGGTTACGGGAGACGGTATACAAATGGACCCAAAGAAGATCGAGACCGTACAGCTTTGGCCCAGACCTGTATCAGTGACAGAGGTCCGCAACTTCTTGGGTTTAGCCGGTTATTACCGCTGTTTCGTACAGGATTTCTTGAGTATCGCTGCACCGCTGACCGGACTGACCCGGAAGGAAGTTCCTTTTGTTTGGACTGAGGCATGTGAGCAGAGTTTTCAGCAGTTGAAGACTCGTTTGACGACTGCACCAGTTCTATCTTTACCTTCTGGATCGGGCGGCTATGTCGTTTATTATGATGCTTCCGGCTAGGTTGCGTGTTGATACAGCATGATAGAGTTATCGCTTATACTTCTCGGCAGTTGAAGAAGCGCGAGCAGAACTATCTCACTCATAATCTTGAGATGGCCGTGGTGGTCTTTGCGCTCAAGATTTGGAGACACTACTTGTACGGAGAGTCATGTCAGGTCTTCACGGACCACAAAAGCTTGAAGTACATCTTCCAACAGCGGGGTCTGAATTTGAAGCAGCGCCGTTAGATGGAGCTTGTGAAGGATTATGATTGTGAAATCCTTTATCACCCGGGCAAGACGAATATGGTAGCTGATACTTGGAGTCGTAGATCCGGAGGTAGCTTGTTCCATTGAGCGCAGTTCAGAGACAGTTTTCTACATATTGACAGATCTTGTGCGATATTAGAGTACAGTTCGAGTTCACTTCCGCTGGAGGGCATCATGTTCATGTCCCAACCGCCACTTCTACTTGATCGTATCCGTGAGGCGCAGCCCGACGATGCTCGTTTGTCTGAGATTTTGGAGCATGTTCGACCGGGTTGGTGATTGATGACTAGGGTGTGCTACGTTTTGGGACTCGTTCATGTGTACCAGATTCCGAAGGGCTGAGACGCGAGATCCTAGAGCAGGCACATCAGTCAGCATACAGTGTTCATCCAGGTTCCACCAAGATGTATCGTGATTTGAGAGATGTCTACTGATGGGAAGGGATGAAGAGAGATGTTTCGGACTTCGTTTCGAGGTGCCTGACTTGCCAGCAGGTCAAGGCTGAGTATCAGAGACCGGCAGGAGAGTTGCAGTCTTTGCCCATTCCGGAATAGAAATGGGAGCAGATCTCCATGGATTTCGTTGTGGGTCTACCCAGATCCAGTCGAGGGTATGACTCCATTTGGGTGATTGTTGACCGGTTGACGAAAGCGGCTCACTTCCTTCCAGTGAAGATCACTTTCGGATATGCTCAGTATGCTCAGTTGTACATTGATGAGATTATGCGTTTGCACGGCGTTCCTACATGCATTGTATCCGACAGAGGCACCCAGTTTACCAGCCGTCTTTGACAGAAACTTCAGGATGCGTTAGGTACCCAATTGAGTTTTAGCACCGCTTTCCATCCACAGACCGATGGTCAGTCAGAGCGGACTATACAGACTCTCGAGGATATGCTTCGTGCGTGCGTGCTTGATTTTGGTGGCAGTTGGGATCGTCACTTGCCTTTAATAGAGTTCTCTTAAAATAACAGCTTTCAGGAGACGATTCAGATGGCACCTTTTGAGGCTTTGTATGGGAGAAGTGTCGATCGCGAGTCTGTTGGACCAAACTCAGCGAGAGCGGGATTTTGGGTCCACGGCTAGTTCAAGAGATTACGGAGAAGATCCAGTTGATTCAGGACAGGATAAGAGCAGCCCAGTGCAGACTGAAGTCTTATGCCGACCGTCATCGTCACGGACTTGAGTTCGCAGTGGGTGATCATGTATTCCTACGGATTTCTCCGATGAAAGGCGTGATGGGATTTGAGAAGAAAGGGAACCTTAGTCCAAGATTTGTGGGTCCTTTTGAGATCCTTGAGCGAGTTAGTACCGTTGCCTATCGTTTGGCACTTCCGTCCAGTTTTCCCGGATGTTCACCCCGTATTTCATGTATCGATACTTCGCAAGTACCTTCATGACTCTTCTCGCATGATTCAGCATCAGACCATCCAGCTGGAACGCGATCTTTCTTTCACCGAGCAGCCAGTAGTTATATTGGATCGGCAGGTGAAGAAATTTCGGTCAAAGGTCTTACCGTCGGTGAAAGTTCTTTGGCGTGGCCCGAATAGCGAAAAGATCACATAGGAAGCCAAGAGCGAGATGCGGAAGAAATTCCCTCATCTCTTCGAAGGTACGCATAGTAAGATTTTTTTTAAATCCGGAGACCGAATTTCTTTAAGGATGGAAGATTGTAACACCTTAGAATGGGATTAGTGTTAATTAAACGATATAATGCGGGTTTTTAATAAAATTTAACCAATAATTGTTTTCGCATATTTTATTTAATTAATTAATATTTTATTTAATTATTTTTGTGCTTGCACACACATGTGCATGTTAATCCTAAGGTTAAGGAGGTGTTGACCATACATTACTAGTCATGGCATACTTAACCATTTGTATGTCATGTATTTATATATTTAGTTTTTAAATAAAAGGGTTTTAATTGTTTTGAAAAATAAAGAGAAGATAGAAGAGTTGAATTTTGAGGACATGATGAGGCATGTGACTTAGCATGGGAGGCAATTAATGAAGAGAGAGAGAGAGAACATGGCTCACTCTCATTCTCACCCACTCTCTCATTTCTTCACCTCACTCTCTCAATTTACTTGTTCTTCATCACTAAAAATCTCCACTTGATCTCTTTTTCTCCACAACCTCAAGCCTAAATCCTCATCAAACCTCACTAAAACCTTCACAAATCATGCTTAAGCCCTCTTGTGATGGCTTGAAGCTTGATGGCTAGGGTTTTCAACCAAGTTTGGTGAGGTAACGATGCTAAACCTTTGATTAGGCTCTAAGGTTTGATTGTGTATTAATTAGTTTCAGTTTTATACCATGTTGTTTTAAAATTTAGTGTTAATATTGTGTTGTGTTAAGTTTAGGGTTTCTGTTCAATCTGCTATCGACCCAGGTAGTTGTTTAGAAAGTTGCCATCACTGAGAGATGTAATTGAGGCCTACAACACACCATGAGAACCTGAGACCTTTCCCTTCATTCATGGCCGCAAATTTGTTGCTTTTGGCTGCAAATTGCGGCCAGGCTTGAGAGCTGGGGGTCGTGTCTTGGTCGTAGGGTCTCTGGGGAGAAGTGTAGTATATGCAACTTTCACTAATTCTCTATGTAGCAAAATCTGGGACCGTTTAGCTAGAATTCAAGCATTTCGGCAACTTGCGGTGCGGATTTATCTGACTTTGGTTTAAGTGTTTCGTTCGTTTAACAGCCGTAGGTTGGGTCTAGGATGTCGCTGCACGCGTTTAGCCCGCTAAGCTAACACTTGGTAGCTTGTGGGAGTTAATTCATTAGTTTGCCGTAGTGTTCGTGTGTTATCGTAAGTTTACTAATTTCTTGCGTTATGATTTATGTAATATTAGGATCATTTGCGGGGACTTCGGACGCTGCTAGGAAGGGGAAAGAGGTGATCGGATTCACCTAACTCGAGATCGTCCGGTGAGTAGATTTAACATCTACGGGAGAATCGCTTGTATGGCGTTATGCGTCGAAAGCTAGATTCAGTGATATAACCATATGCTTGTGTGTGTGTATATGTATGTATTGATCATGCATGAGTACCATTTTGCACATCCTATTACCTGTTGTACATGGACATAGTATTATTGGACACCGCACCATTACTAACGGTTCATGTTGCACGAGTACCAAATTGTATGCCACACACACCGTTGGTAATTGCCATGACACGCACACTATAGAAATTGCCATGGATAATATGTTGTACTGCTTCCATTATTATTAACAGTTAGACATTGATTCTTGTTCTATTGCGCATATGAATTGCATCATACGTACGTACATACATACATGCATACATTGCTATAGTCATATATATACTCTAACATGCATCATACATATTTCGATTTCGTGGATTTGGAAAATCACAAGATACCTTTGAAACTTGGTATATTTAAAAAGAGCGGTTTTCCCATGATATGTGTTGGGTTATGCCAGTGCCCTGGCCATCAAACCGTAGCCGATTGCAGAATAAAAATTTAACAAACCAGCTCTAGAACCCACGAATAGGGATATACCATTAACCCTAAACCTAGCAAGCTATATAAAGAGTTGAGATGGTTATACCGAATGATTCGTGTCCTTCCGTCTTCAACCTCCTTCCCAAGTTCCCAAGCTTCTAGTGGCCACCATGATCAAGTTTGATCTCCGGTCTCCCTCCATCGAAGATGATCCACCTGAGAGTCTATGAATCAAGCTCCTACCTCATAACCGAGGTAACTAGGGTACCTAGTTCGCTAAACTAGATAGCCTAGAAGATGTAGAGTCTAATGATGGAATGAATTGTCTCTAAACACTCTAGGTTTCTCAACACATGAGACATTAAAGGTGGAGGTAGAAGAAGCTTGAGAGATGAGAGTGTAAGCATGAAGCAAAAGCAACTCAAGAAAAAAGGCTGTGTTGTGAGCAATAATAGAAGAACCAAGTCAAGAAAATATCTCACAACCCCAACAAATATCAAGCATGTCACAATAGTGTTTCATGAGTCACACAATGAGTCACCACATGAGTCACCAAGTGTGTCATGCTTCATAAATGCCAATACACACTCATCCCTCTACCTCATTAACCATTTAACCAAATGGTTAATAAACATAATGAGGTGGCAACTTCTAGAAGCAACTTGTAATGAATTACAAGAATATCCATCAACCGTATATACCCGTATCCGTATTCCGACAAAATACGAATACAAAGAGCCGAAAATAATCCAACAATATAATACTAAAATCCGGCTTAAACCAAAGCCACTAGTAAAATCTGTCTGAATCATGATACGTATATGATCGAACATTGCCGTAAAACCATACGGCCTCTACATCGTTTCGCCCGAAGCAGGGAAACCCTCTGTATGGGACTCTAAAGACTCGTCAATACGCTGGCGGTGGGTTTAACCACAAGCACGTCAGCGGCACTAGCTGTACGTAACGGCTACCCAGGTATTGAGCGAAAAGAAGGCCGACGAGCAAACTCATCCGACCCCTACTGAGCATGTCCGTGACAATCTCCGTATAGTACGGTCTGTTCGTCTAAGATTATCGCATATCGAGTCTAAATGGTGGATAAAGTCAGACCCTTAATAATACGACATTTAGTGTCGGTATGAAGCCCATCATAACCTGAGAAACTACTGATCCAAATCAGTAATTCTCGACTACCTTGATCAAGGATTTCTGGTGATGGTCACCCGTGCACTACGCGACATCAACCCCCAATACCGGGAGAGACGAATCCCCGACGATCCGCTCACTGCCTCCATGCGGCTCGGGACTGTACCCAACTAAAACCTGTTTGCACGACTCCTTTGAGCCGTGGTAGGGTAGTAATCAAAGCACAGTGGGAACTCACACTATACAAATGACGATCTCAGGTCAACAGACTAATCTGTACACATGTCACATGGGAACTACTATCTGACAATAGGTATAATACCAACTAGCATGTTCCCGACGAGTCCGTCCAGTGTACTCATAAGCCAATGAGCATCTGTATACTATTTTAGGTGAACAAACTAACATCAATGGCTTGTGAGACCAGCCACCGCCCCTCGTCGGGGTCTCGATCAGTATACACTAGTCTACTATGGAGTATCGATACCCAGTCTCAATACTCCCACGACTCGGGACATTTAAGGATGTGCTTATAGACCACCCAGCTCCTACGTATATGATCGCCATCAAAATGCTGGTAGTCAAGCAAGAATCCTATAGGCTCTATCAACATGTAATAGTGATCTGTAATACCACCTAAAACATGTACATGATGATAAAGATAAACCATATAGCATTCTATCATTTTGAGTAAGACTGTTCTACCCATATAGTGTTGGATATAGTGCCCTCAAATCAATTATTGAATCGCATGCAAGCGATTGTGATGATTGAGGGAGGACCTATACGGGGAAAACATTCTTACTCAAGATGATAGTATGCCATCTGGTTTGTCTTTATCATCATATACATGCATTACGTGGCATTACAGATCACTATTACATGTTCATAGAGCCCATAGGATTCTTGCTTGACCACCAGCATTATGATGACGATCATATACGTGGGAGCTGGGTGGTCTATAAGCACATCCTTAAATGTCCCTAATCGAGGGGGTATCGAGACTGGGCATCGATACTCCGAAGTAGACTAGTGTATACTTATCGAGACCCCGACAAGGGACGTGGCCGGTCTCACAAGCCATTGGTGTCAGTTAGTCACCTAAGATAGTATACAGGTGCTCATTGGGTTATGAGTACACTGGACGGACTCGCCGAGAACATGCTAGTTGGTATTATACCTATTGTCAGCTAGCAGTTCCCAGATGACATGAGTACAAGTTAGTCTGTCGACCTGAGTTCATCATTTATCTCGTGTGAGTTTCCGCTGTGCTTTGATTACTATCCTACCATGGCTCAAAAGAGTCGTGCAAACAGGTTTAGTTGGGTACAGTCCCAAGCTACATGGAGGCAGTGAGCGGATCGTCGGAATTCGTCTCTCCCGGTATTGAGGTTGATGTCGCTAGTACATGGGTGGCCATCACCAGAAATCATTGGCCAAGGTGGACGAGAATTACTGATTTGAATATTTTGTTATCTTTAGTTTGGGGGTAATACGGAGTATTTCGAAGTCGCTATTTTTAACACTGTTTAAAAGTTTTCATTACTATCTGCGACCGTGAATGTTATTAGAGCGGTACAACTCGTCTAATTACTATGTCTTTTAGTCGGATTTGCGAACATGACATTCACGTTGATGTTCTGTGTTGTGCTGAGGTTGTGGCTGGATTGTCGTGGTGGATAGACAATGGTGCAATGATAGTTGTACAGTTCAAATTTATTTGTACATTTGATATTACGGGGCGAGCGCCTGACATTTGGATTGTCGTCTCTGCCAGTTTGTATATTATTTGTTTGGGACACGACCGGGTTGAGGTCGCTGTCACCCTTGTACATATATTTTTCTTTTCTGTACTAGGATTACCCCACGATAGAGTGAACGATGTTGGAGATAGTGCCCTCAGAGTCAATTATTGGAGGCACGTGATTGCAATGATTGAGGGAGGACCTGTCCCAGTAGGACAGTCTTACTCAAGATGATAGTATGCTATCTGGTTTATCTTTATCATCGTGTAATGCTTTAGGTGACCTTACGAGTCGTTATTGCACGTTGATAGAGCCCCTAGGATTCTTGCTTGACTACCAGCAGTATGAGGGCGATCATATAAGTGAGAGCTGGAGTCTATAAGCACATCCTTAAAAGGTCCCTAGTCGTGGGAGTTTCGAGACAGGGTATCGATTCTCCAGAGTAGACTAGTGTATACAGTCGAGACCCCGACGAGGGGCGGTGGCCGGTCTCACAAGCCACTGGTGTCAGTTAGTTCACCTAAGATGTATATAGGTGCTCATTGGGTTATGAGTACACCGGACAGGACTCGCCGGGAACCTGCTAGTTGGGATTATACCAGACGTCAGATAGCAGTTCCCTGGTGACATGTGTACAGGTTAGTTCATCGACCTGAGATCGTCATTTGTCTCGTGTGAGTTCCCACTGTGCTTTGATTACTACCCTACCACGGCTCAAAGGAGTCGTGCAAACAGGTTTTAGTTGGGTACAGTCCCGAGCCACATGGAGGTAGTGAGTGGATCTGCAGGGATTCGTCTCTCCCGGTATTGGGGGTGAGGTCGCGCTGTGTCTAGGAGAGCCAGAACATGAAAAGTCCTTGGCCAAGGCAGGAGATTTGCTGGTAGGTATTCCAGTAGTATCTCAGGGTGTTCTGGGCTACACTCCGACACGACTTGTACCGCTTTTGGGGTCTGACTTTTACCAACCCCCTAGGCCCGCCATGCGATGCTCATAGACGAACGGACCGGACTGTACGGATATTGTCACTGACAGGCTCAGTAGGGTGTCAGGATGAGTTCGCTCATCGACTTCCCTTTTGGTCAATACCTGGTAGCCCGTCACGTATTGGCTTATACCTCTGACGTGCTAGTGGTTAAATCCACAACCATAGTATTGACGAGTCTTTAGAGTCCACCACACTCAGTTACTCAGGTTTCGGGCGAAACGCTGTAGAGACCGTATGGAGATATGGCAGGGTTCGATCAGATACGTGCGGTATTGCACGGATCGTGATCGGACGGTTTTTACTAGCCGGCTTTGGCTTAAGCCGGATCCTAGTATTAGATAGTGTAGTTTTGTCTCTTTGCATTTGTGTTCAGTGGGAATACAAATGCGGGCACGTATATGCAGTAGTGGGGTTTTCCTGTAATTTATTACGGGATCAGTTTTCTGAAGTTGCCAGTTTGCATTCCGTTCCGGCCGGTTTTCTTTCATTCCTTCACGGCCGGACCTTTTGGTGGAAAGGGGTTAATTGCAAGTTTACAATTAACTTACTTGTGAGGGTCTTTATTGCATATGTGGCCTCTTCATCATGAGATGCTTTTTGCATCACTTCATTATCTTTTCTTGTGATGGTTTGTGAAGGGATTGAAAAGAGAAATGAGAGTGACCTTTTTCTTTGCATTATCTTTTCTTTTTCTTATTGGATTTTTCATTCCCTCTCTCCACAATGGAGATATGAGGCCGGCCATTTTGGTGAGGAGAGAGAGAGAGAGGTTCATTGGTGATATGTTTATTCTTCATCTCATTTCATGCTTTTATGCTTGCAAAATTCCAAGCTTCTCTCCTTCATTCATTCTCCTCCTCACATCCCTCCATCAAGGCAACTTCAAGAACCCTAAAGAGACATGGCTACTACACTATTCTATAGCAAGCCTTGGACGCGTCGGCTAGCCAACTTCGCGCCCGAGTTGCCTCGGTCAAGAGGCGGGAGCCCGTAAAAGATTCCGGCTACGTGGTGCCCTTTCCGACGAGACGATGATGGACGGAGATTCCGCGATAGATCGGAGTGGAGATGAAGACCGAAGGACACGGATCGCTTGGTATAACTTCTCTACTCTTTTCTTGTTTGCTAGTTAGCTAGGTTAATGGCCCGATCCGGGTGAAAAGTGCGCGGTGGTGCCGGTTGCAAGTTTTGCAAAGTTTTTGTTTCCGCGTTTCCGGCGTCGGATTGACGGCCGGGGCGCCCGCGGATTGACGGCCGGGGCGCCCCCGCGGGCTTACATTGGTATCAGAGCCACGCCATTAACCATGCCTAGCTTGCTCTAGTGTGTTTATAACTCGATCGAACAAAAATCCCCAAAAACCGTATTTTCCTATGCATTTGTTTTCTGTCGAAATTTTTTTATGCTCCAAAAATTTTTCTGGTCATTGCAGAAACACAAGCATGAAAACCTAAGAATTCTGGTAAAATTTGATACAGTGATCGCTTAGTACGGCCGCGGAAACGCGGCCAAACCCCTGGTTTGTCCGCGGTTCCGCGGTGGGAATGTGTCTTCACTGCACAAAATTTTCCCAGTAGGCTTCTGGTTAGGAAATAGGGGTTTTGGGATATTTTCTTTGGGCCCAGATTTTCTGTAAGTGCTACAGTACTGCTTAGGACCCACTTGATAAAATTTGTTCGATCGAATATTTTAAACATGCTAGTTCACAGTATTTATATTATATCTGCGACCGTGAATGTCACTCGATCGGTAAATCCAGTCTATCTGCTATAGCCCTTTTAGACGGATTTGCGAACGTGACATTCACGTTGATGTTCTGTGTATTGCTGTGATGTTGCGGATCGGTCGTGGGGATAGCCTGGATGCAATGTTAGTACAGTTTTGTTTTATATGTACATTTGATATTGCGGGGCGAGCGTCCGACATGTGGACTGCCGTCACTGCCTGTTTGTATTATTCTTTTGTGGCACGACCAGGTTGCGGTCGATGTACCCGGTGTATGCATATTTTACTTTCTGTACTAGGATTACCCCGCGGAGGGGTGCACGGATAGCCGGGTTCTAGAGGGCAACAAGCCCGCATCTCATGGCGTTGAGACGGAGGGGGCTTCACTCTAGAATTGGCGGGCTATTCGCAGCACTCGTAGGGGGTACAGGTTGACCCAGGAGGGATGCCCAAGTTACCGGATTCCGTGAAGTGCTGGGTGGTCCATTCACGTTGCTGAAGGGGGCTGCCTCGCTTCAGGTTTTGGCGGGTAACTTACCGCGCCCGTAGGGGTCTAGGATTTCATTGCACAGGCTATCCACACGACCAGGGGAACGTCGGGTTTCAGCAGCGGCTCTGTGAAACCCGGGGATCCCAGATATCTGTATTGATCTGTGTTGCTATACATTTCTGTGTTGCTGCATTTTTTTCACGCCTTGAGCGAAAATTATATATTATATATATACTAGTAGATGTTGTATATGTTTTTCATCCGCGCTAGTCCAGTCCCCGCTCTGTCGTTAGTTAGCTAACCTAACGGGTGATGACGGGACCCAGTGGCGAATGCGGATGGCATATACGTACATCAGTATATTTTCGTTCTTTGTGGTCTGATCAATTGATGGGACTGCGTTGATTCGGATCAATACAAGATAAACAAACCTATTCTGATGTTGTTGGAATACTTTTTCAAAAAGCTGTTATTGCAAGGGCGTTCTCTTTTGTTTTGCATCGTGGTATTCAGTTGGAATATCCTGCTCCTCAGTCGACGAGGCAAGGGCCGAGATCCCTTCACCGGGAGTGACCCCTTGGACAGAAATTTGCGTCAGGGCAATAACTTCACTATAGTCGTTTACTTTTGCTTTGCATCGTGGTATTCAGTTGGAATATCCTGCACCTCATTCTACGGGGAAAGAGCCGAGATCCCTTTACCGGGAGTGACCTCTTTAGCAAAGGTTTTCGTCACTATATTTTTAAAAGCTATCCGGTTCCTTCAACGATATCAAGTTCATTACGTTAAAGGTTTTCGCCAGAAACCATTCGTAGCCCTCCGTCGTTTTAGACGGGTAGCACGTAGTATTCATGCTATGTTTGTTGGCCTTCGTCAAGGCATAGTGTATGGTAGCTGCTTGTTGCTTTTCTGCTGCATAGATAGATGCGTTGGTTTGGGATAGTCGTATAGCCTTGTTGGCCTTCGTCAAGGGCTTGTACGGGTGGGTTCAAATCAACCTGAACAATGACGGGTAGAACTTGACATGTGACTTATGATTTGTTGGCATTCGTCAAGGTCATAAGAGCATGGGGTAAAAATCCACATCGGGGGTTTCAAAAGTACTGAAACTTGCCAGATATGCGCATACCTTCTGGAGTGTGATAACGTGAGCGGATTCCGTCACGTTATCATGCGATGATAGTTGGATCCCGATTCCCACTGATGAGTTGGTTTACTCCTCGGGTGATCCCGGCTAATTCTTCTTTCAGGTTTGGGGAAGAATTTGACGTTACAGTGGGAGGTTTCCAGATTAGATAAAGTGATAACCATTCTGATCTAGGTTAGAGTGCACGCTGAGTGTTTCTTTTCTCTCTCTCTTTGGCAGCGACCATTGACCCGACCCTAGACTATGACTCAGTGACCAAGTTGACCGAACCTTCTTAACACTGGCTTTTGGATTGTCAGAGTTGCAAACCTCATTGCCACTCCTACTTTTACCCTTTTCTCCAGGACACCCCGTATTACTACGAATGTCCACTTCCATTGGACAAAACCATCGTATGGTTATATACGAACTCGAAGGAATTCGAGGATGGTTTCTGGTTCTGGAGAAAACGAATAGGACTATTCAGTTGTCTTTTCCTTTTACCTTCTCTCTCAGATTGCGAGTACACCTATTACGCAAATTGGATAGTCTTCTTCCAAACCATAGGCAGGTGCCGACCGGTAGGGAATGAAGAAAGCCAATTAGCCTAAATGGTGTACAGAAGGTATTAAGTTCAGACAAAGCAAGGGATTAATAAGAGGGCAAAGTAAGTTGCGACTACTATTCACGAACAAACCAAGTATTTCTTCGCCAAACCTAAATCACCTTTGTATTTCTCCAGGACACTCCGTATTACTACGAAGATCCCAGTTTATTGGATAATCCATCGTATGGTTATATACGAACTCGAAAGGAACTTGTTCCAGTTCGGGGATGGATCCTGGTTCAGGAGAAATAGGAATAAAGTACATTCAGTTGTCTTTTATCTTCACCTTCTCTCGCGTTGAGAGTGCTCCTAGGACTAGGACAGTACATCCTTTATGCTTATTGGATAGTCTTCTTCCAAACCATAGGCTGGTGCCGAAAGGTAGGGAAGGAAGAAAACCATTTGGCCTAAAGGGGTGTGCAGAAGGTAATGATTAAAGACATATAAAGGGATTTGGAGAGGTGGCAAAGAATTATAAGGTTACAGTCGTGAATCTGGATGATGGAAGAGGCATTACTAGGAATACCGGGATACCCCATCGAAACATTTCAATGTTTCAGTTTCACTGCGTACTGTTAAAAGAAAACTGATTTCCCAATTAGACACTTGCTCCAGGGTATGTATTTACCAGGTTGGATTCTCACATCTGTATGGTTTTACAGATGATGAGTGGGAGTAAGTTATTGGGAATTAGGTGACCATCCTCATTATATCGGGATTCGTTGTAATTGGTGATATTTGAGGAAGTCACCTGGGTTGTTTGCCGGTCGGCAAATATTTGGTTTTGAATATCCGTTGTTGTGCACCAATTTCAAAGTGATATATCTGTACGTCTATTTTTATAGAGTGAGACATACCTTTTTGAAATTATGTCTATGACATTTACCTATACCAGTCGATGGTTAGGTAAGGAGCATTGAACAGCGGTGTAATTCTTCTTAACCAAAAGTACAGTTTTCAACCTACGACACACAGTGAATGAGTCACTAGACTCAGGGGACTTCTACAGAGTATTGTATATTGTCCAGTGTCCACTAGGACAGAGGGGTTGATCCTCGTACTGTATTCTGTTTACTTATGACTTCTCTAGTTCTTAGACAGGTGTTTCGTAGAAACACAAGGTCGAAGTTTTGAGAAGTTATAGGTATAAGAATAAAGTAGAGAACCAGGTATTGCAAGTATCGGGATTCTTCAAGATGATCGAAGATGTAGATACTTGTGTATGGTATTCAGTTGATAGTAATGGTTAAGAGAACTCGATTCTCTTTCAGGTTACACATAATTGGAAGTATTCCTAAGTTGAGTAACGCTGATCGGCCTCCTTCCATTTAGTTGACATGCACTGGAGACAGCTGCATGATTTGAATCTAGTTCAATTAAATCAGTGCCTCTGTTTCTATATTGGATATAGAACAGTTCATATCCTGACATTGTTAAGATACGGGGAGTTGTCCAGCTTATGCTTAAAACCAGACTCTGGATAACTCAAGGCACGTTTCTGTAATATGGCTGTTTGTGGGTTGACCCGGGCTATGACGAGGGTTGGCTTTCTACCATCTGGAAGATCAATAGTGATATTGTTCTTGACTCGCCACAGTTTTATTAAAAATGGATTTTTTCAGAAAAACAGTAGTGGGAGTATGGTAGAACTGGAAGTGATTCCAGAACCGCAAACGATTACTGAAGATTTGATAAGAACCGAAAGATTCAATCTGGTTTGACATCCATTGGCCACTCCGCAGATTTGGTGGGTAACCTCAGGCGCTCGAGAGGTACTTCGGTATGCTCAAGGACGGTGACAGGGAGGTTCTTGTTTACCCAGACTTGCCATTGCTGTTGTTCCAGACCGTGAGACCCGGCAGGAGGATGAGTATAGCGTCGTTCTAAACTAGTTTTAGAAGTGCATGTCTATATGACTCTGCCAGAGGGTTGTCATAGTCAGTGGGAGCAGCGGAAGCATTGGTGGACATCAGCTTATGTCTATTTATAGACTAAAGCGGATATAGCGGAGATAGATCATCTATTTCTGATGTGATAGTCATAGGTTTGACTTCATCAGAATAAGGGATGGATCTGTTAAGAAGGTGGTAGAGTGTGATGTCCTGGTATTTGATGACATACACAGAGTAGGAAGTGATATTCCTATACTACGATCGGTTATACTTTGGTCGTCACACAGTAGTTTCTCCACATAGGACTTGGATATTATATCAAACATTCTGGTTACTAGATCTATGGTTTTAGATCTAGATTTGGGTGGTTTCCCAATCAGGGTATTTGACAAGCATTCTATGAGTATTTAGAATGGACGACTCCTGGCACGGTAGTGTACCTGCAGGTGTTGGAGTCACCCTCTCTAAAGATGTCTTACAGACTAAAGGGGAGAGGGATGCGCATGATTGGCAGATCATTTGCTTAGGCAATTGAGTCAATCATGAGATGTCAAGTACCACACCAGATGTTGTTCTTGCAGTAGGTGCAATAAGTTGATATTGATCCAATCCTGGGGAAACATTGGGAAGCAGTTTTAGGACATAAGTGGATGTTCTAGGAATATGATAACGGCATTCTCCTTTAGGAGACGATTATCATTCCAGGCTTCCAAGGTGACCTGGATGGCAGAGTGGCTGTCAGAGTTATAGTTTTCCCTCTGACGAGGGGCAGTATTGAGGACAGGTGGTCCAGGTGGATATTGAGGGAAGGTATGGCGCAGGATACTGATTAAGTTCAGTTGACGATACAGTCTAAGAAGTTTGGATTTGGAGTTCATTTATGAGCTAGGTCCCATCAGACATCCAGACACATTCTAAGACAGGTATTGCTCATTTCGGGAGATGGCTTTCTCCGCGAACTTAAGATATAGAGAGACATAGAAAAAAACACCAGAGCGGATCCACTCACTGAGGCTATTCCTCGAACGCGATAGTTTCGCAAACGAGCTTTATGAGACTGACTAGTAGAGGAGTTGGGTGTTCGGTATCACACGAGCTGTGAGTATGCGACATCGCAATAATTAGCCTTGAGTGCAAGTGGGAGATTGTTGGAGATAGTGCCCTCAGAGTCAATTATTGGATCACAGGCACGTGATTGCAATGATTGAGGGAGGACCTGTCCCAGTAGGACAGTCTTACTCAAGATTATAGTATGCTATCTGGTTTATCTTTATCATCGTGTAATGCTTTAGGTGACCTTACGAGTCGCTATTGCACGTTGATAGAGCCCCTAGGATTCTTGCTTGACTACCAGCAGTATGAGGGCGATCATATAAGTGAGAGCTGGAGTCTATAAGCACATCCTTAAAAGGTCCCTAGTCGTGGGAGTTTCGAGACAGGGCATCGATTCTCCAGAGTAGACTAGTGTATACAGTCGAGACCCCGACGAGGGGCGGTGGCCGGTCTCACAAGCCACTGGTGTCAGTTAGTTCACCTAAGATGTATACAGGTGCTTATTGGGTTATGAGTACACCGGACAGGACTCACCGGGAACCTGCTAGTTGGGATTATACCAGACGTCAGATAGCAGTTCCCTGGTGACATGTGTACAGGTTAGTTCATCGACCTCAGATCGTCATTTGTCTCGTGTGAGTTCCCACTGTGCTTTGATTACTACCCTACCACGGCTCAAAGGAGTCGTGCAAACAGGTTTTAGTTGGGTACAGTCCCGAGCCACATGGAGGTAGTGAGCGGATCTGCAGGGATTCGTCTCTCCCGGTATTGGGGGTGGGGTCGCGCTGTGTCTAGGAGAGCCAGAACATGAAAAGTCCTTGGCCAAGGCAGGAGATTTGCTGGTAGGTATTCCAGTAGTATCTCAGGGTGTTCTGGGCAACACTCCGACACGACTTGTACCGCTTTTGGGGGTCTGACTTTTACCAACCCCCTAGGCCCGCCATGCGATGCTCATAGACGAACGGACCTGACTGTACGGATATTGTCACCGACAGGCTCAGTAGGGTGTCAGGATGAGTTCGCTCATCGACGTCCCTTTTGCTCAATACCTGGTAGCCCGTCATGTATTGGCTTATACCTCTGACGTGCTAGTGGTTAAATCCACAGCCATAGTATTGACGAGTCTTTAGAGTCCACCACACTCAGTTACTCAGGTTTCGGGCGAAACGCTGTAGAGGCCGTATGGAGATATGACAGGGTTCGATCAGATACGTGTGGTATTGCACGGATCGTGATCGGACGGTTTTTACTAGCCGGCTTTGGCTTAAGCCGGATCCTAGTATTAGATAGTGTAGTTTTGTCTCTTTGCATTTGTGTTCAGTGGGAATACAAATGCGGGCATGTATATGCAGTAGTGGGGTTTTCCTGTAATTTATTACGGGATCAGTTTTCTGAAGTTGCCAGTTTGCATTCCGTTCCGGCCGGTTTTCTTTCATTCCTTCACGGCCGGACCTTTTGGTGGAAAGGGGTTAATTGCAAGTTTGCAATTAACTTACTTGTGAGGGTCTTTATTGCATATGTGGCCTCTTCATCATGAGATGCTTTTTGCATCACTTCATTATCTTTTCTTGTGATGGTTTGTGAAGGGATTGAAAAGAGAAATGAGAGTGACCTTTTTCTTTGCATTATCTTTTCTTTTTCTTATTGGATTTTTCATTCCCTCTCTCCACAATGGAGATATGAGGCCGGCCATTTTGGTGAGGAGAGAGAGAGAGAGGTTCATTGGTGATATGTTTATTCTTCATCTCATTTCATGCTTTTATGCTTGCAAAATTCCAAGCTTCTCTCCTTCATTCATTCTCCTCCTCACATCCCTCCATCAAGGCAACTTCAAGAACCCTAAAGAGACATGGCTACTACACTATTCTATAGCAAGCCTTGGACGCGTCGGCTAGCCAACTTCTCGCCCGAGTTGCCTCGGTCAAGAGGCGGGAGCCCGTAAAAGATTCCGGCTACGTGGTGCCCTTTCCGACGAGACGATGATGGACGGAGATTCCGCGATAGATCGGAGTGGAGATGAAGACCGAAGAACACGGATCGCTTGGTATAACTTCTCTACTCTTTTCTTGTTTGCTAGTTAGCTAGGTTAATGGCCCGATCCGGGTGAAAAGTGCGCGGTGGTGCCGGTTGCAAGTTTTGCAAAGTTTTTGTTTCCGCGTTTCCGGCGTCGGATTGACGGCCGGGGCGCCCCCGCGGGCTTACACACGAATAACCGGGTTTTAGAGGACAACGGGCCCGCGTCTCATGGCGTTGAGACGGAGGGGGCTTCACTCTAGAATTGGCGGGCTATTCGCCGCATTCGTAGGGGTACAGGTTAACCCACAGAGGAGTGCCCAAGTTACCGGATTCCGTGAAGTGTTGGATGGCCCATTCATAGGGTTGCCTCGCTTCTGGAATTGGCGGGTAACTTTCTGCACTCGTGAGGGTCTAGGTTTTCATTGCACAGGTTATCCACACGATAGGGAACGTCGGGTCTCATTTGCGGCTCAAATGAAACCCGAGACTTCAGGATTATCCACCACTCTATGTTGCTTGGCTGAGATTCTGTGATGTTGCTTATATCATGTTTGGGACGAATGTTATATATATATATATATATAAATATATATACTAGTATATGTTGTATATGTTTTGCACCCGCGCTAGTCCAGCCCCTGCTCTGCCGTTAGTTAAGTAACCTAACGGGTGATGACGGGGCCTAGTGGCGAATGCGGATGGCATATACGTACATTATATTTTCGTTCTTTTATCTAGTGTGATTTGTTTTAATTGATGGGACTGCGTTGATTCTGATCAATGCAAGGATAAAACAAACCTATATGATGTTGTTGGAACCAAGTTTTTAAAAACAAACATTACAGACGTTTCCTTTTTCTTTGCACAGTGGTATTCGGTTATGAATATACAGCACCTCATTCGACAAGGCAAGAGCCAAGATCCCTTCATCGGGAGTGACCTCTTGGGCAAAAGTTTGCGTCAGTGTAATAACTTTACTATAGTCGATTCTTTTGCTTTGCATCGTGGTATTCAGTTTGGAATATCCTGTATCTCATTCGACGAGGAAAGAGCCGAGATCCCTTTACAGGGAGTGACCTCTTTAGCAAAAGTTTTCTCCACTATATATATTTAAAACCACTCGGTTCCCTCAACGATATCAAGTTCATTACGTTAATGGTTTTTCGCCAAAAACCAGCCGTAGCCCTCCGTCATTTCCTTTTAGTACTTAGTATTCGTGCTGCGTTGACTCCGTCAAGGCGTAGTGTACGGTATCTGAGTGGTGCTAGTATGTAGCATGGATATGCAATTGGTTATGACAGTTGTACGGCCTTGTTGACTCCGTCAAGGGCTCATGCAGGTGGGTTTAATGCAATCAAGATAATGACGGGTTGAACTTGACTAGGGCTCTTTGATTTGTTGACTCCTTCAAAGTCACTTAGGTCCTAGGGGTAAAAACCGCATCGGGAGTTTCAAACATACAGAAAACTTGTCAGGCATGCGCACATCTTCTGGAGTGTGGTGACTTGAGTGGATTCCATCAAGTTATCATGCGATGATAGTTGGATCCCGATTCCCACTGATGAGTAGGTGTTGCTCCTCGAGTGATTTTTAGATGATCACGACTAATTCTCCTTTTAGGGTTTGAAGGAGAATTCGAGGAAATGGTAGGAGCCATCCTGATTACATAAAGTGGTTAACCAATCTGATCTAGGTTAGAGTGCAAGCTGATTGTTTCTTCTCTCTCTCTTTGGCAGCGACCATGGCCTGACCCTGAACTAAAACTTATGAACCAAGTTAACCGAACCTTCTTAAAACAATTTGGCTTTTGAATTGTCATAGTCGCATATATCCCTGTCGTTCCTACTTTCCCTTTGCATTTCTCCGGAACACTCCGTATCACTACGAAGTTCTACATTTATTGGATATGCCATCGTATAGTTACATACGAACTCGAAAAAACTTGTTTCGGTTCGAGGATGGTTTCCGGTTCTGGAGAAATTGAATAGGATTATTCAGTTGTCTTTTCTCTTTACCTTCTATCAGGTTACGAGAGCTCATAGTATTAGAAGAGTACACCTATTGCGCTTATTGGATAGTCTTCTTCCAAACCATAGGCACGTGCCGAAAGGTAGGGAAGGAAGAAAACCGATTAGCCTAAGTGTGGTGTACAGAAGGTAATAAGTAAAGACATATAAAGGGATTAGAATGAGGACAAAGAAAATTATGACTGCTATCATTCACGAAGAAGCCGCGTATATCTCTGCAACTTCTACCTCCCCTTTGCATTTTCTCCGGAACACTCCGTATCACTACGAAGATCCATGCTTATTGGATATGCCATCGTATAGTTACATACGAACTCGAAGAAACTTATTTCAGTTCGAGAATGGTTTCCGGTTCTGGAGAAATTGAATAAGTTTATTCGGTTGTCTTTTTCTCTTTACCCTCTCTGTGAAGGCTCCTAGTATTAGAAGAGTACACATATTACTTATTGGATAGTCTTCTTCCAAACCTTAGGCACGCTGAAAGGTAGGGAAGGAAGAAAACCATTTAGCCTAAGTGTGGTGTACAGAATGTAATAAGTAAAAACATATAAAGGGATTGGAGTGAGGGCAAGAAAGTATACGGTTACTGTCATAAATCTGGATAGTGGAAGATGCATTAATAGGAATACCCGCTTACCCCTTCGAAACATTTTCATGTTTCAGTTTTACTGTGCGATGTTAATTGAAAACTGTTTTCCCAATTAGATTCTAACTCCAGAGTATATATTTACCAGTTTTTGATTCACATTTGTATGGCGTTACAGATGCTGAATGGGAGTAAGATATTGAGAATTTGGTGATTAGATCCTCTATATATCGGAATTCTTCGTAATTAGTGATATTTGAGGAAATCACCTGGGTTTTGCCTGACGGAAAATATTTGGTTTTGAATATCCGTCGTTATGCACCAATTTCAAATTGATATATATGTACGTTTATTTTATAAAATGATATATAACTTTTTGAAATTATTTCTATGACATTTACCTATATCAGTTGATGGCTGGCTAAGGAGCATTCAACAGCGGTGTAATTTTTCTTAACCATAACATAGTTTTCAACCTACGATGCACAGGGTTTGAGTTATTAAGCTCGGTGGACTTATAAAGAGTATTGTATGTTGTCTGGTGTCCGCTAGGACAAAGAGTTGGTACCCGTACTATATTCTGTTTACTCATGACTTCTCTAGTTTTAGACAAGTATTTCGTTGAAATACAAGGTCCAGATTTTAAGAAAATATAGCTATAAGAATAAAGTAGAGAACCATATGTTGCAAGTATCAGGATTCTTCAAGGTGATCGAAGATGTAGATACTTATGTTTGGTATTCCGTTGTAAGTAATAGTTTTGAGAAATTGCTTCTCTTTCAGGTTACTCATGCGTGGGTGAATTCCTTGATGAGTAATGCTACTTGACCTCCTTCCATTTAGTTGATATGCACTAGAAACGGCTGCATGTATTTTGAATCCGGTTCCAATTAAATTAGTGTCTTTGTTTCTATATTGGATATATAGAATAGATTCATATCTGAACGATGTTAAGGTATATGAAGTTGTCCGGCTTATGCTTAAAACCAGAATCCGGATAAACTCTAAGCACGTTTCAGTAATAGCAATTTGTGGGTTATCCTGGCTTTGACGATGTTAGTTATATGTATGCCCTAGAGGCCATTACTGTACATACGATGTATATTGTAATGGATGCTTGGACATATATAGGGAGGACTTTCTTGCTCGACATGATAGTATGCTATCTGGTTGTACTTTATCTTAACATGTACTTTGATTGTCTCTATATTACATGTTGATAAAGCCCTTAGGATATGTACTCGACTACTGGGACTATGATGAGATCATACTAGTGGGGCCACGGTAGTCGACGAGTACATCCTATAACTGTTCCTAGTCGAGGGTGTATCGAGACAGGGCATCGATGCACCAGAGTAGACTAGCGTATACGCATCTTGACCCATATGATGGGCGATGGATGATCCCATATCCATCGGTGTTTGACATCAAGGATGGTGTACGGGTGCTCAGTGGAGACTGGGTACACTGGACGGACTCGCCGAGAACTCCCAGATGGTATTATACCATACGTCAGATGGCAGTTCTCCGGTGACACTGGTACAGAGTAGTCTGTCGACCCGAGATCGTCATAGAGTCTTATGTGATTCCCACTGTGCTTTGATTTCCATCATACCACGTCCAAGAGGGCGTGCAAAAAGGTGGCTTTTGGGTACAGTCCCGAATCATATGGAGGCAATGAGCGATAGGAGGGGATTCGTCTCTCCCGGTATCGGGAGTTGATGTTGTGCTGTGTTCGATTGGCTATAACCGGAAATCCCTGGCCAGGGTTGCTGAGATTTACTGGTAAGTGTTATCAGTAGTTTCTCGAACTGTTATAGACCTCATATCGACACGACTTATCGAGCTACTGGGGTCTGACGTTTACCACCCCTAGGCGAGATATACAACATATCAGACGACGAGACCGGACTGTACGGGAGTGTTACTGTTTGGATCCACAGGAGAATGTACAGTTGCTTGTTGATCTTCTGAGCGCTCAATACCTGGGTAGCTGTTACGTTTAGCTGACCGCTTGCAGCTTGTGGGTGTTTGATATGATCATCACCTACTGCCGGCGTATTGACGATTCTTTAGAGTCCTACACAGAGGTTTCTTGACTCGGGCAAAACGGAGTAGGAGCACATATGTGATATGTGCGGGACCGAGGATAATGCGGTATGTGATATCGTATTGTATTCTCGCGATATTTGATATCAGCCGGGTCATCGGATCAAGTGTTGATTCGATGAATCGGTACGGATAAATATTAGTCGGTTATATGCGATATAGCCGGATTGTCGGATCAAGTGTTGATTCGATAATTTAATGTATAATAATATATGTGATATATTAAATTGCATTAACTAATATTTGCTCACTAAAAGATTCTTTTTCTCACTCGGGTAATACATTGATATATATGCGATATATGTTAATTGTATTATTTTATTTTGTTACGGTAAATATTATATATGTGATATATAATATTGTAACATGATATGATAACTAATGCAACTCGTTTAGTGGAGTTTAAACTTGATTAGGGTTCGGATTAGGGTTAAAATTTCTAGAAGTTTCTAGAAGTTTTTCTTTTTGTCATGTTAAAGATATTTGTTCATGACTCATTCTTTTAATTACCCAAAACCCTAACCCTAGTCAATTTTCTACAATGGTTAAGTGAACCATGGTTGCATAATTCTATCATATGATTATTTTCCTATTCATCACAAAAGGATAATTCATTATTCATCATCTTCTTCCTTCTTCTAAAAAGCTTGAAATGGTTTCTTGCTTTGATTTTTGTGATGGATAATTATGAGAAAAAGATAAATAAATAGAGCAAAATTCCTACTTCATCATCCTCATCTTCCCTTGCCATTTAGATGAGGATGTTCACATCATTTCATGAGTGTTAGCTTGTGTTAAAGAAACTTCGAGGTAGATCATCATAGTATCGAAGATCGGAAGCAAAGGTTGCGTCATTCTCTTCGTGGAACCTCTCGAGAGCCCGGAACCCGATGATCGCAGCGAAGGGACCACAACACGGAGCATATGAAGTGAAGGACCGGATCTACAAAGGTTGTGATCCCTCTCACTTAGTGTTAAATTGTTTAGCATGCAAGTTATCGCCTAATCTCTAGTTTAAAGTTCCGTATTCAGGTTGTTCGGCACGGCTAAATTTTTATTCGGGCATGGTTGATACCTCGTAGACCCTTATGCGCGTGCCTAGCAACCCTACAGACGAGAGTTAACTTTCTACCATCTGAAAGATCAATAGTTATAATGTTCTTGACTCGCCACCATTTTTAGTAAAATAGATTCTTTTTCAGAAAACATTAGTGGGAGTATGGTAGAACTGTAAGTGATTCCAGAACCACAAACGATTACTGAAAATTTAGTAGAACCTAAACATTCAATCGGTTTCGACGATCCATTAGTCACTCCGCAGATTCAGTGGGTAACCTCAAGCACCCAAGAGGTACTTCGGTATCCTCAAAGACGGTAACGGGAAGGTTTTTATTACCCAAACTTCCCAATGCTGTCGTTCTAGACTATGAGATTTAGCAGGAGGATGAGTATAACATCCTTCTAAACTAGCTTTAGAAGTACACGTGTATGACTCTGCCAGAAAATTATTGTAGTCAGTGGGAGCTGCGGAAGCATAGTGGGCAAATAGCTTATATCTATTTATAGACTAAAGCAGATATAGCGGAGATACATCATCTATTTTTGATGTGACAGTCATAGAGTTTGACTTCATCAGAATAAGAGATGGATGTGGTAAAAAGGTATTAGGAAGTGATGTCCTAGTATTTGGATAACATGCATATACTACGATCAATTATACTGTGGTTGTCACAAGGTGGTTTCTCCACATGGGATATGGATATAATATCAGGGATTCTGGTAACTAGATCTATGGTTTTAGATCTAGATTTGGGAAGTGTCCCAATTTGAGTACTTTGACACTATTCTAAAGTGTTTTAGAATGGGCGACTCCTGGCGTGGTGGTGTACCCGCAGGTGATGGAGTCACCTTCTCTAAAGAGATGTCTTCTTGACTGATGAGGAGAGAGATTTGCATGATTGACATATTTCTTGCTTCGGCAATTGAGTCAATCATGAGATGTCAAGTACCACACCATATATTGCTTTTGCACTGGCTGCAATAAGCATATATATTAATCCAATCCTGGAGAAACGTTGAGAAGCAGTTATGAACATAAGTGGATGTTCTTAGTATATGGTAACGGCAGCCTCATTCAGGAGACGGTTATCATTTTAGGCTTCCAAGATGACCTGGATGACAGAGTGGCTGTCAGAGTGATAGTTTTCCCTCTTTTGAGGGCCAGTCTGTTGGACGGGTGGTCCAAACGGATACTGAGGAAGGCATGGCGCGGGATACTGACTAAATTCAGTGGTAGACGCGGTCTAAGAATTTTGTTGGATTTGGAGTTCATTTGTGAATCGGGTCCTATCAGATATCCAGACAAATTCTAATACAGGTATCGCTCATTTCAGGAGATAGTCGTTCTCCGCGAAGTCGAGATATAGAGAGATAAAGATAGAAATATTGAATCGGATCCACTCACTGAGGCTATTTCTCGAACACAATAGTTTCGCAAACAGGCTTTATGAGACTGATTAGTAGAAAAGTTGGATGTTCGGTATCACACGGGCTGTGAGTATGCCGCACCGCAATAATTAGCCTTAAGTGCAAGTGGGAGATTGTTGGGTATAGTGCCCTCAAGTCAATTATTGAATCGCAGGCAAGCGATTGTGATGATTGAGGCAAGCGATTGTGATGATTGAGGGAGGACCTATACGTGGAGAACAGTCTTACTCGAGATGATAGTATGCCATCTGATTTGTCTTTATCATGTACATGCATGAGGTGGCATTACAGATCACTATTACATGTTGATAGAGCCCATAAGATTCTTGCTTGACTACCAGCATTATGATGTCGATCATATACGTGGAAGCTGGGTGGTCTATAAGCACGTCCTTAAATGTCCCTAGTCGAGAGAGTATCGAGACTGGACATCGATACTCTGGAGTAGACTGGTGTATACTTATCGAGACCCCGACGAGAGGCGGTGACCAGTCTCACAAGCCATTGGTGTCAGTTAGTCACCTAAGATAGTATATAGGTGCTCATTGGGTTATGAATACACTGGACGGACTCGCCGGGAACATGCTAGTTGGTATTATACCTATTGTCAGATAGCAGTTCGCAGGTGACATGAGTACAGGTTAGTCTGTCGATCTGAGATCGTCATTTGTCTCGTGTGAGTTCCCACTATGCTTTGATTACTACCCTACCACGGCTCAAAAGAGTCGTGCAAACAGGTTTTAGTTGGGTACAGTCCCGAGCCATATGGAGGCAGTGAGCGGGTCGTCGGGGATTCGTCTCTTCCGGTATTGGGGGTTGATGTCACGTAGTGCACTGGTGGCCATAATCATTGGCCAAGGTGGACGAGAATTACTGATTTGAATCAGTAGTTTCTCAGTGGGTGTTGGGCTTCATACCGACACGAAATATTGCATTATTAGGGGTCTGACTTTATCCACCCCCTAGACACGATATGCGATACTCTTAGACAAACAGACCGGACTGTATGGAGATTGTCACGGACAAGCTCAGTAGGGGTTTAGATGAGTTTGCTCGTCGGTCTTCCTTTCGTTCATTATCTGAGTAGCCGTTACGTACAGCTAGTGCCGCTGACATGCTTATGGTTAAACTCACTGCCGGCGTATTGACGAGTCTTTAGAGTCCCACACAGAGGGTTTTCACGGTTCAAGCGATATGGTGTAGATGACGTATGTTGGTACATACAGGTGTCCGATTAAATATGTGTACAGGCTGACGGTTGATAATACTAGCGGCTTAGGATTAAGCCGGATTATTAAATCAGGTTTTGATTTAATAATTTATATTTTTTTATATATGTATTCTGGTATTATTGTTCACTATTAATTTCTCTCTTGACTATTCGTATTCTTGTACGAATACGCGTATATGTATTTCGATACGTATACCAGGTTGTATTCCCTGTTTATACGGAATATCTTTTAGAAGTTGGACACCTCATTTAGATGATTTTGTTTTTAGAAAATCATTTGTTTTTCTAAATGAGGCGGAGGGTGAGTTGGCATGAGCATGGTGAGGCATGTAGAGAGGCATGGCTCTTGTTTATTTTATTGGAAAATGAAATAGATATTTTTGGTTGCATGGTTGCAAATGACTTAGCCATATTCTCTACATGCCATCATTATTATTGATTCATTGATTTTCTCACTCTTTCTTAGAGAGACTTGGCCATTTTTCTTAAGTTGCTCATGCCACTAGTTTTCCTCACCTCCTTCTTCATCTTCTTGGATTGCTCATTTGAGCTCATGTGATGAGAGAAAAATATAGTGAGACATTCCTACACCTCCACTCTCCATTACTAGCAACCTTGGAGAGGCTGAAGCCTGTATCGTTTCCCTCGGGTGGATCATCATCGATGGAGGAAAACCGGTAACCAAATTCGATCCGCGGCCCCTACGAGCTAATGAAGGTGGTAGAAGACCGAAAGACTTGGTTCATTCGGTATAACATTTCTAAACCTAGTAGTTTAGTTCTCTGTTTTTGCTAGTATAGGTTTATGGTTTCGATCTTGGAGCGGGTTTTGTTTGCGTCAAATTTTTAAACGCCAGTTTTTGTTCCGCATCGGCCACGATAGATTGGCCAGAGCGCCGGCAGAACCCAATATATAGGTCATCCCTCAATCATCGCAATCGCGTGTCTGCGATTAAATAATTGACTTGAGAGCACTATGGCCAACAATATGCTCATGTTATTGTTCTATGTTTGCATACATCGTATTTCATGGATATATGCATTGAGATACTGATTTCCTATGATTTCTGAATTTGAGAACCGCGGATATATTTCAAAGGAAATTATAAATTGTTTTAAAAACGTGATTTCTCGTGATATGATTTCGAGGCGTCCATCATGAGTTTTTCTCGGTTCTGAACTTGTTTTCGAGACCCGATTCGAAGAGTTGGATGAACCGTCTGTGGGTATATGATGGACACGGTAAGGTACTCCGGGACAAGAAGCTCGAGATGTAGACGATGAGCCTGGCTGGAGGGAACACTGCCTACCGGTGATTGTATGGAAACTCGACGGATATCCGGAGGCTACCGTTTCGCAGTTATGAGATGATATAGATATAAGGGCCGATCAGAGTATGCGGCGTCTGAGATATGAGAATTTACGTGTCGATGTTGGACACGGGTTTCATGATGTTTCGAGTGTCGATGTTGGACACTCAGGTTTTATGATGTGACGGATATAAGGGCCGATCAGAGTGACGGCGCCTGACATATTGGGATTTGGGGTGTCGTTGATGGACACCAGATTTTATGATGATGATTCATTGATGAGAATTATGTTTTATCCCACACTCGGGTTTTATTATGACATGCACTGTTTCATGTAGTTGTTGTACCTTGGTGGTGGACCTTGAGCATGATTTGTTGCATATTCGTATTGTTATGCTTATGCCATCAAATTGCATATTTCAGATTATCGATTTTTGTGAATGCTTGCGATTATCTGTATGATGTTATTTACTATTCACGAGTTGGCAACTCACCTCCGTTGTGCCACAGTGTTTTGCAAGCTTGACGCTCAGTGTAGTTGCGACAGGGCTCCTTATTGCATCTACTTCTGTGGATACCGCTACTGTTGGTCGTGATTTTGGTGTAGGTGGGTTTTGCGGGTATCTATATGATTCCATTGTATATCTTATTTTATATCTGGTACTCTCCATCTACCACTTACATGTATTTGACTTAAAGACGAGATTGTGAGGTTCGATATTGTATTATATGTGACTCTGGGTGTCGTGCTCGTGTGAGCCGGTTTTTATTTATGTTGCGATGTGGTTTTACCTCTTATTATGTTGTTTTAACTTCTTATTTGCTTGTTCTTCGCTACGGCGTCGTATATACCTGTTGTGGTGGTGTTCCGCCTTTAGGCGTGAGTTGCTTCCATTTGAGGATGTCTTTTATATATTCTATGTTTGTACCCGTCTAGGGCTAGTTTTTACAAAGGTAATGCTGCCGAAATTTTTAAGAAAATAAATTTAAGTTGAGATTTTATAACTTGAGATTTTTAAATGTTTTTAACTATTGTTTTATCCCGTTCTTCTTTTCTTGGTTTAGATTGCTGGATTTTCGTCTTACTTGAATCGCGCTACGCCTTTTGACATCGCATGATTTAAGTGTCGGTCGCGTGATTTAAGTGAGTCGTGACAATGAGGCAACCTGCGAAAGAATCAATTTCTCAATATTACTACGACGGAATACCTAACGTAAATATCTACATCTTCGATCACTTCGAAGAATCTTAATACTTCTAACGTATGGTTCTCTACTTTATTATTATACTTATAAAGTTCTCAAAATGCTTGGACCTTGCATTACATCGAATGCGTGTCTAAAACCAGAGAACATATAGGTAAACCTGAATGAAATATGAGTACCAACCCCTTGTCCCGAAGGACACCGAACAATATACATTTTCATGTATAAGCCCCAAGAGTTCAATAACTCGAACTCTGTGTGTTGCGGGTTGAAAACTGTATTTTGGTTAAGAATTGCTTACACCATTATTTAATGCACCTTACCTTATCCTCATATGATAAAGGTAAATGTTTGGAACACAATTTTCAAAATTTATATCTAATTTTATAAAATAAAGATACAGATATATCATTTTAAAAATTGATGCATAACAATGGTTATTTGAAACCAAATATTTGTCGTTAAGAAAAACCAGGCGATTTAATCCAATATCATCAATTGCAACGAATTCCGATATTGAGTATTAAATCGTCCATTTCCCAATATTCTACTCCTGCTCAGCGTCTGTAACGACGTACTGATGAGATATCCAAATCCGGTAAATACATACCATGAAGTCAGAATTAATTGAGAAACCGTTCTTATTTACAAGAGGGTGGTCGGGTATTTCTAGTAATGCCTCTTCCATTATCCAGATTCAAGACAGTAGTCGCAATTTCCTTTGCCCTTACTTCAATCTCTTTATATGTCTCTACATCTTAGCTTCTGTATACCGCATTTAGGCTAATTGGTTTTTTCTTCCCTACCTTTCGGCACCGGTCTAAGGTTTGAAAGAAGACTATCCAATGAGCGTAATATGTGTACTCTTCTAATATAAGGAGCTCTCACAACCTGAGAGAAGGTAAAGAAAAGAGACAACCGAATAATCATATTCAATTTCTCCAGAACCAGTGGTCATCCTCGACTGAAGTAACTTCTTCGAGTTCATATGTAACTATACGATGGTCGTTCCAAACAATATGGATCATCGTAGTGATACAAAGTGTTCTGAAGAAATGCAAAGGGTAAAGTATAAGTGGCAGGGATATAGACTTTGTCTTGAATCATGTCAATCGAAAGCCAAAGTGTGTAAGAAGGTTCGGTTAACTTGGTTCATAAGTTTTAGTTTAAGATAAGTCATTAGTCGCTGTAACCAAAGAGAGAGAGAAAACACTAAGCATACACTATGTCAAGATTAGATCGGTTATCACTTTATCTAATCAGGATGGTTCCCACTGTTTCCTCGAATTCTCCTTCAAACCCTAAAAAAAGAACTAGTCTGGATCATATACACCTTACAAGTTCGTTAACCGTTCAGCCAGACCAGTGTTGGTACTCCGAGAGACGTCCCCCGTGCTTTCGCACGGACCCAATTAAATAACCCTATTTCCACAGAGGCATAACCTCATTAACACTTTCTAAATACCTAATAGGTTGGCTAATTGTGAAGTGAATCTCCTGATGAGTAATACATACTCATCAGTGGGAATCGGGGCCCAGCTATCATTGTGCGATAATTTTGACGGAAGCCAACCGAAATAACCACACTCCGGAAGATATGCGTAAAACATGACAAGTTTTCCGTATATTTGAAACTCCCGATATGATTTTTGCCCCAAACGTCTTATAACCTTGACGAAAGCCAACAAATCATAAGTCATAAGTTATACCCGTCAATGTCCTAATTGATCTAAACCCATCCGTAGTCGCCCTTGACGAAGGCCAATAAGGCTGTACGACTGTCCTAGATTAATGCATCTCTATACTGCAGAAAAGGAACACATAGCTACCATATAATATGCCTTGACGAAGGCCAACAAACATAGAATGAATACTAAGTGCTACCCGTCTGAAATGACGGAAGGCTACAACTGGTTTTTGTCGAAAAACCGTTAACATGATGAACTTGATATCGTTGAAGGAACTCGAGTAGCTTTGAAATGGAGTGATTTAGGGTCCGCTTTTAAAATGAGTAATATAAACTTTTGCTTAAGAGTGAACTCCATGTGAAGGGATCAAGGCTCTTCCGTCATAGAATGAGGTGCAGGATATTCCTAACCGAATACCTCTATGCAAAGCAAAAAAATACGACTATGAGTTTTGAAGAAAATCGAGTAATTTTAAAAATTGGTTCCGTCATCATTTAGGTTTATTTTCCTTGCATTATACGGATAATGCGTTCCCATCATTTTAAGTTTCCAAGCCACACAAGAAACAACCAAGATAGCATGCTTTTATATGTCTTCCGTATTCGCCACAGTGTCCCGGATCTTCACCGTAAGATTACTTAACTTACGGCAGGGCGGGGACAGGGCCAGCGCGGATACAAAACATATAGAAACATCTGCTAATATAATATATATATATCAACATCGCAGGCAGATAATAGTCATCACATGCAAATAATAATCATCCCATACAAACAATAATATGGAATAGCATATAAACTAGGAGACCCCGTGTTTCATTTGAGCCGTAAATGAGACGCGGCGTTCTCCGGTCATGTGGATAGCCCATACAAAATCGATCCTAGACCCCTATGAATGCGGCAAACCACCTGCCAATTCTATAAACTGGGTAACACGCCATCAATGACATGAGTCGATCACCCGTCGCTTTCTAAAATCCGGTAACTTGTGCACCTCTCTGCGGGTCGAATCCTATAACCCCTACAAGTGCGACGAGCAACCAGCCAATTCTAGACCGAGACGGTCCGGTCTCAACTCCTTGAAATGGCCACCTGCTGCACTCTAGAACCCGGCTATTGGAGCACTTCCTCTGGGTTAATCCTAGTACAGAAATAATATATATATATATACAACGGTGACATCAACCGCATCCTGGTCGAGCCCCAATAAAAGAATATACATAACACGGAAACGACGGCCGCATGTAGTTCATCCCGAATAAATGAATACAGCAATATAAATCAAAACTGTACAAACAAACGCACGAGGGGCTATCCGACACGACAATCCGACTAAACCATAAACAAGATATATCACAGAAACCAAGCAACAGAAGCAAGTGTGCAATCCCGTCTAATTGAGCGTACAGCAATTAAACTACATTCAACAACACATACGCGCACGTAAACGAAGTCACGACATTAGAATTCCGCACACAAATAGCGCACATCCCAAATATACCAATGGATCAAAAACTAAGTGCATTAAACTTCCAAAAACCAAGTTTTAAGCCAATTCGGAAGTCCGAATCAAAACGAAACGCGTCTGAACCTTCGCGAAAAGTTGAAGCACGAAATTAACGTTCAATCGGGGGACCTGTGAGGGTACCCCACCCCGAGGCCACCACGTGGTAGGCTATGGGGTGAGGCAGACCCGAGACTACCCAGGGATAATCTCGGGTCCCTACCCCTATGACCACCTCGTGGTAGTCTTCGGTCCCCCAGGGTGCCTATGCACCACCCTGCAGTTTCTCGGTTCAAACCGTGAGCCCGCGGGGTGCGCAAACATCTCAAAACTCAATATTTCGGAACTATTTTTTCGACAGTTTTTAACGCCGGAAAAACCGTGAATTCTAACTAGCTAGTTTGGGGTGTTTGGGGGCACTGATACCGTGTTAGTGTGTTGTGCTCGCGCCGGCCAAAGCGTAAGCGAAAACAATGATTTTTTTTAACCAAGCACGAAACACATATACCCTAGAATCATTCCAAACACCTAAACTAGAAATCAAGCAAGCAATGGTTAGGAATTACAATCTTTGATGCGTGTTCACCAAATCGTGGAAGACCCTTCCAAACTCGTAGCCGCCAGGAACGCGCTTGAGAGACGACCGTCCTTGGCAAAAATGATCCATCTGAGGGAAACCGATTCAGGCTCCGACCGACGCTCCAAACCCTCTAGGAATGGATTGTGAGTGATGTAGGAATTTTTCATTAACTTTTTCCCTCAACTTTCATGCTCAAGAGAGCAAGAAGGAAAGGGTGAGGAAACTTAGCCATCACTAGAAAAAGGGCTATATGTTGTGTATGTCGAGAAAAGGAATGGCTACCAAATTTACAGCCATGGAAAAAACATCACAGCATTTTTCAATAAATCAAGCCCATTCCTCTCTACATCTCCAACCATGCACAATGCCACCTCACCCTCCATCTCATTTCCATTTGATTTTCTAAAAAGAAAATCAAATATGATGTGTCCATCTTCTAGAAACATTCCCGTATAAATACGGAATACTTCATCCGGTATATGTATCGCTACATATGCGCATATCCGTACAAAAATACGGATAGCCCTAAAGAGAGAAAATGAATGATGAACAATAATACTTAAATATATATATATATATATATATCAATATATATATATATATAAATTATTAAATCAAAACCTGATTTAATAATCCGGCTTGATCCTAAACCGTTAGTATTATCAACCGTCCGATTAAAGTCCGTGTATCCCGTACATGTATTTAATCGGACCTCTGCACGTACCAATATACGGACTCTACATCTATCGCCTGAACCAGGAAAATCCTCTGTTTGGGAATCTAAAGACTCGACAATACGCTGGCAATGGGTTTAACCACAAGCACGTCAGCGGCACTATCCGTACGTAACGGCTATCCAGGTACTTGCCGAAAGTGGGGTCGACAATCAAGTTCGTCCTTACCCTACTGAGCCTGAATGTGACAATCTCCGTACAGTCCGGTCTCTTCGTCTAAGAGTCGCATACCGAGTCTAGAGGGTGGATAACGTCAGACCCCTAACAATCCGATAAGTCATGTCGGAATCAAACTCATCACCATCAGAGAAACTATTGAACTACTATCAGTAAATCTCATCCACCGTGGCCACAGATTTAGGGTGATGGCCAACCGAACACAACACAATATTGACTCCTAGTACCAGAAGAGAAGAATCTCTGACAATCGATCACGGCTTCCATGTAGCTCGGAACTGTACCCAACTAAAATCCGTTTGCACGACTCCTTTGAGCTGTGGTAGGGTAGTAATCTAAGTACAGTAGAAACTCACACGAGACAAATGATGATCTCAGGTCAAAAGACTAACATGTACTCATGCCAACTGAAAACTTCCATCTGACGATAGACATAATACCATCTAGAAGTTCTCGGCGAGTTCGTCCAGTATACTCACCTCCAGTGAGCACATGTATACTATCTTAGGTGACAACACTAATGGCTTGTGAGACTGGCCACCACTCCTCGTCGGGGTCTAGAAATGTATACACCAGACTACTCCGGAATATCGATACCCAGTCCCGATACTCCCACGACTAGGAACATTTAAGGATATGATTATGGACTACTCAGCTCTCACGTACATGATCGCCATCATAATGCTGGTAGTCAAGTAAGAGTCCTACGGGTTTCATCAATGATGAAAGAAAACCAGATATCATACTATCATCTCGAGCAAGACTGTTTAACCTATATAGGTCCTTCCTCAATTATCATAACCGCCTACTTGCAATCATAATAATTGCCTTGAGGGCATTATATCCAACAAGACGGAAATGAATCAAAAGTTGATTGGTGATTATTGAAGGGTGATGACGTCCAAACCAATTTAAATAGGTAACCCATTCCTCATCTGCCCTATCACCAAAGGGCAAGTTATTTCTCTGTGCAAAGTTTAAAACCACACATATTGCTCTTGTTAGTAATATGTGTGTTGCATGCACGCCATACAAAGAAAAGACGAAATAAAGTTTCATGCTTCTCCTTTAACATAATTGTATATATGATGCATATATTAGCATGCTATTAAGGCTAAACATTAAAATATGATGACCTATCATCATTTCCAAGATAATTACAATATACTCTATTACAGATAAATGCCATGACGTTATCATGTTGGTTCCATATAAATACCATTGGTTGTTTTTTTCCATCCATTGCATATTAGTCATCATCACATGTCTACTTATACTAGAATTGCCTTTTGAATAACGTTAAAAGACGTGATGGCAAAAATACCTAGTATATGAAATGAAGTCAAAGAATCCTGTACTCACCCTTTCATCGGCAATCAAGTGTATTTTGCCAACTTCATCAGCAGCAGTAGGATAGACATCAGAAAGAAAACCCATGACAGATCTCGCAGAAAAGAACCCTCGTGAGAATCCCTGTTCGCGAATTAACTGCAATGTCACCCACCCCTGCAAATGCAACAAGGCAGTTTAACTAAAAGCTTTTCCAATGAAATATACAGCTTCAAAGTGATGATTATACTGTTACCATGCATGACATTTGTATATTCATGCCACCTTATCTTATATATACTTAAGCAAAGTTAGGTAATCTATGAGCTATACCCTCAAAAGGGAATATTCCATCACAAACACTATTATTCCAACTTCAAATAATGCCTTTGAGATGAAAAGTTTTTGTAGAGCTATTTTGGAATGCCACATTTCATATAATTATTTTGCTTTCAACTAGACGAGTGAAGTGCTCTCTTGGAAAAAATATTTTGGGATAAATAGGTCTGACTTTCTGGGTCCAGAAACCAATAGGAAGAACTCCCTGATCAAAAAATTCTAATGAAAAACTCTATGGATCCAAAGATTTATAGGTTTAAATCTCTATAGTACAACCAACCAATTTTTACTTTTTAATATTCTTGTATTACCCTTGTCAATTTATGGCAGATAACTGCTACATTTGGCAGGTAAACTGCTACATTTAATACTATAGGGACTTGAACCTTTAACTTTTAGCATGTAGGGAGTTTTTCACTAGATTGTTTTGCCCAGCAAGTTTTTCCTATTGCTTTTCAAGCCTAGAGGGTTAGACCAATTTTTCCCAAATATTTTTCAATATATTAATAAATTATAATAAAAGCTAGGCTTGATTTGTGAAAGTTTAGGTCTCCATATGTAATTTATCGATTTCACTTTTTTGCTTGAGTTAGATTAAGTCTTTTAGTCTAGGATTAAGTCTTTTAATGTTGCTGAGACAAATATTTATTTAATATTATAATAGTTAGGTTTGATATTTAGAAAATTCAATCGACATGCGTAATTTCTCGATTTTATGTTCTTTGCACTTGTGGGTAGGTTGTCTATTTGTATAACAGCTATTTGTGATACTTTTTGAAGGGACTTTCCATCATTTGCCTAACTGAATTTATAATTCTATAAGATGAATCAAAACTTTTTTCCTTTACCAAAATAAGGAGTAAGTTTTTGAAATGGAAAAGTTTTTGAAATGGAATTAATTGTACTTTTCTATTTTATTATTAGTGAAGTGAGAATTAATATCTTTGATCAAGTGAATGTATATTGCTTTTCTACGACCTTTTCAATTTATCCCGATATATCTTGAATCGCCTTCATATTATGCATGGGGTCTGTGTCTTATACCTAAACATTTGTCTACTGATGCTATTCTGTTAAATATGTCATTGTAGCTTATCTATCGTGATGCACTACATAATTTATTGTGCAATTGGATGCTTCATTTAGCTATAATATAAGATATTACTCAGTTCTGGGTAATATATTTACTAGTCAAATAATAATAGGCTAACACATGTTAAGAAAGATAACTAGGATTTGGTGTTCTTAATATCAGCGACTTCTCTATATGGAAAAATTCAACCTAGTAAATACAATTTACAAATAAGGTCTTGAGGCACTCAATGATGCAGAATAGTTAGGCATAGTTGGGCCGACATATGAATCCCCATGAGAATTGGTCACTGAAAGAAGGAATTGAGAAAAAACAAATTCCAGCTACAGCACCTTGAACAAATTTGGAACAACCAAGAGCTTTTGGCGGAAGATATTAATGTACATATTAGTGTGTGCCTCTCTGTAAGTACTTCCATAAGAAGCAATTAATACAATTTCAGAAACGACAATACAAGAAGTTCTGATTGGGGATGGTCTCTTCAGGTATCCTAGCAGTCTATTATCATGATTAGTAGTCAGAATATGAGCCATTTCCATCAAAATGTGGCTGGTAATAAAACAAGACTCCATGAAAGTTTTGACAAAGTTTTATGCCCGACCCTTCATAATTAGTGCCAAATTCTAATCAGAAGTGCTTTCCTTTAATTTTTACAACTGGTTGGGGTTGGCATCCTCCAAAATCTTCTAGACTGGAAAAAAGAGTGTTTGATGGAGGGTGAGAAGATAGGTTTGGTAAAAGGGGCCACGATATAAAGCATATTAAAGGTGTTATGGTAGTTATCAACTCGGAGCTCGGTTGCAAGGCTACAAACACAACTATGCAACATAATACAAGCCGATATGGACAGGCAACTTGACAGTCTCGACAATCTTGAAAAAGCAAATGTAGTATTTTGATTTCTAGAATTTTATACTTAGAAAACAATTGCTGGTATGATACCTTATGCTATGGCAATTAGTTCAAAAATTCTAATGATTATTTATTTAATGTCATTGTCATTTAATGGTACCCCTCTCCTACTACATGCAGCATGGAAACACTAAGATATATAGTGGGACTAATTTGTAAATATCTTTCATACATTAAAGTTAATATATTCATTCAGTTTTGTGAGCTAGAACGCTTTCTAGTCATACCATTAGGCGACTCCTTGGGTTGAAATCTAAGGAGTCACCTAGGGCCTCTTTACCCACAAATACGGCCATATCCAGCTTTTTAAGTATTTTTTTATTATTAAGATTTAATATATTTGTGTATCCTATGGTGCATGTCTAGTGTTTGTGTCCTCAATCATATATGTGTCAATGCTACAACAGTGGAGTAAAGTATTAACTATCATTCCCGTTACAAACATTGTAATTCATCAAGAAAACAATAATTATTATATCCACCTGCTCATGGCTGATAAGAGAACGAGATGAAGGCGGTTGAGAGAAGCCACTCAAATGGGCCAATGCAGCAGCAAGAGCATCTGTTCCTTGCTCCTGTATCAGTTTCTGTGCCGTAGGGATAAAAAACTGTATCGACTCAGGATGTACACCCTGCAAGGTAGCAACAACTTGCTCTGCCGATGATTCCAGCACTTCTTGAATCTGTGGAGGACTTATAAACTCAAACCGGCATCCCACATCTCGCTCGAGAGACTTAACAGTTCTCCTTTGACTGGCTGTGAACATCAATATCGCATTGCCTTCTTTGCCAGCTCGCCCAGTACGACCAGAGCGGTGAACAAAAGTTTCTGGATCATTTGGCAGTTCATAATGAATAATCTGCAAAAGAAATAAAGAAACCTTAGGGCCAATTTTTAACACATAATTGGAGGATAATGGACAATGGTAGAGGCGCCAGCTGATTAAGAGAATTCTTGTAGACCAAAGTTAGTTTATAATATAAAATCAAGGACACATTTGAGAAGTATATGGCAGATATATACTCATATCCAGGATGTATCCAAGTGCATGTGCAATGCATGTGTCCGGCATGGATTTACAATACCTGTACATAGAAATCTAGCAATAACTCAATGGGATCATTTACCCACTTGTGGATCCATCACACAAAGGACTGTCAAGTAAAATTATCATAACTAGCCAACAGTAATCAGCAAGGATAGCTTACTGTTGTGTACTTGTAAATAATAAGAATCAATGTTATGGTCTAAAGGTAACAAAACAGAAAGATATATGAATCTAAATATATGACAGAATTTTCAGTTTGCGTCATTGAACCTTTCATCATCTTGATTATGAGCTGTTCAGTATCTTCATTGACAAGGAATTTGTGACAAAAACCTTTTCCATTATTATATCATTTTTCAATTTTATATCTTTTTAAATTTTTTCTCTCATGGTAGCATATACTGCCAAGTATATTGGCTTAAACTTTTGAGCCAATTATACCTTGTTAAACATAATTAAGCTGCTATTTTCAAAAGCGGTTTAATATGTTATTCTCCGAGACCTTGTAACTTCTACTAGCTATAATTAAACTTGATCATGAAAAAGAATCAACTTCAATCTAACTTATATATACGATGTGAGATATGGCCATAAAGGCTTTACTATTCATATATAGATGAAAGAAAAATACAGGAGTATTAATCGAAATCATATTAAACTTCCATATTATAAATTTTGCTATGCGCTAATGCTTTCCAATTAAAAAAATCATTTTGAAAAAGATTGGAAAAATATGGGTCGGCACATCTATTATATGTTGATAAAATAAATGAGCAGAGCTTGAAGCAGGTACCAATCAGTCTCTATATTCAAATAGCAAGTCCTTGTCATGCAAACAAGCAACTCTATACTAATACATTATTGAGCTTGTCTAATTATTTTGGCTATGTTATAATGTCCTCTAGTTTACCGACCACTCCTATTCCCGCAGGTGTCAAAAGAAGTTTTTTCCAAATCCTGTGTAATTTAAACAATGGAGCAATTAAAACTACAATATATAACATGAAGTATAAGGTCCTGTGAGTTTGATATAATCGATAATAATATGTATAAAAACAAATCCAACAAGATACAGTTTACAAAACTTTTAGGGATCCAGCTGGTATCTTGATTTGCAAATAACACCCTAGCAATTGCTTATAAATGAGATTGGTGTAGGTAGGTCTATGTAACCTTAATAAAGATACTCAACAGCCAGTAAATGCCATTATCCATCAACAAAATTAACAAGCATCTACTGCATATTGCAGGAGTTAAAACTAGAAAAAGCTCGAGCTATCTTTAGCTAACTTACCAGATCAACATTTGGGATATCAAGACCACGAGCGGCAACGTCGGTTGCAACAAGTACAGTGAACTTTCCTTGACGAAAACCATTCAATGTTCTTTCTCTTTGATGCTGAGATATATCCCCGTGCAATGCCTCAGAAGCTATACTATTAGTCAAGGCCATTGATACGTCATCAGCATCTCTTTTTGTCTGTGTGAAAACTATGGTCTTCCCACCCTTCGCATACACCTATAACAATTTTTGCTTTGTCAATGCAAAATGAAGAGAAGAAAGATCTGCCCATTCATAATAAAAAAAACTCATATACAACTAATCCAATGTGCAGGAAGCAGCTAGAAAATGATAGCAAAACTAGATAAATCAGGATCCATGGGAAAAGGTTAAATTAAAAAAAAAAGATACATGGTGATCCAGTTCCAGCAAAATGCACTGAACTAGACATATGAAGTGACAGGAAAACCAAGCAAGTAAAATAACATTTAAAATAAAGAAATAATAGAAAGAACCTACAACATATACTAAACTAGTTAAGTGAAGAATTTGCAGATATTAATTGGAATGTAGAGAAGAATAAAAAAGATTGCATCAGTTTTATTAACCCTGCAGTTCTAGGAATTAGCTCGCTAGAAAGCAAAATGAGAAGGAAGTCCGAAACCTTAATGCATTCATTTGTAAAAGTTCAAGAGGATCAAGGCGGGGTCAGCAGCATATCAGCAAATGTATCATCAGTTATCATATTACCACCTGAATAGGCTAGCTAGTTGTGACATACCGTAATTAGGTCACTGAGGATAGTACGCTTTGAAGTCGCAGTTGTTGGTAAAGCGTAAAGCTTAATTCCTTCTGCTAATTTTTCATCTTGATCACCAACCTACGTTAAAGAAAAAAAATTAAGAGAATGAAAAAACTGCAATGCTTGGCATCACGAAAAGGCATAATTTAGATTTCAAATGCATTTTTTTATTTTGGGGCACAAGTATTAGCAGATAAGCCGACATTAAAATAATTAAAGTACTAATGTACATGCAAACATTGCCCTGGAAGAACCAATCTCGCAAAAGAAAAAAATTCCGACAATAGATAATAACTGCAGCCATGGAATAAGTGACCTATAAGAAGCATGACCTAGCATAATATTGGTATAATCAGAAACCAGCCTTATGAAGGTGATTTACATAGAAACTACTTCGGTTCTTTCCAAACAACCATGAGACAGCACCTGCCAGCTTGCTGATTTGGAAACAGACTACACATTCAGAAGATTATGTTGTTGTCCTTTCCATGGTATTTATACATGATATGTATAGTACAGCATTACAGGAATTGAAAAGGTCAACAGATAAAATACCTGATCAGGTAAATGATATGGAGTTTCAAATACCGTTTTCAACCTCTGGACCACAATTAAGGAGTTAGATATTGATGTTAATAATTTCATATTATGCATGCCTTGGGAACTTTCTTTGGATTGTTCAAGCACCATATTCAATCCTGTTTCCAGCACGCCACTAACTAAAAGCTAAAAGGGTTATTACAGAAGTTCCAATTAAAACTTGACGAAACTAATATCTCATAGATATATTAACATGATTACATATATGTATGTATGATGGAACAAGTACTAAAGTGAGGACAATGAGTGACAGTCGTTTTCTACTATAGGTTTACACCAAGGATCAGCATGAAGTCCTTATCTCTTTGTATTAGTCACGAATGAACCTAGACATATTCAGGATGAAGTTCCATGGTGTATTTTGTTTGTTGATGATATTCTTTTAATAAATGAATCAAAATAAGGGATAATTTCTAAAGAAAAAATATTGGGAGATGCCTAAGAAAGATTTAGAATTAGCAGGAGAAAAATTAAAAATTTATGGAATGTAACTTCAGCAAAACACTAATAAGATATGGACGTATGGGACAATTTAATGGCCAAGAAATATCTAGAATTAATCATTTTGTTTACTTAAGATCTATAATTAATCATGATAAGAAGATCATAGAGGATGTAGCTCAATGGATAAAAATTGGATGGTTGAAGTGAAGAAGTGATTCAGGAGTGCTATGTGATTGTGGAGTTCCTTTGAAGTTGAAAGAAAAATTCTTTAAGAAGACTATAGGACCGGCATTTCTTTATGGATCAGAATGTTGGACGATTAAGAAACATGTCCAAAAAATGAGTCGCCGAAAAAAGGATGTTATGGATAAGTGGTAATCACTAAAATAAAGGATAAAAGTGGACGTATTGGTAACAAGTTGAAGGTTGCTCCCATAGTTGATAAAATAATAGAAAACCGATTGAGATAATTGGGACATGTGCAGCAGAGACCAATAAATGCCTAGTTAGAAGAAGTGAAAAAATTGAAATTAATGATGCAACTAGGAGTAGGGATAAACATGAATAAACATGGATAAAGGCATTTAAGAACGATATTTTAATTGTTAATTTAAGACGATTTTTAACATAGTGGAATGGAAGAAATGGATTGATTTAGCCAATTCCAAACTTTTGGGATAAAGGCTTTTTGTTGTTGTTGTAAGACTGATTGTTTATTTGTGTCTTTATACAATATGACACAATGTTGTAGATGGCTAACAGTCACATAGTTGCTAGGATAAAGATAGAAATAATGTTCTAAATGTCAGCCAACATCCAATATATGTCGCCGATTTTTTTGTTTTCGAGAGTAAACGATACGAAATTGCCAAATTATTTATACTTCCAAAATTTAGAATATGTTGGCCGCAATTTCTGTATATCAGCAGATATTTAAGTATATTGGCCGAAATTTATGTATATCGGCCGAAATTTATGTATATCGGCATAAATGTCGCTCTACTTACTAAAAAGCCTTATTATGTGTATTTTTGGGTTTCAGGATATAATTAAACTTACCCGACATGCATTTAACTTAATAAAACATATCAATTTCTTACTTTTAGAAAACCCTGGATCAGCCCCACTCCCACCGAGACCTATGTCTTGCAAATCTCCCTCTCCCAAGACCCCACTCGCAGATCTCCCTCTCGTGGCTCGTATAGACCAACTGACGACAAGCCCGCAGATCTCCCTCTCTCACAGATCAGCAACAGCTAACAACGACCGAGGACAAACTCGTGGATCGATCTCTCTCAGTCAGCGACAACAAACAATTTATATTAAGTTCTAACGATGACATTTTTGACAAAAACATAAGTTATATCAATGGCATTTACAATACAAAACTATATAATCCGATACTTAAAAAATCAGAAATTACTCTGATATCTGATAGCAAAATTTTTGGACCGACACGACACCGATATCTGACATTTAGAACATTGGATAGAAATTATACTTACATAATAAGTCAATCACATAAATTAAAGGTGGTTGTCTCTAATGCTCTTCTATAAGGGAAACTATGTTTCTCTAAAAATATATACCAGATGCAAGTGAAAAACAATGGCATGGGGATACCTGGGCATGGAAGTATAGTGATGTTTTGAAGTCTATGGTAATTTCGATAGATGAATTAATACAAGAATTTTCTAAGATATTCAATTCAACAAAGAAAAAGAACGCATGTTTTATTTAGTTGATGAAACATATGTTTCGTCTTATTTTCTTAAATAACTTATACTATCTGGTTTTATATGATTATGATCATTTGTTATGTCAAACATGCAAATACAATAGCATCGAAGGGTATAACAAAGTAAGAATTACCAAATCTATTGTTTCAGGATTATCAAGATATTTCCGAGCCAACTTCTTGACCCAACCCGGCATTGTTGCTGAGAAAAGCATGCTTTGATGATGGGGTGGAAGCTTTTCCAAAATAACCTCAACATCTTCTTCGAATCCAACAGCAAGCATCTGATCTGCCTCATCAAGAACCAAGTATTGGACCTCCCCCAACTGAAGAGTGTCTCCATTCACAAGATCTATAATGCGACCAGGGGTCCCCACAACCACGTCAACGCCGCGAGACAACGCACTTTGCTGTACATTATAAGAAACTCCTCCATAAACACACACGGTGCTAAGATAAGGCGCAGACTCTTTGATTTCTTTCTCAACTTGCTTTGCCAACTCTCTTGTAGGTGCTAGAACCAGAACCCTAGGAAGACGCCGAAATCGCCTAGGCAAAGTAAACAGAGTGCAGAATAAATCAAATAATAGATTCAAGAAGACCAAAAACAAAGGGCAAGTGCAGAGTGATGAATAGAGTTGTAAAACAAAGTGTAAAAGGCAGACTAAGCCGTGTTTCAGCTAGCAAACTTCTCAAATAGTATTAAAAGGTTGAATGACTGAACAATTAGTCATATGCAAAATATGTTAGTTATATGTATGCCCTGGAGGCCATTATTGTACATGATTGTATATTATAGTGGATGCTTGGACATATATAGAGGACTTTCTTGCTCGACATGATAGTATGCTATCTGGTTGCTCTTTATCTTAACATGTACACTTGTATCATTATATTGTCTCTCCGTTACATGTTGATAAAGCCCTTAGGATGTGTACTTGACTACCAGGACTATGATGCAGATCATACTAGTGGGGACAGGGTAGTCCACAAGTTCATCCTTTAATTGTTCCTAGTCGAGAGAATATCGAGACAGAACATCGATATTCCAGAATAGACTAGTGTGTACGTGTCTTGACCCTGTATGGGACGATGGATGATCTCACATCCATTGGTGTTTGACATCAAAGATTGTACACAGGTGCTCATTGGACAATAGGTACACCGAACAGGACTCGCCGAGAACTCCTAGATGGTATTATACATATCGTCAGATGGCAGTTCTTCGGTGACACTGGTACAGGTTAATTTGTAGACCCAAGATCGTCATAGAGTCTTGTGTGATTTCAACTGTGCTTTGATTTCCTCCTTACCACGCTCAAGAGAGCATGCAAACAGGTGGATTTTGGGTACAGTCCCGAGTCACATGGAGGCAATGAGCAATATGAGGGATTTCATCTCTCCCGGTATTGGAGGTTGATATTGCGCTATGCTCGATTGGCTATAACAGAAAGTCCCTGGTCATGGCTGATGCTGAGATTTACTGGTAAGTGATATCAGTAGTTTCTCGATCTGTTATGAGCCTCACATTGGCATGACTTATCAAGTTATTGGGGTCTGACGTTTACCACCCCAAGCTCGATATGCGACATATCAGACGAAGAGACCGGACTGTACGGTAGTGTTACTTACTGGATTCACGGGAGTATGGACAAGCTTGCTTGTTGATCTTCTGATCGCTCAATACCTGGATAACCGTTGCGTCCAGCTAGTACCGCTGACGGCTTGTGGGTGATTGATATAATCATCACCTACTGCTGGCGTATTCATGAGTCTTTAGAATCCTACACAGAGATTTCCTAGCTCAAACGAAACAAAATAGGGCACATATGTGATATGTGCGGGGCCGAGATTAATACGTGTATGTGATACCGTATTCTAATCTCACGATATATGATATCAGTCGGTTATATGAGATATAGCCGGATTATTGAACCAAGTGTCGATTCGATAAGTTGATATAAATGATATTAGTCGGTTATATGTGATATAGCCGGATTATTAAATCAAGTGTTGATTTAATAATTTAATATATAATTATATATTTTATATATTAATATATATTAACTAATATTAGCTCACTTAAGAATTTTTCTACTAATACATTTAAATATATATGTGATATATATTAATGTATTTAATTTTGTGTCATGATTGATGATACATTGGACATGGGTGTATGAGACTCATACCAAACTAATTTGGGGATTTAATTATTAAGGGATAAATCAAAATTAGGTGGAAATTGGCATGGTTTAGGATGCTTGTGGAAGCATGTAGAAACCTTGACTTAGTCCACTAATTTTGTTTTACTCTAGATATTTATTAACCCAACCATTATCTTTAGCCATGATTAAGTCTCTACAAATATCATTTGTGATATTTTCTCACCTATGGTTGAGATGGTTCACCACTTCATCTTCCTCTTCATCTCATTTTAGCTCTCTAAGTTTTCATGAGGTGAAGAAAGAAAGAGAGAAATAATTCTAAAGTGAGCAAAATTCCTACTTATCAATCTATACCAAACTAGCCATTTAGCATAGGTTGTTTACTTCACTAATTTCTCAACTAGTGAAGAGATAACTTGAGTTAGAGATTCCTCAAGGTAGATCATTTTCGGCCTTGAAGATTTTTGAGCAAGCTCATTCCTTTCACCTAGTGGAGCCTAAGAAGAGTTCGGGGACCACTATTTGGAGCTAAAGGACTACTACACGGGGCTTTAGAAGTGAAGAACCGGTCTACAAAGGTTGTATTCCTTGTTCACTTAGTGTAAAGTTTGTTTAAATGCTTTATAAAACCCTAATTCTCTAGTTCGATTCTTAAATGGTGTTGCTTAGCACTATAGATTTTTTTAAATTGCATACTAGATGCTTGCTAAAACCTAGTGGTCGTGCTAAGGAACTCCAACAGTGGTATCAGAGCCAAGCTAGAGTATTAGATGTAATCTAGGCGAAGTTAAAGTGTTCGATCGACTTTTCGAAACCCTAAATTCCCACTCTCGGGAAATTTTTCCAAAAGTTGGAATTTTTGAATTTAAAAATATGCAGAAAATTGTGCAAGGTTTTATATGGATCCCCAAGAAGAACGAGCGCCCAACTCGACCAAACGGCCGCGCAACAGCGGCCATACCATGGGTTTAGCCGGGTACCGTGACGCCGTTGGTGAGGCAGGGACTGTGCCTTCTTGTGCTAATCCGTAGGTACTTTGGCACATTCTAGGTATTGTTAAGTGAGACTCAAGTGTTGAGGCCTCTGGGAATTTTGGGTGTATGATAAATCGATCGAAATATTTAATATCGTCTAGATATCTGTGATTTGTGATACAATATTTGGAATCCGCAATAATTAGTTTTGTGAAAACTAATTAGTGTTTTGTAAATCTAGCAATCTAGTCTCTTTTGATCGGTTGCCACGGGATTTTGATTTGGATCAAAACTCCGTCGCAATCTCGTATAGTACGCGAACACTCGTCAGGTAACACTACTCGATAACCACGCCCCATAACCCCAATCAAGTGACTGTAGAGAACCCCGTAACCAAAAGCATCCGTTTGGGTGCTCGCGGCCGCGGTGTTCGGCCTAAGTGCACTTCGTCGATGGCATCGAGGATGCGGCCGTCTACTAATGTTTCCGACGAGTATTCGATCATTTGTCGGGAAACTTGTTGAATTTCCCGACTAGTTATTGAAAAGTGTTTTCGATTTGATACTAAAATGCCGGGTTTATAACGCTAGGCATGAAATTCGGAATATGTGGTATTCCGGGTTTATGATATCTAAGGAATTTATATGGTTAGGCATGAAATCCGAAGTATGTGATATTTCGGATTTATGATGTCTAAGGATGTTGAGGATTCCAATTATTGTAGTTTTCACTTTCTTTTCTACGACCGTAAGTGTAATATGTGGTGTATCACCAGTTTCGTTGCTATACGTCAACGACAATTGGGATACACATATTTACTTACGTTAATGACATGTGATATTATGTATTGTTGTGGTATGATATATTGGATCGTCGTGTTTGAATAGCCGGGGTTTTTTGCGTGAAATGAGAGCTTTTTCATTTTCATTCATGTAAAAATTTGTATATAATATTTTTTTATTGGGACACTTCCGGATTGAGGATGATGTCACCATTGATGTATATTATTTACTTTTCCACATTAGGATAAACCTAAGACGGGGAGCACAAGTAACCGGGTTCTAGAGTCCAGTGGGAGACCATCTCGAGGAGTCGAGACCGGGTCTCCTAACTCTAGAATTGGTAGGGTTGCTTGCCGCTCTCGCGGGGGTCTAAGGATGTGGCTTTGGCTATTCATCACAACCGTGGAATCCGTGTTTTTTACTGGCTTAATTTAAAACACGGACCTCCTAGTATATCCAATATTTTCATATGTTGACTTCTGCTATAATGTTCTGTGATGAGATCATATAACTGCGTAAGACGAATGTTTTATATTATATATATGATATATAATAAACGTTGCTTATGTTTTACATCCGCGCTAGTCCTGCCCCCGCTCTGTCGTTAGTTAAGTAGCCTAACGGTACATGACGGGACCCCGTGGCGAATGCGGATGGCATAAGCGTACGTTGTATTTTCGTTTCTTCTGTGATGTTTAGGAAATATAAATGATGGGACTTCATTAAAGAGATTAATGAAAATGAAAGGAACCTAAAGATGTTGTAGAATCAAATTTTTAAAAAGATAGCTCTAGTTCTTGCTTTGCATAGCGGTATTTTTTTTATGAATATCCAGCACCTCATTCGATGGGGAAAGAGCCAAGATCCCTTCACCGGGAATGGCCTCTTTAGCAAAAGCTAGCAGATGCTACACCCACTCGGTTTATTTTGAAAACACAAGATTTTAAAAGCAGAGCTTAAACCACTCCTTTTCAAATCACTCGATTCTACGACGATATCAAGTTCATTACGCAAAAGGTTTTCTTAAAAACCTGTCGTAGCCCTCCGTCATTTCAGATAAGGACTGTCTAATATTCGTGCTGCGTTTGTTGACCTCCGACAAGGCGTAGTGTGCGGTAGCTGATTAGTGTTTATTTGCCGCATATGATACGATTGGATTAGAGTAGTTGTACGGCCTTGTTGACCTCCGTCAAGGGTCGTACGGATGGGTTTAATTCAATCATGAAATGACGGGTTGAACTTGACTAGCGGTCTATGATTTGTTGACCTCCGTCAAGGTTATAAATCGCTAGGGGTAAAAACATTATTGGGAATTTCAAGTGTTGAAATTTGCAATGAGATTGCATAACTTCTATGAGATAGTTGGATCCCGATACCCACTGCAAGTAAGAGTTACTTCTGAGAGAGTTTTGCACTTTACAATTAGTTAATCCAGTAAGTGTCTAAGAAAGGTGTTAACGGGGTTATGCCCCTGCGGAAACGAGGTTATTTAATTAGTTCCATGCGAAAGCATGGGGAGACTCCCTCGGAATACCAATACCTGCCTGGCCGAACGATTTGTAGGATGTAATTAATCCCGGCTGGTCTTACCTTTTAGGGTTTGAAGGAAGATTTGATAAAAACAGTAGGAGCCATCCTGATTAGATAAAATAATAACCAATCTAATCTTGCAAGAGCGCACGCAGTGTTTTCTTCTCTCTCTCCTGGCAGCGACCATTACATGCCTTAATCAAGATAATAATATGTATGTATTGACCGAACCCGCTTGTTATACTGAGCTGGGAAACGTTGGTTCCGCTCTACCTTATAACTGTTATAAGTCTGAGCAGGAAATAGGGAAATATCCGGATTCCCACACGACCCGAACGGGGATTAAGCATGTTGATGCATTTTCTTCGAGTGTATTCGTTACCGAGAACTGTTTCTCGGTACTCTATATCCTGAGTATTAGATATCGGATCAGGACCCCACATTTGTAATATATTACATGGCCTAAAAAAAGGTAGACGGCTGGGAAAATGTGACCATTCTCTAAAAGTAAGGAATGGTGCAAATGTTGCAACCAAAGCAGTTGGTGGATATAATCTTGTATTACCAAATGGGAATACATTGATCTTGAACGACTGTTATTACGTACCATCTATGATACGCAATTTATTATCGATTTCTTTATTAGATAAAGAATTATATAACTTTGTAGTAGAGAAAAATTTTATGAGCATTTTCCTAAATCAATTCCTAAATCAAGTGTTGATTGGGTTTGGTACGTTATGTAACGGTTTATATGTTCTGAATCAAAATACAGTTCTTAACATACAGAACATACACAAGAGGAAAAGTTCAGAAATGAACGAATTCTTCTTGTGGCATTGTAGACTATGTCATATCAATGCGACACAACTAGCTAAGTTACATAAGGATGGATATTTGAATCCGTTCGAATTTACATCTTATGAAACTTGTCAGTAATGTCTCAAAGACAAAATGATCAAAACTCCGTTTACTGGACACGGAGAAAGAGCTACTGAACTCTTGGGACTGATACATAGTGATGTATGCGGTCCTATGTCTACACATGCCAGGAATGGTTCTTCATACTTCATTACATTCACCGATGTTCTCTCAAGATTCGGACATGTGTTCCTGTTGAAACACAAATCTGAAGCTTTTGAGAAATTCAAGGAATATAAGTGCGAAGTAGAGAACCAAACGGGTAAAACTATTAAAATCCTTCGATTAGATCAGAGAGGAGAATACTTGAGCACGAAGTTCCTGGATTATTTAAAAGAGAATGTGATTCTCTCTCAGCTTACTCCTCCGTATACACCATAGCACAACGGTGTATCGGAGCGGAGAAATCGCACCCTATTAGATATGGTACGCTCTATGATGAGTACTGCTGAGTTACCTATTTTCTTTTGGGGTTATGCGCTTGAGACAGCCGCATACCTATTGAATAGAGTTCTGACCAAATCAGTGCCTACCGCTTCATATGAGATATAGGGAGGGAAGACCATGTCTTAATTTCATTAAGATGTAGGGTTGTCCGGTCTATATTAAAACACAAAATCCGGACAAGCTCGAGGCAAGGTCGGTTTTGTGTAAGTTTGTTGGATATCACAAACATTCGCGAGGGTATATTTTCTATCACACTGAAGAACAAAAGGTGTTTGTTTCTCGGCATGCCATCTTTTTAGAAAAGGAATTTCTTGTAAAAGAAATTAATGGCTATGAGGTAGAACTGGAAGAAGTTTCAGCTATACAAACTACAACTGATGATTTGGTGGAGCCGAAGGATTCAATAGTCCCCGACGAATCTCAGTCACTCCGCGGATCTAGTAGGGTTCCTCATCCACCTGAGAGATACTACGATTTTCTCGTAGACGGTGGGAGCGAGGATTGCATCATGGAAGATAATGACCCAACTAGTTTCGAGCAGGCCATCATAAGTAGAGACTGTGAAATGGCTAGATGCAATGCGATCTGAGATGGAATCCATGTACACCAACAAAGTATGGACTTTGGAAGTTGCTCCTGAAGGGGTAAAACCTATCGAGAGCAAGTGAATCTTGGAAAGATAATTGGTGTAGATGGAAAAATTGAGACTTTCAAAGCTAGACTTGTAGCAAAAAGTTTTCGTCAACGACCAGGTGTGGATTATAGTGAAACCTTTTCTCCAGTGGCTATGCTTAAGTCCATCTGGATCCTACTTGCCATCGCTACATACCATGACTACGAAATCTGGCAGATGGACGTCAAGACCGCTTTTCTAAATGGTGATTTAGAAGAGAGCGAGTACATGACATAGCCAGAGGGCTTCGTAGATAGTGGGAGCAATGGAAAGATGTGCAAGATGCTTAAATCAATATACGGATTAAACCAGGTATCGCTGAGTTGGAATATTTGTTTTGATGTGGCAGTCAAAGAGTTTGACTTCATCAAAAACGTAGATGAACCTTGTATATACAAGAAGGTAGTAAAGAGTAAGGTTGTCTTCCTCGTATTGTACGTGGATGACATACTTTTGATGGGAAATGATATTCCTATGCTACACTCGGTCAAGCTCTTCTTATCACATTGTTTCTCCGTGAAGGATCTGGGTGATGCCTCTTACATCGTGGGGAGAAACAATGGACAGCTGTGAAAAACATTCTTAAGTACTTGAGAAGAACTAAAGAAATGTTCTTAGTGTATGGTATCGGTGAACTCCACATCGAGTCATTTATCGATTCGAGCTTTCAGAGTGATAAGGACGACTGTAAGACAGTCTCGGGTTTTGTCTTTACCCTCAGTGGAGGGACGGTATGTTGAAAGAGTTCCAAGCTAGATGTCGTAGCAGACTCAACGATAAAGGCTGAAAACATCGCTACCAACGATGCTGCCAAAGAGATTGTCTGGATGAACAAGTTCATGCGATGAACTTGGTGAGGTTCCTACCATTAAGCATCCAATACTTATGTATTGTGATAACAATGGAGCTGTGGCTTTGGCCGAGGAACCCCGGTCCCATCAATGATCCAGACATATTCTTAGGCGGTATCACCTGATCAGGAAGATGGCTGATCTCCGGGAGATCGAGGTCAAGAAAGTTGACACGAAGAATAACACGGCGGATCCACTCACGAAGGTCATTTGAGAGACTTTTCGGGATGTTGGGATGAGATACTACAACAATTGGCCTTAATGCACGTGGGAGATTGTTAGTTATATGTATGCCCTAGAGGCCATTATTGTACATGATTGTATATTATAGTGGAGGTTTGGACATATATAGAGAGGACTTTCTTGCTCGACATGATAGTATGATATCTGGTTGCTCTTTATTTTAATATGTACACTTATATCATTATACTGTCTCTCCGTTACATATTGATAAAGCCCTTAGGATGTGTATTTGACTACCAGGACTATGATGCAGATCATACTAGTGGGGCCAGGATTGTCTACAAGTTCATCCTTTAATTGTTCCTAGTCGAGAGAATATCGAGACAGGGAAGATATTCCAGAGTAGACTAGTGTGTACATGTCTTGACCCTGTATAGGGCGATGGATGATCCCACATCCATTGGTGTCTGACATCAAAGATTGTATACAGGTGCTCATTGTAGGGTGTTTTTCGTCACCCCATTGTCAGGCGCATTACAGATTCCCCCTGCCTAGAGTGGGCTGGGGTTTATTGATTGTGGGGATCCGAATCTCCGGCAGCCGCAGACTAAGCTGCCGTTAATTACCCCTCGCCTTTGGAGCGAGAAAACCTCCGATTAACGGGTCAAGACAGGTCATGCGAACTCAATGTGCAGTGTATGTCTGTTATGTTTTGAAAGGGGTTTTGGATATATCAGGGAGCCCGCAGAGTTTTTACGGGGGTCCCGCTACCCGGATAGCGGGCTGGGGGTCAAGGGGCTAGCAGCCCCCTTGCGGGGTGCGGGGCAGCGTCCCGTTAGAAATTTTTTTTCTAGCGGGGGACAGTGTTGTAGAGTATGTGTGTGTATATGTATATATACATATATATATAAGGGAAAAGGGCATCCAAAGGATGCGTGGGAGAAAGCGCCAGGGCGCTAGCGCTTCACGTGCCAGGCACGGGGGCGCTCGGGCACTAGCGCCTCACGTGCCAGGCACGTGGGCGCTCGAGCGATCGGGCGCTAGCGCCTCACTTGCCAGGCACGTGAGCGCTCGGGCGCTAGCGCCTCACTTGCCAGGCACGTGAGCGCTCGGGCGCTAGCGCTTCATGTGTCAGGCATGTGGGCTCTTTGGCGCTAGCGCTTTGGGCGCTAGCGCTTTGAGCGCCAGGGCGCTAGCGCCTCACGTGGGCGCTAGCGCTTTGGACGCTAGCATTTTGAGCCCTCAGGCGCTCGGGCGCTAGCGCCTCACGTGCTAGGCACATGGGCGTTAGGGCGCTCGTGAGGCAAAAAGGACTTGGTCCCTGCAATGGGAGTTGTACTCCCAGAAAGGAACATTTATTATTTTGTGTATATATATGAGGAGTTAAACTCCTAGGATATTTTGAAGCTGATGAAGGGGCTTCTCCCCTTGGAGCCCTGGATCTTCCCCAAAGTGGGGTCTTTGGAGATGGGTCTCCTTCCTCTTTTGTTGGCCGGATCTTGAAGAACAAGAAGTATGAGATTTTAAAAATCTCTCATTTCTGAGATCTGATGGGAGGTCTGAGTTCCCCTTTGTGGGTTTTGTGGTGAAAAACTATTTAGTTTTGGAAAAGGAAGAATTAAACTCTTGATTTAATTCAAAAAGAAGAAAAAGGTTTAGAACCTTGAGAAATGAGAAGGAGGCACAAAAACCCTAACATTTTTTATGGGGAATGAAAAGTATATATTTTATTCATCATCATGTTGCCTTATATAGGCTTGCACATTTACACATAACCCCTTGGGCTTTACAAAATGACATTTTTCCCATCCCATGTCTCATGTGCTATTTCTTTTTGCACATAAGCCATGGGCTTACAAAAATTTGGCTTTATGCCCATTTTGCTTACATTCATGCATAAAAAATTACATAAAAATTATTTATTATATGGTTTTTATTTCGGCAAGGGGAGGCTGACCGCGGGCTCGACTTAGGCATGGGCCCGCTTGACCTGGACTTGGGCCCACCTGGCTTGGGGTTGACCTTGACTTTGACTTAGTCAACCGGGGTGCAAATTTTGACCCCAACACTCATTAGAGAATGGGTACACCGAACAGGACTCGCCGAAAACTCCTAGATGGTATTATACCTATAGTCAGATAGCAGTTCTCTGATGACACTGGTACAGGTTAGTCTGTAGACCCGAGATCGTCATAGAGTCTTGTGTGATTCCCACTGTGCTTTGATTTCCTCCCTACCACGCTCAAGAGAGCGTGCAAAAAAGTGGATTTTGGGTACAATCCCGAGTCACATGGAGGCAGTGAGCGATAGGAGGGATTTCGTATCTTCCGATATTAGGGATTGATGTTGCGCTATGCTCGATTGGCTATAACAGAAAGTCCCTGGCCAGGGCTGATGCTGAGATTTACTGGTAAGTGTTATCAGTAGTTTCTCGACCCGTTATGAGCCTCACATCGGCATAACTTATCAAGTTATTGGGGTCTGACGTTTGCCACCTCCAGACTCGATATGCGACATATCAGACGAAGAGACCGGACTGTACGGTAGTGTTACTTACTAGATTCACGGGAGTATGGACAAGCTTGCTTGTTGATCTTCTGATCGCTCAATACCTGGATAGCCGTTACGTCCAGCTAGTACCGCTGACGGCTTGTGGGTGACTGATATGATCATCAACTACTGCTGGCGTATTGACGAGTCTTTAGAGTCCTACACAGAGGTTTCCTAGCTCAAGCGAAACGAAATATGGCACATATGTGATATGTGCGGACCGAGATTAATACGTGTATGTAATACTGTATTCTAATCTCGCGATATATGATATTAGTCGGTTATATGAAATATAGCCGAATTATTGAATCATGTGTTGATTCGATAAGTTGATATAAATGATATTCGTCGATTATATGTGATATAGCCGGATTATTAAATCAAGTATTGATTTAATAATTTTATATAATTATATTTGATATATTAATATATATTAACTAATATTAGCTCACTTAAGAATTTCTTTTCTACTAATACATTTAAATATATATATGATATATATTAATGTATTTAATTGTGTGTCATGATTGATGATACATTGGACATGGGTGTATGAGACTCATACCAAACTAAAGATAATTTAGGGATTTAATTATTAAGGATAAATCAAAATTATGTGGAAATTGGCATGGTTTAGGATACTTGTGGAAGCATGTGGAAACCTTGACTTAGTCCGCTAATTTTGTTTTACTCTAGATATTTATTAACCCAGCCATTATTTTTAGCCATGGTTAAGTCTCTACAAATATCATTTGTGATATTTTCTCACCTATGGTTGAGATGGTTCACCACTTCATCTTCCTCTTCATCTCATTTTAGCTCTCTAAGTTTTCATGAGGTGAAGAAAGAAAGAGAGAAATAATTCTAAAGTGAGCAAAATTCCTACTTATCAATCTATACCAAACTAGCCATTTAGTATAGGTTGTTTACTTCACTAATTCCTCAATTAGTGAAAAGGTAGCTTGAGTTAGAGATTTCTCAAGGTAGATCATTTTCGGCCTCAAAGATCTTTGAGCAAGCCCGTTCCTTTCGTCTAGTGGAGCATAAGAAGAGTTCAGGGACCACTACTTAGAGCTAAGAGACTACTACACGAAGTTTTATAAGTGAAGGACCGGTCTACAAAAGTTGTATTCCTTGTTCACTTAGTGTAAAGTTTGTTTACATGCTTTATAAAACCCTAATTCTCTAGTTTGATTCTTGGATGGTGTTGCTTAGCACTCTAGATTTTTTAAAATTGCATACTCGATACTTGCTAAAACCCAGTGGTCGTGCTAAGGAACCCCAACAAAATATGCAAGCATAAAGCCAATTAACCTGGCACATATACTGAACCATTAGCCCACCACATATCCAAAAAATGATGCATAAACTCGAGATCCATTTGAGAAAAAAATGTTTTCATGTGTCTTCTCCCTATAGACATATTTTTCTTCTCTCTTTTCCCATTTTCTCTGGTCTTTCTATGCACAAATAATACATATTGATGTCTTTGTTTTCTTTTTTTGGGGTTTTCATGCAATCCAATTGAGGTCTTTTAAATCATTGGTAAGGAAAAAAAATTAACCTTGAGACATTCTGTCCTTCATCAGCCTCGGTAAGCTTCTTAAGAATGGGTATTCCAAAGGCCAAAGTTTTTCCTGTCCCAGTTTTTGCGCGGGCGATGATGTCCCGGCCTTGCAAAGCAGGAACAAACACAGCTCTCTGAAGAAAACAAACAAAGAATGAATCTATAAATTATATATATATATATATATATGAGAATGATGAAGAAAAGCGGCCCTGGAAGGCTTTTTCGTCATGCGGCGTCAAAAATATATATCCTCCGCGATTTTTTCCGACGATCGGCACCCATCATCATCATCTTTATCATGTAAGACATGGATATACCAAATTTCATGTGATTCAACCATTTTTTCACCGTTGAATTCGCAATGTAAAAAGTACTATTGTCGGTAAACCGATAATTTTTCGCCACTAATTAACGGTGCAAAAATGATGGAATTACATGAAATTTGGTGTATCCACCTCTTACATGATAAAAATGATGATGATGGGTGCCGATCGTCAAAAAAAATCGTGGAGGGTATATATTTTCGATGTCATAGGAGAAAATTCTCTGCAATGGCACCTCTCACTCTCTTTATATATATATATATATATATATATATATATATATATATGAGAGAGAAAATGTGTCAAAGGAGCGAATTTTCTTCCATGCCGTCGAAAAATTACGTGATTTTTTCCGATTATCGGCATCCATCACCTCCATCTTTATCATCTAAGATGTGGATTTGCTTTCACCACTTTTTTATCGTTGATTCAGTGGGTGCAAAATTAACGTTTTACCGACAATAAAACTTTTTAAATCGCTAATTCAACAGCGAAAAAATGGTCGAATCACATTAAATTTGGTGTATCCACGTCTTAGATGATAAAAATGGAGATGATGGGTGCCGATCGTCGGAAAAATGATGGAGTTTATATTTTCGACGTCATAACACTTTTCTTCATTAGTCATTATTCTTATATATATATATATATATATATATATATATATATATTGGTTTGAAGCACAGTAGAGCACCTGAATGGGGAAGAGCTCACTAATTCCCCGCTTGAGCAAGGAATCGACTAGCTTTTGGGGGAGGCCAAGGTTAGGGATGGAGAGGTCGTTCTCATCCGATGATTCTGCTGCTGCTGCATCTTCGGAGGAATAATCTTCTTCTTCCTCCTCCTCCTTGAAACCAGCAGCGTTGAGGCCCTTGAAAGCCTCCTCGCTGAGGACAGAGGAATTTGGGGTTGCGATGGCAGAGAGAGGCAGAGGCCGCAGTAGCAGCCTACTGCCATGCGTAAATTGAAGAGGGCGCTTATCCTTTGAAGGCTTCTTCAGATTGAGGTTGAGGTTGAGACCACATGGGTTTTGGGAGGAGAAAGGAAGAGAGAGAAGTTGGTAGAGGGAGGACACACCACCCATGGAAGTAGCCATGGCTAATTCAGGTAGTGAAAGAAGAAGAGGAAGAAGAATTGGGAGGAGGGCGTGGGAGGGGAGGCAAGTATTTTGATGATGATAAGGTGCGCCTCCACAACGTATGGCCTCACAAACCCCCACCTCCTTCGCCTGTAGCCAGCCCCCTTCTCCCAATTTTTATAGATGGATAGGGAGCCCAGGGTTTTACAGTAATATCCCTCTACTTTTATTTATAGATATTTTCTTAGAGCCCAACCATCTATATATATAAAAAATTTGGGAATTGACCATTCTACGTAAAAAAATAAGGAAAACGGTGTCAAAAAAAAGAATATGTAGCATTATGACGTTGAAGAGGAGATTGGTGAGTTTTAGCAAAGTTCAAGTAAAACCGCATTTTAAAAGAACGGGTTTAAACTTGCCCCAACACCCAAACCAAGGTGTCGTGGGATGCATGGCAAATTAAAACCGCACTTTAAATGGGGTGCATGGCAAATTAAAACACTTTTAAAGTGCAGTTTTAAACAATAGCCAACCAATTCCATTTTAAAATCGTGATCGCAAAGTGCTTCTTTTGAAACTGCACACTACTACGAATATGGCTTGTCCCTACGGTTGAAACCGTAAGGCTGTTAGCGATTGGTCCTAGGATCGCAACAATTGCGGACAGCAGCGGAAGCTATAACAAAAAAATTCAAGAAGCAATAGAACCAATTCCCAACCAAGAATCATCAAATACTTGTAGTCGCATCAAAATAGAAAACTCAAGAGGGAGGAGACGGGGGCTACAACCTTTGTAGCGTGTCTGATTGCTTATCAGAAAACCCATGCTATGCTCCGAGTTCTCGGGAACGAGCTAGAGTGCCAAAACTCTCGCCGTAAATAATCCACTTGAAGGAAACCAACCAAGGTCCGTCTCCACTTTATAAATAAAGAAACTCACTCACAAAGATTGCTAGGTTTGTGAGGTAGGATGATGTAAATGGGTTCTCTCTTTTTTTCTCTATATCTCTCATTTTTTAGAACAAGTAGAAGATGAAGGGAGCCTCTCATTTGTCCTCTCTAGAAAAATAATTATCCCCTCAAGAGAATGAAAAATGAGATGGTCTATCATCTTAACCCATCTCATTCTTTCTCTTCCATGTGTCCATGAAAATGGGGTGGGTTTGAAAGTGGGGACCACCTCTTTCACTAAAAGTGTGTTGTGCTCGCGCCGTGGAAGCCGTGGCCAAGACGAAAGTGAAAACAACGATTTTTTAGCAAGCACAAAACACATATCCCTTAGGAATCAAACCAGACAGCTAAACTAGGTTGCATATAAGATTTAGGGAATACAATCTTTGACGCGTGTCCACCCAAATCGAGAACAAGCTTGACTGGCGACCGCCCTTTCCGAAGATGATCCACCTGAGAGAACCGTTCCAAGCTCCAGCTTCACCTAGTGAAGCAACCGATGCTCCAAGCTCACTTGGAATGGAGAGTGTGGATGTAGGAATTTTTTGTTGGGTTTCCTAACGCCCTGGCTGTCTACCGTGGCCGTTACGGAACAAAAAACTTTTACTTTTAAAAAATCCGGCGTTAGAAAACACATCCTAGAATGTAACCATAAACCGAAACTAGCTATCTAAAGAGATCTATCTACTGTGATGAGGAGTTATACCTAAAGACTAGTGTCCTTCGGGTCTTTACTCCTCTTCTTAAGCTCCTTAGGTGATCTTGATCGACCTTGCTAGATCGCCTTCTTGATCCTAGATGATCTATCCGAGAGTTCTTAATTCAAGGTTGAGTTCACAAGTGAAGCAACTTAGTGACCTAGTTTGCTAGTCTAGATTACTAAGGAGATGTAGCGATCTATTTAGTGGTAATTGATCGCACGCTTTTGGCGTGTCGAATATTCAAAGTTCTAAAGTTATAACCGCGATCAGGACGGTGTCGCTTCGCAGCTAGCCGGTTGAGCACGGGTCGATCCACAGGGAGATGGTTGTATGTCCGTTCGAGTTTTAGACGAGTCAATAAAGAATGTGTATATGTTTGTTCAATTCTATCCTAAGTGTTATATGCAAGTATAAAGTTGTTAAGAAAAAGATACGAAAGTGTAAGCTAAGGAAATCCGCACTCAAAACCTTTGAACCGAGTCTTGACCAATTGAAGCTAAGGCAATTGGCAACAACGTGGATTAGGGGATTTAAGCACGGTATTCGTGGAATCCGGCTTATTTACCCTTGTCATTCCATTCTTGTCTCTTGCTTTCGCCTCCGGCCAAACCGAATGCAATCGGTCGCGGTTAGGAATCCACTACCTTGGTAGGGTAGGGTGCCTAACGGAGCGCTTGCGTAACGTTTGGGCGGAGTTCAAAGGAAAATAACGGGAAAAAGAAATGAGGAGTGAAACCTTAATTTACAATATTGTATTTATTCTTAACAACAACATATTACAACCATTCACAAAACGAACCAAAAAGAGCAAAAGAAAAGATAAACAAAGAAAAGAAAAGATTACAAGCAAGTAATTAAAAGTGCATGGAATTTAAGTGCATGAAAGTAAATGAGCAAGAAATGAAACTAGGAACCATAGAACCCAAAACAAGACATGGGTTCAATAACCAAATCTTAAACTTGCAAGCTCAATTAAGAGATTGCAAGATCAAGAAAAGGCAAAGAACTCATGGAGAATGAAGCACAAAAGAGAGAACATTATTGATTCCAAAATGATACAACCTCTTGAGATCAATGACCAAAGCTTAAACTTGCAAGCTCACTTAAGAGGTTGCAAGATCAAGTTAAGGTAGAGAGCTCAAGGGGGAAGCCAAGCAAAAAAGAATGATACAAAATAACCCTCATCTTCATTTAACATCCACTCAAAAGCTCTCACAACAATTTCATGGAGGAAAGAATGAAGAAGAAGTAAACTAAAAACTAACAAAAAGTGGGCATGAAAAAGAACACCCATGGCTTAGCAAGTTCTAGGCTATTTATAGGCAGGAAATAGAGAACCTAGTGTAAGTCCATGTTGCTCACCCCGGTTCTTACGGGGAGGCGGAAACGGCGAAAAACAATAATTTTGGCGCAAGGCAACATGGACTCAAAAGCAAGGATCTTGGCTAAACTAGAAACTAGCAAACAAGTAGAGGCTTTAACTACTATGTTGTAGAAAATATACCTCACGAAACCGGTCCTTCGGGTCTTCTCTCCGCTGTCCGGCTCGTCCATCCACGCTCCGAGGGTCGATCCGGATCTAGGTCACCTCCGCGGCCTTCTTGAGTCGAAGACGATCCACCCGAGAGTTGTACACCGAGCTCCACCTTAAGCCGAGGCAACTAGGGCAACGAGATCGCTAATCTGGATACCCTAGGTTGTGTAGAAGAGAAAGATGGAAGTGTTTGTCTATGTGGATTCTTTTTCTCTCAACACATGAGATCAAAAGAGTTTATCAAGAGGAGGAAGATGAAGGAGAAACTTTAGCAACCATGGAGCTTTTCTTTTCTTCTCACTTCAAGAGAGAGAATGAGAAGATAATTATGAAAAGATTAACTAAAGGAAAATGAACCATGGTTGCAATAATACACTAAAACCATCATTACTAATCCTATCATGATAAAGTTGATGCTACATTGAATTGACCATTTTCATAACTCAAGAATTAAAAAGAAAATCAAAGAAGAGTGTAGATCTCTCTTGAAGGTCAATGGTCAACACGGTCAACGGGTCAACAAAGTCAAGAAAGGTCTAAGTGGTCAAATGGTCAATGCAATTAGCCATCACTAAAAGGATTAGTAAACAATGTCTCCGGCTCATAATGGTTTTGACCAAACGAATTGTCAAAACCCTAATGAGTTTGCCACATTACGGTTTTGGCCGAACCAACTACCAAAACCCTAATGGGGCACCTCCTCCTTTATCGCTCCTCAAAGCTGTGCATACGCACCCGCATCCGCATTCCATAGAATGCGAATGCACAGAAGACAAAACAAATCCATCCGTGCAATACTAGGATCTGGCTTAAACCAAAGCCCACTAGTATTGCCTGCCCGAACAGCATACGCACACAAGTGCACGTAAGTGATCGTAGCCCTGCCGTAAAACCATACGGCCTCTACACGTTTCGCTCAGTGCAGGGAAACTCTCTGTGTGGGACTCTAAAGATTCGATATTACGCTGGCAGTGGGTTTAACCACAGACCGCAAGCGGCACTAGCTATACGCAACGGTCCCCAGGTAGATGTCGATAAGAAGGCCGATGAGGTAAACCCATCCGAACTCCTACTGAGCCTGTATGTGACAATCTCCGTACAGTCCGGTCTGTTCGTCTGATATATCGCATGGTGGGCCTAGGGGGCGGTGAACGTCAGTCCCCTAATAGCGGTACAAGTCGTGTCGGAGTGTAGCCCAGAACACCCTGAGATAACACTGGAAACCTACCAGTATATCTCGCTTGCCCTGGCCAGGGACTACTTGTGTAATGGCTCTCCTAGACACAGCGCGATATCAACCCCCAATACCGGGAGAGACGAATCCTGTCTAACCGTCACTGACTCCAAGTGCTTCGGGACTGCACCCAACTACTACCTGTTTGCACGACTCCTTTGAGCCGTGGTAGGGTAGTAATCTAAGTACAGTGGGAACACACTCGAGGCGAAGTGACAGTGTCAAGTCAGCGGACTAAGCTGTACTCATGTCACCTGGGAACTGATAACTGACGATAGGTATAATACCAACCAACAGTTCCCGACGAGTCTTGTCCAGTGTACTCGTAACCTAACGAGCACCCACATACTATCTCAAGTACGACGTACTGACGGCTGTGGGACAGACCGTCTCCCCCGCTGGGATGAGAAGCGCATACGCTAGTCTACTCCGGAGTATCGATGCCCTGTCTCGATAGTCCTACGACTAGGGACCTGTATATGGACGTGCTTATGGATTACCCAGCCCCCACGAGTGTGAGCGCCATCACAACGCTGGTAATCAAGCAAAGATCCTAAGGGCTCTACTAATATGTATATAAGCGATATGCTGAAAGAAACACATGCACATATTGAAGTAGAGACAAACCAAGTAGCATACTACCATTTTGAGCAAGATTGTCTATACAACTGTGAATATCCCAAGCTTCCATTAAGTAATATACAAGCTAGTATGATACAGTAATGGCCTCTAGGGCATATACACTAACAATCTCCCACTTGCACTAAGGCCATGTACTGGCGTATCGAAGACCTATCATCTCGATCAGCCGCTCGAACTGAGTCTGGGGTAGGGCCTTCTTGAGTGGATCTGCAGTGTTGTTCTCCGTATTTACTCTCTTCACCTCAATCTCCCGGCGATCTACGATCTCCCTGATCAGGTGGTACCGCCTCAAAATGTGCCTGGACTTCTGATGGGACCTGGGTTCCTTCGCTAAAGCTATAGCGCCGTTGTTGTCGCAATACAGCGGTATTGGATCAACAATGGTAGGAACCACCTGAAGCTCTGTGAGGAACTTCTTCATCCAGACAGCTTCCTTTGCAGCATCGCAAGCAGCTATGTACTCTGCTTCCATAGTTGAGTCAGCAACGGTCTCCTGCTTGGAACTCTTCCAGCAAACCGACCCTCCATTGAGGGTAAAGACATGACCCGACATGGACTTGGAGTCATCCTTGTCACTCTGGAAGCTGGAGTCAGCAAAGGCCTCGAGCTGGAGGTCTTTTCCACCATACACCAAGAACATCTCCTTAGTCCTTCTCAGGTACTTGAGAATGTTCTTTACCGCTATCCAGTGTTTCTCCCCTGGGTTCGACTGATACCGGTTTACAACGCTCAATGCGTATGCTACATCTGGTCTGGTACATAACATCGCATACATTATAGAGCCTACCACAGAAGCGTAGGGTATAATAGACATGCGATCCCTTTCCAAATCAGTCTTGGGAGACATCTCTTTGGAGGGGTGATCCCGTGACAAGCCGGTAAATTACCGCGCTTGGAATCTTCCATACTGAATCTTTTCAGTATGGTGTCGATGTACCTTGACTATGAAAGTCCCAACATCCTCTTAGATCTATCACGATAGATCTGGATCCCCAGAATATAGTTGGCATTGCCCAGGTCCTTCATGGAGAACCTCTGCGACAAGAATCCTTTGACTGACTGTAGCATAGGAATATCATTTCCTATTAGGAGAATGTCATCCACGTACAAGACGAGGAATACTACAGTTCTCCCTACAATCTTACTGTAAATGCATGGTTCATATGGGTTTTTGATAAAGTCGAATTCTTTGACAGTATCATCAAAGCAGATGTTCCAACTCCGCGATACCTGCTTAAGTCCATAGATGGACTTGAGCAACTTGCACACTTTACCGCTGCTCCCACTCTGAATGAATCCCTCCGGCTGTTCCATATAGACACACTCTTCTAAATTTCCATTTAGAAAAGCCGTCTTTACGTCCATCTGCCAGATTTCATAATCGTGGAAGGCAGCAATGGCAAGAAGGATCCGATTGGATTTCAGCATAGCCACTGGAGAAAAGGTCTCGTCATAGTCCAAACCAGGTCTTTGACGAAAACCATTTGCAACAAATCTAGCTTTATAGGTCTCAACCTGCCCATCTACACCAATCTTCTTTCTGAAAATCCATTTGCAGCCTACGGGTTTTACCCCTTCTGGAGCAAAGTCCAAAGTCCAAACTTTGTTGGTGTACATGGACTCCATTTCGGTCCGCATTGCATCCAGCCATTTTACCGAGTCACCGCTCTGAATGGCTTGCTGGAAGCTAGTAGGCTCACCATAATCTATGGTGCAATCCTCTCTATCCCCGTCTATGAGAAAACCGTAGTATCTCTCGGGCGAATGAGACTGCCTACTACTCCTGCGGAGTGGCGCTGGGATGTCCAGTTCTCTTGAAACTTCTGGTTCTTCCAAGCTTTCAGTAATAGCTTGTGGTTCTGGAATTTCTTCCAGTTCTATTGTGCTCCCACTTATCTGATTTTCTAAAAATTCAGTTTCCAAGAAGTGGGCATGCTGAGAAACAAAAATCTTTTGTTCCTCTGCGGAATAGAAAATATACCCCCTGGAGTTCTTTGGGTATCCCACAAACTTACATAGTACTGAGCGTGCCTCGAGCTTGTCCGCATGCTGCTTTTTTACAAAAGCTGGACATCCCCATGTCTTAAGGTACTTGAGACAGGGTTTCTTCCCACTCCACATCTGATATGGGGTGGTAGGCACAGTCTTGGTTGGAGCCTTGTTTAAGAGATATGCAGCTGTTTCTAGCGCATAACCCCAGAAAGATCGCGGCAACTCAGCCTTACTCATCATGGAACGAACCATATCTAATAGGGTTCGATTCCGCATTTCCGATATACCGTTGTGTTGTGGTGTGTATGGAGGAGTAAGCTGAGAGAGAATTCCATTCTCTTTTAAGTAGCCCAGAAACTCGGCACTCAAGTATTCACCACCTCGATCAGATCTCAGTGTATTGATACTTTTGCCTGTTTGTTTTTCAACTTCATTCTTGTATTCCCGAAATTTCTCAAAGGCCTCGGATTTGTGCTTCATCAAGAAGACATGCCCATACCTGGAGAAATCATCTGTGAAGGTAATGAAGTATGAATAACCACTTCGCGCATGTGTAGACATTGGACCACATACATCACTGTGTATGAGTCCCAAGAGCTCGCTCGCTCTTTCTCCGTGTCCAGTGAACGGAGTCTTTGTCATCTTTCCCATGAGACAAGATTCACAAGTGGCATAAGACTGATACTCAAACGGATTCAAGTATCCCTCTTTATGTAACTTTGTTAACCGTGTCTCATTAATGTGACCCAGTCTACAATGCCATAAGAAAGCCTGATTTGTTTCCGGAGACTTTCTTTTAAGTGTGTTCTGGAAACTGAAGATCTGAGCTTGATTCAATACGTATATTCCGTTTTGTAATTGTTAGTGTATATGCCCTAGAGGCCATTACTGTATCATACTAGTATGTATATTACTTGATGGAAGCTTGGGATATTCACAGTTGTACAGACAATCTTGCTCAATATAGTAGTATGCTACTTGGTTTGTCTCTGCTTTAATGTGTACATGTGTGTTTATTTATTATATCACCTATACGCATTAGTAGAGCCCTTAGGATCTTTGCTTGATTACCGGCGTTGTGATGGCGATCACATTCGTGGGGGCTGGGTAATCTACAAGCACATCCTTATACACGTCCCTAGTCGTGGGAGTATCAAGATAGGGCATCGATGCTCCGGAGTAGACTAGCGTATGCGCTTCTCATCCCAGCACGGGAGACGGTCTGTCCCACAGCCGTCGGTACGTCGTACTTGAGATAGTATGCAGGTGCTCGTTAGGTTACGAGTACACTGGACAGGACTCGTCGGGAACTGATGGTTGGTATTATACCTATCGTCAGTTATCAGTTCCCAGGTGACATGAGTACAGCTTAGTCCGCTGACTTGACACTGTCACTTCGCCTCGAGTATGTTCCCACTGTTCTTTGATTGCTACCCTACCACGGCACTACTGAGTCATGCAAACATGTAGTAGTTGGGAGCAGTCCCGAAGCACTTGGAGGCAGTGACGGTTAGACAGGATTCGTCTCTCCCGGTATTGGGGGTTGACATCGCGCTGTGTCTAGGAGAGCCATTACACAAGTAGTCCCTGGCCAGGGCAAGCGAGATGTACTGGTAGGTTCCAGTGTTATCTCAGGGTGTTCTGGGCTTCACTCCGACACGACTTGTACCGCTATTGGGGGTCTGACGCTTGCCGCCCCCCTAGGCCCGACATGCGATGTATCAGACGAACAGACCGGACTGTACGGAGATTGTCACATACAGACTCAGTAGGAGTTCGGATGGGTTTACCTCATCGGCCTTCTTATCGACATCTACCTGGGGACCGTTACGTACAGCTAGTGCCGCTTGCGGTCTGTGGTTAAACCCACTGCCAGCGTAGTGTCGAGTCTTTAGAGTCCCACACAGAGAGTTTCCCTGCACTGAGCGAAACGTGTAGAGACCGTATGGTTTTACGGCAGGGCTGCGATCACTTACGTACAATTGTGTGCGTGTGGTGTTCGGGCAGGCAATACTAGTGGGCTTTGGTTTAAGCCGGATCCTAGTATTGCATGGATGGATTTGTTTTGTCTTCTGCACATCCGCATTATACGGAATACGGATGCAGGTGTGTATGCACAGTTTTCTGGAGCGATGAAGGAGGAGGTGCCTCATTAGGGTTTTGGCAGTTGGTTCGGCCAAAACCGTTATGTGGCAGGCTCATTAGGGTTTTGACAGTTGATTCGGTCAAAACCATTTTGAGGCGGACTCATTAGGGTTTCGACAGTTCGTTTGGTCAAAACCATAATGAGCTGGGGACATTATTTACTAATCCTTTCATTGATAATTTTGTTATGGCTAATTACATTGACCATTTGACCATCTTGACTTTGTTGACCATTTGACCAAAGTTGACTTGGATCTTCTTAGAAGATCTAAAGTATTCTTTGGTTTTCTTTTTCTTTAGTTATGATAATGGTCATGTCATTTGTAGCCATCACCTTTATCTTGATGGGATTAGTAATGATAATGTTTGTGCATTATTTGCAACCATGGTTGTTTTTCTTTTGTTCATAATATTATTCTCATTCTCTCTCTTGAAATGAGAAGCTCCATGGTTGCTAGAAAACCTCCTCCTTCTTCCTCCTCTTGATTTCTCCTTTGATCTCATGTGTTGAGAGAAAAAGGATTTCACTTGACAAACACATCCATACATCTTCTCTACACATCCTAGGGCTTCTAGATTAGCAATCTCCTTGCCTTAGTTACCTCGGCATGAGGTGGAGCTCGGTGTACATCTCTCGGGTGGATCGTCTTCGACTCAAGGAGGCCGCGGGGGTGACCGAAGTCCGGATCAACCATTGAGCAAGCAAAGAGAAGAACAACAAGAAGAGAAGAACAACAAAGAAGAAGAACAACAAGAAGAGAAGGAGTTCAAGTTGAGGTATAACCCCTAACCGAGTAGATACATCTCATGTTAGGATGCTAGTGTATTGTTTAGCAAAGATCCGGCTTTTACGGTCCATGTTACAAAGTCCAGAAAATTTTTGTTTTACCGTTTCCGCAACCCCGAAAGTACCGGGAGAGGTAACTTGGACCTAACAGTGGTATCAGAGCCTAACTAAACATAAACTAGCTTGGTAGTAAAGTGTATCGAAGTTCGAAACGGAAAAATCGAAAAAACCAAGTTATAAAAACCTGAGTTTCTGTTAAAATTTTTTCTGGTCAAAACAAAATTTGTTATACTCCAAAATTCATCTCAGGGTTTTTAGAAGAAAGCCACCAAAAACGAGACAGCGAATCGACCAAGGCGCCGCGTTTCCGCGGCAATAGCAAGCTATTGCCGCGGAACCGCGGCCAACTTGGTGAGTTGCTGCGTCGATTTTGGTGCAGTTTGTTTCTGACTTGGTTTTAGGATTTTTCAGATATATTATATGTGCCCAGATTTGCCAGAATAGAAATTTGTTTTTGGGGGCCTATAAATCCGTATTTTTCCGAACTTCAATATACTTTGACTATGTTGGTTATATCTGTGATGTTTGTATGTATTGAACGTCGGCTAATCGCTATAAGTCGATTAGTTGGGGTTATACATCTCTGTGATCTGTGTTTGATATTGGAATGTGTATATGAACTCGTTGGATTGTCGCGGATGAATAGCCGGGGTGGATGTGAGATGAGAGTTTCTTTTTCTTTCATTCATGTAATAAATTTGTAAATTGATGTAATATTATTTGTTTGGCCGCACAACCGGGTCGGGGTTGTAGCCGTCATTGTATAATTCTTTTTACTGTTTTTGCTCCTAGGATAGACCCATGGAGGGGGTGCACAAACTACCGGGTATCTCGAAGTGCCGAGTGGCCTACTCATAGCATTGAGGGAGGTTGCTTCGCTTCGGGTACTTGGCGGGTAGTTTGCCGCACCCGTAGGGGTCTTGGGTGCGGTATTGGCTATTCATCGCGACCGTGTAATCCGCTTTTCGTTGCAGGCTCGAACGAATCGCGGGTTCCTAGTATATCCAAAGTGTTCATCTGTGATCTGGATTGGTTATCATTGCAGTGTTTCTATATAATAACTATTTAGGCGTTGCTTATGTTTTACAGTCGCGCTAGCCCAGCCCCCGCTCTGTCGTTAGTTAAGTAACCTAACGGGTGATGACGGGGCCCAGTGGAGAATGTGAATGGCATAAGCGTACGTCATATTTTGGTTGTTTTTTGCAATGGTAGGATTTAAATGATGGGACGCATTAAAAGAACTAATGCAAGAAAATAAACCTAAAAGACGTTGTTGGAACAATTTTTCAAAAAGCTGTTATTGCAAGGACGTTCATTTTTGTTTTGCATCGTGGTATTCAGTTGTGAATGCCCAGCACCTCAGTCGACGAGGCAAAGGCCGAGATCCCTTCACCGGGAGTGACCCCTTGGACAAAAGTTTGCGTCAGGGTAATAACTTCACTATAGTCGATGATTCTTGCTTTGCATCGAGGTATTCAATTTGGAATATCCTGCACCTCATTCGACGAGGAAAGAGCCGAGATCCCTTCACAGGGAGTGACCTCTTTAGCAAAAGTTTTCGCCACTATATTTTCAAAAAGTGTATCACGTTCCTTCAACGATATCAAGTTCATTACGTTAACGGGTTTTTCGCCAAAAATCCAGCCGTAGCCCTCCGTCGTTTCTTATAAGTTATACTTAGTATTCGTGCTGCGTTTGTTGACTGTGTCAAGGCGCAGTGAACGGTAGCTAAGTGTTGCTTATTTGCTGGATACAATGTGATTGGTTAGGACATTTGTGTAACCTTGTTGACTGTGTCAAGGGTTATGCAGGTGGGTTTAATGCAATCAAGACAACGACGGGATGAACTTGACTAGGACTCTTTGATTTGTTGACTGTGTCAAGATCACTTAGGTCCTAGGGGCAAAAGCCACATCGGGAGTTTCAAAAGAACTGAAACTTGCAGATTTAGCATACCTTCTGGAGTGTGGTGACTAGAGTGGATTCCATCTAGGTTATCACACAATGACAGTTGGATCCCGATCCTACTGATGAGTTGGTTTACTCTCGGGAGATTATTTCACTTAACGATCAATGCTATAAACCTAGTAGGTGTCTAGAAAGGTGTTAGCGGGGTTACGCCCCCATGGAAAAGTGGTTCTTTAATTAAGGAACTTCGCGAAAGCGTTGGAAAACCTCCCTCAAAGTACCGACACTAGCCTGGCTGAAAGGTTAAGCAAGTATTGTGACGTGAATTAAAACCCGGCTAGTTCTTCTTTTAAAAAGGTTTTAAGAAGAATTTGAGGAAACAGTGGGAGACATCCTGGTTAGATAAATTAATAAACCAATCTAATCTTGCACGAGCATACGCTGAGTGTTTCTTTTCTTTCTCTCCAGGCAGCAACCTTTTCACGCCCTAATCAAGATAATAAAATGTATCGCTTGACCGATCCGAATTCTTATTCGGGACTGGGGAAAGTTGGTTCAGCTCTAACTTGTGACAACAGTCATGAGTATGAGAAAGGGAAAGGGGATTGTTTGGATTTCCAGGATACCCAGTTGAAGAAGAAGCATGGTTTTGCATCTACTTCAGGTGTTCTTGTAATTGAGAACTGTTTTACGGTCAGCCCTACCTCCTGGGTACTTGATACCGGATCAGGATCTCATATCTGTAATTTATTACAGGGACTGAGAAAAAGTAGGAAAGTTGCACCGGGTGATATGTCGCTCAGAGTAGCGAACGGAGCACAAGTTAATGTGGCAGCCGTCGGTGAATATCACCTAGTATTGCCAAATGGAAAGACTATGATTTTGAACGATTGCTACTATGTACCCTCCATGGTTTGCAACATCATATCAGTTTCTTTACTCGATAAAGATGGATATAACTTTGTTCTTGAAAAGAATATCATGAACATTTACCTTGATAAGGTACTGGTTGCAGAGGGTACACTGTGTAATGGTATCTACGTTCTAAATCAGAATACAGTTCTCAATATACAAAACACACGCAAGAGGAAGAATTCAGATACGAATGAATCCTACTTGTGGCATTGTAGACTTGGTCATGTCGGAGAGAAAAGACTGAGTAAGTTGCATAAAGATGGACTCTTGGATGCGTTCGAGTTTTCATCTTATGAAACTTGTCAGTCTTGTCTCAAAGGGAAGATGACCAAATCTCCGTTCACCGGACATGGAGAAAGAGCAGCAGAGCTCTTGGGACTCGTACATAGTGATGTATGTGGTCCGATTTCTATTCATGCAAGGGGTGGGTTCTCGTACTTCATCACATTCACTGACGATCTCTCTAGGTTCGGATATGTGTATCTGATGAAACACAAATCTGAAGCTTTTGAGAAATTCAAGGAATTTAGAAACGAAGTAGAGAACCAGACAGGCAAAAGTATCAAGATCCTCCGGTCTGACAGGGGAGGGGAGTACTTAAGCACGGAATTCCTAGATTACTTAAAAGAGAATGGTATTCTCTCTCAGCTTACTCCTCCTTACACACCACAGCACAACGGTGTATCGGAGCGGAGGAATCGTACCCTATTGGATATGGTTCGCTCCATGATGAGTAGTGCTGAGTTACCTCTTTCATTCTGGGGATATGCACTTCAAACTGCAGCACATCTATTGAATCAAGTCCCATCCAAATCAGTGCCTAAGACTCCGTATGAAATATGGAGTGGTAAGAGTTTGTATCTTAAACGTGTTAAGATTTGGGGTTGCCCAGCTTATGTCAAAAAGCAGAACCCAGACAAACTTGAGGCACGGGCAGTTTTGTGTAAGTTTGTGGGATACCCAAAAGATTCAAGTGGGTATTTGTTCTACCATGCAGAGGAACAGAAGATAATTGTTTCAAGAAATGCCACATTTTTAGAAAAAGAATTTCTTGTTAAAAACATTAGTGGCAGCACGGTAGAACTGGATGAAATTCCAGAAACACAAACTTTAACAAAAGATTTGGTGGAACCGCTAGATTCAATAACCCCAAACGAACCTCAGCCACTCCGCAGATCTGGTAGGATTTCTTATCCGTCCGAGAGATACTACGGTTTTCTCATTGACGGGGATCGAGAGGATTGCATCTTGGAAGAAGATGACCCTACCAGTTTCAGGCAGGCCATTATCAGTAAGGACTCTGATAAGTGGCAGGAAGCAATGCAATCCGAAATGGAGTCCATGTACGCCAATAAAGTGTGGACCTTGGATATTGCTCCACCTGGGGTAAAACCCGTTGGATGCAAATGGATCTACAAAAGGAAACTTGGTGTAGATGGGCAGGTGGAAACCTATAAAGCTAGACTCGTTGCAAAAGGTTTTCGTCAAAGACCTGGTTTGGACTATGACGAGACTTTTTCTCCGTTGGCTATGCTCAAATCCATTCGGATCTTACTTGCCATTGCTGCCTTCCATGACTATGAAATCTGGCAGATGGATGTTAAGACGGGTTTCCTAAACGGTTGTTTGGAAGAGTGCGTTTACATGGATCAACCAGAAGGTTTCGTAGACAGTGGGAGCAGCGGAAGGGTGTGCAAGTTGCTTAAATCCATTTATGGATTAAAGCAGGCATCGCGGAGCTGGAACATCTGTTTTGATGAGGCAATCAAGGAATTTGATTTCATCAAGAACGAAGATGAACCTTGTGTATATAAGAAGATTGTAGGACGAACTGTCGTATTCCTAGTCTTGTACGTGGACGACATTCTTTTGATAGGAAATGATGTTCCTATGCTACAATCGGTCAAGCTATTTTTGTCACAAAGGTTCTCCATGAAGGACCTGGGTGATGCCTCGTACATTCTGGGGATCAAGATCTATAGAGATAGATCCAAGAGACTATTGGGACTTTCGCAGTCCAGGTACATAGAGACCGTACTAAAGAGATTTAGTATGGAGGGTTCCAAGCGCTGTAACATACCCGCATTGCACGGAATTACCCTCTCCAAGAAGATGTCTCCTAAGACTGACGAGGAGAGGGTTCGCATGAGCACTATACCCTACGCTTCGGCGGTAGGATCTATAATGTATGCGATGCTATGTACAAGACCAGATGTAGTTTACGCGTTGAGCGCGGTAAGCCGGTATCAGTCAGACCCAGGGGAGGACCACTGGATAGCAGTGAAGAACATTCTCAAGTACCTAAGAAGGACTAAGGAGATGTTCCTGGTTTACGGTAATGGAGACCTCAGGGTCGAGTCCTTTACCGATTCAAGCTTCCAGAGTGACAAAGATGACAGCAAGTCCGTCTCGGGTTTTGTGTTTACCCTCAACGGAGGGGCGGTATGTTGGAGGAGTTCCAAGCAGGATACCGTCGCAGACTCGACGATGGAGGCTGAATACATTGCTGCAAGCGATGCCGCAAAAGAGGCGGTCTGGATAAAGAAGTTCATTAGTGAACTTCAGGTGGTTCCGTCCATTGTTGACCCAATACCTTTGTATTGCGATAACAATGGGGCTATAGCTTTAGCGAAGGAACCAAGGTCCCATCAGAAATCCAGGCACATCTTAAGGCGGTATCACCTGATCAGGGAGATCATTGATCGACAGGAGATCGAGGTGCGGAGAGTGGACACAAAGGACAACACTGCGGACCCATTCACGAAGGCTTTACCCCAGACTCAGTTCGAGCGGCTGATCGAGATGATAGGTCTTCGATACGCCAGTACATGGCCTTAGTGCAAGTGGGAGATTGTTAGTGTATATGCCCTAGAGGCCATTACTGTATCATACTAGTATGTATATTACTTGATGGAAGCTTGGGATATTCACAGTTGTACAGACAATCTTGCTCAATATAGTAGTATGCTACTTGGTTTGTCTCTGCTTTAATGTGTACATGTGTATTTATTTATTATATCACCTATACGCATTAGTAGAGCCCTTAGGATCTTTGCTTGATTACCGGCGTTGTGATGGCGATCACACTCGTGGGGGCTGGGTAATCTACAAGCACATCCTTATACACGTCCCTAGTCGTGGGAGTATCGAGATAGGGCATCGATGCTCCGGAGTAGACTAGCGTATGCGCTTCTCATCCCAGCACGGGAGATGGTCTGTCCCACAGCCGTCGGTACGTCGTACTTGAGATAATATGCGGGTGCTCGTTAGGTTACGAGTACACTGGACAGGACTCGTCGGGAACTGATGGTTGGTATTATACCTATCGTCAGTTATCAGTTCCCAGGTGACATGAGTACAGCTTAGTCCGCTGACTTGACACTGTCACTTCGCCTCGAGTGTGTTCCCACTGTTCTTTGATTGCTACCCTACCACGGCTCTACTGAGTCGTGCAAACAGGTAGTAGTTGGGAGCAGTCCCGAAGCACTTGGAGGCAGTGACGGTTAGACAGGATTCGTCTCTCCCGGTATTGGGGGTTGACATCGCGCTGTGTCTATGTTGGAGATAGTTCCCTCATAGTCAATTATTGGATCGCAGGTACGTGATTGCAATGATTGCGGAGGACCTATCCCGGTAGGACAGTCTTACTCGAGATAATAGTATGCTATCTGGTTTGCCTTTATCAGTCGTGTACATGTTCAGGTGACTGATTGCATGTTACACTTTGATAGAGCCCTTAGGATCATGCTTTACCACCAACAGTATGATGGCGATCATATAAGTGAGAGTTGGGTGGTTTATACGCATATCCTTAATTGTGGTCCCTAGTCGTGGGAGTTTCGAGACAGGGCATCGATACTCCGGAGTAGACTAGTGTGTACAGTCGAGACCCTGACGAGGGGCGGTGGCCGGTCTCACAAGCCACTGGTGTCAGTTGGATCACCTAAGATGTATACAGGTGCTCATTGGGTTATGAGTACACCGGACAGGACTCGCCGGGAATCTGCTAGTTAGTATTATATCTACCGTCAGATAGCAGTTCCCTGGTGACATGTGTACAGGTTAGTTCATCGACCTGAGGTCGTCATTTGTCTCGTGTGAGTTCCCACTGTGCTTTGATTTCTACCCTACCACGGCTCAAAGGAGTCGTGCAAACAGGTAGCTTTTGGGTACAGTCCCGAGCCATATGGAGGCACGTGAGCGGATCGGCAGGGGATTCGTCTCTCCCGGTATTGGGGGCGAGGTCGTACTGTGTCTAGGAGAGCCATTACACAAAGTCCATGGCCATGGCAGGAGATTTACTGGTAGGTACTCCAGTAGTATCTCAGGGTGTTATTGGGCTTCACTCCGACACGACTTATACTGCTATTGGGGGTCTGACGTTACTAGCCCCCTAGGTGGATATGCGATACTCATTGACGAACGGACCGGACTGTATATACATTGTCACTGTTAGGCTCAGTAGGGTTTCTGGATGAGTTCGCTCATCGGCCTCCCTTGAGTGCACTCATCGGTCTCCCTTGAGGTCAGTCCATGGGCAGCCGTTACGCATTGCTAGTGCCGCTGACGGTTTGTGGTTAAACCCACTGCCAGGGTACTGACGAGTCATTAGAGTCCCCCACAGACAGTTTCCCAAGTTCGGGCGAAACGTTGTAGAGGCCGTATGGTTTTATGGCAGGGTTCGGAAAATGCACGTGCGTTTACGCACGTGTCAGTTTTCGGGCAGTTGATACTGGTCGGCTTTGGTTTAAGCCGGATCCGAGTATTATATTGAGTAGGTATAATATCTTTGTCTCAGTTGCATTTGTATTCGGTCGTAATACAAATGCGGGTATATTTATACAGTTTCGGGGTTGTCCTGAAATTCATTTCAGAATCACTTTTGGAAGTTGCCAGTTTCCAGTTTTCTATCAGCCGTCTTTTAACATTCGGTTAAAGACGGATTTATCTTTTCTTCAGTTGAGGTGAGTCAGTGTTCTAGAAGATTCTAGATGAGGTGACTAGGATTATTTGGTGTTATGTTTTCATTGGTTGCAATTATGACTTGATGAGGTGTTTAAGTGACTCATGCTTTAACATTAAAGCATTTTGTTTAGCTAAAGATATTTCTTCTTGATATTTTGAGTGAGAAGCTTTCTTGTGGTCACCCCCCCTCTCATACGGTCACCTCCCTCTTGCTATATATGGCCGGCCCTCTCTCTCTCCTCATACACTCTCTCACTTGAGTTTTTCATGGTTAGAAAAGATTATGATAGTATTCGGGGTGTATGGAATTTTACAGTTCATTTCATTCCATCACCCGATTCCCTCGGCAACTTCATTAACCGATCGTCCACGGATTTGGACGAAGTGAGACAAAGTCATCTACTCAATCTCTACATCATTCTTGGTCGTCTCTTTTAGCAAACTTGACGATCGAGTTGCCTCGAGTCAGAGGCGGGAGCCCGTTTAAAGAATCGGTGATGTAGTGCCACCTCGACGAGGATATCGGAGATCGACGAGATCGGAGCAGCCGCAACGGAGCGTGGGATGATGGTTGAAGAACGAAGGACTCGGATCGTTCGGTATAACATTCCTACACTCTTTACAGTTTGTTAGTTTAGCAATAATGGCAGATCCGGGTTAAAGTATACGATAGCGCCAGTTAAAAAGTTTTGTTCCGCATTTTGGCGTCTGTAGACTGCCGGGGCGCTACCGTAGACTTACAGTCTAGGAGAGCCATTACACAAGTAGTCCCTGGCCAGGGCAAGCGAGATGTACTGGTAGGTTCCAGTGTTATCTTAGGGTGTTCTGGGCTTCACTCCGACACGACTTGTACCGCTATTGGGGGTCTGACGCTTGCCGCCCCCCTAGGCCCGACATGCGATGTATCAGACGAACAGACCGGACTGTACGGAGATTGTCACATACAGACTCAGTAGGAGTTCGGATGGGTTTACCTCATCGGCCTTCTTATCGACATCTACCTGGGGACCGTTACGTACAGCTAGTGCCGCTTGCGGTCTGTGGTTAAACCCACTGCCAGCGTAGTGTCGAGTCTTTAGAGTCCCACACAGAGAGTTTCCCTGCACTGAGCGAAACGTGTAGAGGCCGTATGGTTTTACGGCAGGGCTGCGATCACTTACGTACACTTGTGTGCGTGTGGTGTTCGGGCAGGCAATACTAGTGGGCTTTGGTTTAAGCCGGATCCTAGTATTGCATGGATGGATTTTTTTTGTCTTCTGCGCATCCGTATTATACGGAATACGGATGCAGGTGTGTATGCACAGTTTTCTGGAGCGATGAAGGAGGAGGTGCCTCATTAGGGTTTTGGCAGTTGGTTCGGCCAAAACCGCTATGTGGCAGGCTCATTAGGGTTTTGACAGTTGATTCGGTCAAAACCATTTTGAGGCGGACTCATTAGGGTTTCGACAGTTCGTTTGGTCAAAACCATAATGAGCCGGGGACATTATTTACTAATCCTTTCATTGATAATTTTGTTATGGCTAATTACATTGACCATTTGACCATCTTGACTTTGTTGACCATTTGACCAAAGTTGACTTGGATCTTCTTAGAAGATCTAAAGTATTCTTTGGTTTTCTTTTTCTTTAGTTATGATAATGGTCATGTCATTTGTAGCCATCACCTTTATCTTGATGGGATTAGTAATGATAATGTTTGTGCATTATTTGCAACCATGGTTGTTTTTCTTTTGTTCATAATATTATTCTCATTCTATCTCTTGAAATGAGAAGCTCCATGGTTGCTAGAAAAACTCCTCCTTCTTCCTCCTCTTGATTTCTCCTTTGATCTCATGTGTTGAGAGAAAAAGGATTTCACTTGACAAACACATCCATACATCTTCTCTACACATCCTAGGGCTTCTAGATTAGCAATCTCCTTGCACTAGTTACCTCGGCTTGAGGTGGAGCTCGGTGTACATCTCTCGGGTGGATCGTCTTCGACTCAAGGAGGCCGCGGGGGTGACCGAAGTCCGGATCAACCATTGAGCAAGCAAAGAGAAGAACAACAAGAAGAGAAGAACAACAAAGAAGAAGAAGAACAACAAGAAGAGAAGGAGTTCAAGTTGAGGTATAACCCCTAACCGAGTAGATACATCTCATGTTAGGATGCTAGTGTATTGTTTAGCAATGATCCGGCTTTTATGGTCCATGTTACAAAGTCCAGAAAATTTTTGTTTTACCGTTTCCGCAACCCCGAAAGTATCGAGAGAGGTAACGTAGACCTAACAGTAATGTACCTGACCCAATCAGAACTTGATTTAGGTGGATGTTGACTACATCGCTTACAAAAGTAAAATCATATCCTTCCTTAGAAATTAAGGATACAAATATGATATTACAAGTCGTACCTGGTACATAAAAACAGTTACGCAGAATCAATATCTGCCCAGTTGTCAGTCCTAGATGATATTCCCCTACGGATTCAGCATACATGCTCATTCCGTTAGCAACCCTGAGAGTCATATCACCTTTCCTGATAACCCTACGGTTTCTCAGAGCTTGTAACGAATTACAGATATGAGATCCTGATCCGGTATCCAATACCCAGGAAGTAGGGTTAACTGACATACAGTTCTCTATTACAAACACACCCGAAGCCGAAGCCACAACATACTTCGAATTCTGGCTACTGGCTATACTAGCCCTGCAATCCTTCTGCCAATGTTCATTCCTGTAACAATAGGAACATCCTTCTTTTACTACATCCAGTCCCGAAACTTCTACCCTTCTCTTTCTTTCTACTTCCCTGGTTTCCTTCAGGGTAGTAGGCAGAGACTGTTGAACTAAGTCAGTATCTGACCCGTTCTTCAATGTGGTCTTCAGGTCCGTGAGCTCAACAGAGCTGGTCTCTGTAAGGACGTTGCCCCCTACAGATGACCCGATAGCCAACCTCGCTGGAAGCAATTCGTTCGAGGTCTCATATCTTGCGATACGAGATTGCTCTCCATATAAATCTTTGTTATGGAGGAAGATAGAAACTGAGTCCATCTTCTCGTGCTGCTTCTGGTATGTACCATCAAATGAGGCTAACACGAGGCACTTTGCTTTCGCACTGTCTTCTTCCGATGTCCTACGGATATCAATATCCGTGACAGGGGAAACTGGACCTGAGATGGCAGGGGTTGGATCAGTCAAGAGGTGTCCCAGCTTGTCATGGGAAATGGACATCTGGACAGACCTTTGCCAGTCATAACAGTCAGATTCAGTCATTTTATTATCTAGATGTAACCTAGGTGCGGTCACTAGGTCGCTGCAATTAAGAGAGAGAGAAGAAAACACTTAGCATGATGCTCTTGCAAGTTTAGATTGGTTTTTAATTTATCTAAACAGGATGGCTCCCACTGTTTCTCGAAACCCTCCTCAAACCATAAAGGAAGAATTAGTCGGGATCAATCTCACCGTACAATACTTGCTTAACCGTTCAGCCAGGCCAGTGTTGGTACTTCGAGGGAGGTTTTCCAACGCTTTCGCGAAGTTCCTTAATTAAGTAACCTCTTTTCCCTGTGGGCGTAGCCCCGCTAACACCTTTCTAGTCACCTACTAGGTTTATAGCATTGATCGTTAAGTGAGAAAGTTCCCGAGGAGTAGCATATGTTGGAGATAGTGCCCTCATAGTCAATTATTGGATCGCAGGTACGTGATTGCAATGATTGCGGAGGACCTATCCCAGTAGGACAGTCTTACTCGAAATGATAGTATGCTATCTGGTTTGCCTTTATCAGTCGTGTACATGTTCAGGTGACTGATTGCATGTTACACTTTGATAGAGCCCTTAGGATCTTGCTTTACTACCAACAGTATGATGGCGATCATATACGTGAGAGTTGGGTAGTTTATATGCATATCCTTAATTGTGGTCCCTAGTCGTGGGAGTTTCGAGACAGGGCATCGATACTCCGGAGTAGACTAGTGTGTACAGTCGAGACCCCGACGAGGGGCGGTGGCCGGTCTCACAAGCCACTGGTGTCAGTTGGATCACCTAAGATGTATACAGGTGCTCATTGGGTTATGAGTACACCGGACAGGACTCGCCGGGAATCTGCTAGTTAGTACTATACCTATCGTCAGATAGCAGTTCCCTGGTGACATGTGTACAGGTTAGTTCATCGACCTGAGGTCGTCATTTGTCTCGTGTGAGTTCCCACTGTGCTTTGATTTCTACCCTACCACGGCTCAAAGGAGTCGTGCAAACAGGTAGTTTTTGGGTACAGTCCCGAGCCATATGGAGGCACGTGAGCGGATCGGCAGGGGATTCGTCTCTCCCGGTATTGGGGGCGAGGTCGTGCTGTGTCTAGGAGAGCCATTACACAAAGTCCATGGCCATGGCAGGAGATTTACTGGTAGGTACTCCAGTAGTATCTCAGGGTGTAATTGGGCTTCACTCCGACACGACTTATACTGCTTTTGGGGGTCTGACGTTACTAGCCCCCTAGACAGATATGCGATACTCATTGACGAACGGACCGGACTGTATATACATTGTCACTGTTAGGCTCAGTAGGGTTTTCCGGATGAGTGCGCTCATCGGCATCCCTTGAGGTCAGTCCATGGGCAGCCGTTACGCATTGCTAGTGCCGCTGACGGTTTGTGGTTAAACCCACTGCCAGGGTACTGACGAGTCATTAGAGTCCCCCACAGACAGTTTCCCAAGTTCGGGCGAAACGTTGTAGAGGCCGTATGGTTTTATGGCAGGGTTCGGAAAATGCACGTGCGTTTACGCACGTGTCAGTTTTCGGGCAGATAATACTGGTCGGCTTTGGTTTAAGCCGGATCCGAGTATTATATTGAGTAGGTATAATATCTTTGTCTCAGTTGCATTTGTATTCGGTCGTAATACAAATGCGGGTATATTTATACAGTTTCGGGGTTATCCTGAAAGTTGTTTCAGGATCACTTTTGGAAGTTGCCAGTTTCCAGTTTTCTATCAGCCGTCTTTTAACATTCGGTTAAAGACGGATTTATCTTTTCTTCTGATATGAGTGAGTCATCATTCTAGAAGCTTCTAGAAGTGATGATGAGGCTAATTGGTGTTGTGTTCTAATTGGTTGCATTTATTACTTGATGAGGTGTTATTAGTGAGTCATTGTTTTCTTTAATGATTCTTGTTTTGGTTAAGATCTTTTGTGAGAAGCTTTTCTCTATAGTCACCACCTTTGCTCCTACACTCACCCTCCTCATTCTATATATATGATAAGCCTCCTCTCTCTCTCATTCACTCTCACTTGATGTTTCATTTTAGAGAGAAAAGATTATGATATGTTTTATCGGTGTATGGAATTTCACAGTCCATTTCATTCCATCACCCGATTCCTTCGGCAACTTCATTAACCGATCGTCCACGGATTTGGACGAAGTGAGACAAATTCATCTACTCATTCTCTACATCAATCTTGGTCGTCTCTTTTAGCAAACTTGACGATCGAGTTGCCTCGAGTCAGAGGCTGGAGCCCGTTTAAAGAACCGATCATGTGGTGCCACCTCGACGAGGAGATCGGAGATCGACGAGATCGGAGCAGCCGCAACGGAGCGTGGGATGATGGTTGAAGAACGAAGGACTCGGATCGTTCGGTATAACCATTCTACACTCTTTACAGTTTGTTAGTTTAGCAATAATGGCAGATCCGGGTTAAAGTATACGATAGCGCCAGTTAAAAAGTTTTGTTCCGCATTTTGGCGTCTGTAGACTGCCGGGGCGCTAACGTAGACTTACAGTGGTATCAGAGCCTCACCATTTTGCTATACTAACTTGTGCTAACGCGTTTAAAACATCGATCCGATCGGAAATCGAAAATTGCAAAAATTACAATTTTTATGCCCGACAGTTTCTGTTAATTTTAAACGGTCTCAAAATTGATTTCTGGATGTCTTAAAAATCCGTGCAGGCATATTTAAGAACCACTACAAAATTTGGGGTCGTGATCCCTCCAGACTGCCGCGGAAGGGCGGCCAAACCCATGGTTTGGCCGCGCATCCGCGGCCACGTGGGGAGCACGTGCTCCCAAATTTGGTCAGTGTGTTCAGTGTTGGATTTTGGGGTTTTTGGTATATATCATTTTGGCCCAGGTTTTGTTACTGTTCACCAGTAAGTTGTGGGGCCCACTTTTTGATAATTGGTCTTTGGTCGATCGTAATTTAAACACGTTAGTTTACAGTGCTTACATTATATCTCCGACCGGGAATGTCATTTGATCGGTAAACCGCGTCTGATTGCTATAGTTCTTTTAGACGGGTTTGCGAACGTGACATTCGCGTTGATCTTCTGTGTTGTGCTGTGATGTTGCGGATTTGTCGTGATGGATAGCAGTGTGCAATGATAGTACAGTTTGTATTTATTTGTACATTTGATATTGCGGGGCGAGCGTCCAACTTGTGGACTGCCGTCACTGCCTGTTGTATAATATTCTTTTGGGGCACGACCAGGTTGCGGTCGATGTACCTGTTGTACTATTTTTTCATTACTGTACTAGGTTTTACCCCGCGACGGAGTGCACGGATAGCCGAGTTCGGGAAAGCAACGGGTCCGCATCTCATGGCTTTGAGAGGCAGAGGGACCCCACTTCAGAATTGGCAGACTATTCGCCGCACTCGTAGGGGGTACAGGTTGACCCAAGGAGGGGTGCTCAATTTACCGGATTCCGTGAAGTGCCGGGTGTTCCATTCACTATGCTGTGGGGGACTGCCTCGCTTCAGGTTTTGGCGGGTAACTTGCCGCACCCGTAGGGGTCTAGGTTTCATTGCACAGGCTATCCACACGACAGGGGAACGTCGAGTTTCAGCAGCGGCTCTGTGAAACTCGGGGATCCCAGATATCTGTATTGTTCTGTGATGCTTATTACTTTTCTGTAATGTTGCATATTATCACGCCTGGAGCGATTATGTATATTGGTTTATATACTATTAGATGTTGTATATGTTTTACACTCGCGCTAGTCCAGTCCCCGCTCTGTCGTTAGTTAAGTAACCTAACGAGTAATGACGGGACCCAGTGACGAATGCGGATGGCATATACGTACATTTTATTTTCGTTCTTTTCTGGTGTGATTAAATGATGGGACTGCGTTGATTCTGATCAATGCAAAGTTAAAACAAACCTGTTTGAGTTGTTGGAACAATTTTAAAAAGGTGTTATTACAAAGACGTTTTCTTTTTGTTATGCATAGCGGTATTCAGTGGAATATCCTGCACCTCATTCGACGGGGCAAGGGCCGATATCCCTTCACCGGGACTGACCCCTTGGACAGAAGTTTGCGTCAGAGTAATAACTACACTATAGTCGATTACAAGTTGCTTTGCATAGCGGTATTCAGTGGAATATCCTGCACCTCATTCCACGAGGAAAGAGCCGAGATCCCTTTACCGGGAGTGACCTCTTTAGCAAAAGGTTTTCGCCACTATATTTTAAAAAGCTATCAGGTTCCTTCAGCGATATCAAGTTCACTACGCTAAAGGTTTTTCGCCAAAAACCAGTCGTAGCCCTCCGTCACTTCTTTTGGGTATTTAGTAGTATTCAAGCTATGCATTTTAGCCAAAGTTAAGGCATAGTGTTTGGTAGCTGCTGGGTATTCAATTGTTGCATAGATAGATGAGTTAGTTTGGGACAGTCGTTCTGCCGATTGGCCAAAGTCAGGGGCATGTGCGGGTGGGTTCAAATTGACAAGATAGTGACGGGTAGAACTTGGCATGTGACTTATGACACTTTGACCAAAGCCAAGGTTATAAGAGCATGGGGCAAAAATCATATCAGGAGTTTCTAAAGAAACTGAAACTTGCCGAGTATGCGCATACCTTCTGGAGTATGAGTAACGTGGATGCATTCCATCACGTTATCATGCGATGAGAGTTGGATCCTGATTCCCACTGATGAGTTGGTTTACTCTTCGGGTGATCCCGATTGATTCTTCTTTAGGTTTGGAGGAGAATTTGACAGGACAGTGGGAGGTTTCCGGATTAGATAAAATGATGACCATTCTGATCTAGGTTAGAGTGCACGCAGAGTGTTTCTTTTCTCTCTCTCTCTTTGGCAGCGACCTTTGACCGACCCTAGACTATGACTGAGTGACCAGGTTGACCGAACCTTCTTAAAATACTGGCTTTTGGATTGTCTTAGTTGCATAAGTCATTGCCACTCCTTCTTTTACCCTTTGCATTTCTCTGAACACCCGTATTACTACGAATATCCACTTCCATTGGATAGATCCATCGTATGGTTATATACGAACTCGAAGGGACTTCTTCGGGGATGGATCCAGGATCAGGAGAAATAGAATTGGTTTATTCAGTTGTCTTTTATTATCACCTTCTCTCAGGTTGCGAGAGCTCCTTGGTTCAGGAGAGTACCTATTGGATAGTCTTATTCCAAACCATAGGCTGGTGCCGAAAGGTAGGGAATGAAGAAAACCAATTAGCCTAAGTAGGGTGTGCAGAAGGTAATATGTAAAGACAAAATAAAGGGATTAGAAAGAGGGCAAAGTAAATTGCGACTGATATCATTCACGACCAAAACCGCGTACTTCATCGCCGCTCCTATTTCACCTTTAAAAAGAATAAGGTATTATTCAGTTGTCTTTTATCGTCACCTTCTCTCGAGATGCGAGTACTCCTTGGTTTAGGAGGGTACACCTATTATGCTTACTGGATAGTCTTCTTCCAAACCATAGGCTGGTGCCGAACAGTAGGGAAGGAAGAAAACCAGTTAGCCTAACGATGGTGTACAGAAGGTAACGACTAAAGACAAATAAAGGGGATTTGGAGAGATGGCAATAAAATATACGGTTGAAGTCATGAATTGGATTATGGAAGAGGCATTACTATGAATACCAGGATACCCCTACGAAACATTTTCATGTTTCAGTGCATTGTTAAAGGAAAAACTGTTTTCCCGATTAGACACTTACTCCAAGGGTATGTATTTACCAGGTTTCATTCTCATATCTGTATGGTTTCACAGATGATGAGTGGGAGTAAGATATTGGGAATTCGGTGATCATCCTCATTATATCGGAATTCGTTGTAATTGGTGATATTTGAGGAAATCGCCAGGGTACAGTTTTCCACCTACAACGCACAGGTTTTGAGTTGTTTAACTCAGCGGACTTATACAGAGTATTGTATGTTGTCCAGTGTCCATCAGGACAAAGGGGTAGGTCCTCGTACTATGTTCTGTTTACTTATAACTTCTCTAGTATTTAGACGAGTGTTTCGTAGAAATACAAGGTCTAAGTTTTGAGAAGTTGTGGGTATAAGAATAAAGTAGAGAACCAGGTATCACAAGTATCGGGATTCTTCAAAGAGATCGAAGATGTAGATTCTTGTGATTGGTATTCAGATGATAGTGATGATTTTGAGAAACGTGTTTCTCTTTCAGGTTACTCATAATTGGATGGATTCTTAAGTTGAGTAATGCTGATTAACCTCTTTCCATTAAGTTGATATGCACTGGAGACAGCTGCATGGATTGAATATGGTTCCAATTAAATAAGTGCCAAAGTTTCTATATTGGATATAGAATAGTTCGTACCTTAAAAGATATTAAGGTACGGGGAGTTGTCCAGCTTATGATTAAAACCAGACACTGGATAACTCAGGGCACATTTCTGTAATGGCTGTTTGTGGGTTGACCCTGGCTATGACGAGGGTTGATATTCTACCATTTAGAAGATCAATAGTGATATTGTTCTTGACTTGCCACAGTTTTAGTAAAATGGATCTTTTTCAGAAAACAGTAGTGGGAGTATGGTAGAACTGGAAGTGATTCCAGAACCGCGAACGATTACGGAAAAATTTAATAGGACCTATACATTCAATCAGGTTTGACATTCCAATAGCCAATCCGCAGATTTGGTAGGTAACCTCAGACACCCGAGAGGTACTTCGGTAGGCTCAAGGACGGTGACAGGGAGGTTCTTATCTACCCAGACTTGACACTACTGTTGTTCCAGGATATGAGACCCGGAAGGAGGGTTGTCGTAGTCAGTGGGAGCAACGGAAAGCATGGTGGGCAAGTAGCTTATGTCTATTTATAGACTAGAGCAGTTATAGCGGAGATAGATCATCTAATTTTGATGTGACAGTCATGGGTTTGACTTCAATCAGAATAGGGGATGGATCTGTTAAGAAGGTAGTAGGGTGTGATGTCATGGTATCTGGATGACATACACAGAGTAGGAAGTAAAATTCCTATACTACGATCGGTTGTACTATGGTCGTCACACAGTTGTTTCTCCAGACAGGATATGGATATAATATTTGACATTTTTGGTTTCTAGATTTATGGTTTTAGATCTGGATTTGGGTAGTTTCCCAATGTGGGTACTTTGACAGATATTCTAATGGTTTTTGGAATAGTTGACTCCTAGCATGGTAGTGTACCTGCAGGTGATGGAGTCACCCTCTCTAAAGGTGTCTTACAGACTAAAGGGGAGAGGGATGTGCATGATTGGCAGATCACTTGCTTAGGCAATTGAGTCAATCATGAGATATCAAGTACCACACCAAATGTTGGTTTTGCACTAGATGCAATAAGTTTGTATTAATCCAATCCTGGAGAAACATAAGGAAGCAGTTTTAGAACATAAGTACATGTTCTACGGATTTGATGATGGCAGCCTCCTTCGGGAGACGATTATCATTCCAGGCTTCAAAGGTGACGTGGATGACAGAGTGATTGTCAGAGTTTTAGTTTTCCCTCTGACGAGGGACAGTATTATGGACAGGTGGTTCCAGAGGATACTGTGGGTGGCATGGTGCCCGATACTGATTAGGTTCAGTGATCGATTCAGTCTAAGAAGTTTGGATATGGAGCTCATTTATGAACTAAGGTCCCATCAGATATCCAGACATATTCTAAGACAGGTACTACTCAATTCGGGAGATGGCTTTCTCCGCGAACTTGAGATTAAGAGAGATACAGAAAGAAACTTCTAGGCGGATCCACTCACCGAGGCTATTTCTCGAACACAATAGTTTTTACAAACGGGCTTTGTGAAACTGATTAGTAGAGGAGTTGGATGTTCGGTTTCACACGGGCTGTGAGTAGTCGACATCGCAATATTAGCCTTGAGTGCAAGTGGGAGATTGTTGGAGATAGTGCCCTCATAGTCAATTATTGGATCGCAGGTACGTGATTGCAATGATTGCGGAGGACCTATCCCAGTAGGACAGTCTTACTCGAAATGATAGTATGCTATCTGGTTTGCCTTTATCAGTCGTGTACATGTTCAGGTGACTGATTGCATGTTACACTTTGATAGAGCCCTTAGGATCTTGCTTTACTACCAACAGTATGATGGCGATCATATACGTGAGAGTTGGGTAGTTTATATGCATATCCTTAATTGTGGTCCCTAGTCGTGGGAGTTTCGAGACAGGGCATCGATACTCCGGAGTAGACTAGTGTGTACAGTCGAGACCCCGACGAGGGGCGGTGGCCGGTCTCACAAGCCACTGGTGTCAGTTGGATCACCTAAGATGTATACATGTGCTCATTGGGTTATGAGTACACCGGACAGGACTCGCCGGGAATCTGCTAGTTAGTACTATACCTATCGTCAGATAGCAGTTCCCTGGTGACATGTGTACAGGTTAGTTCATCGACCTGAGGTCGTCATTTGTCTCGTGTGAGTTCCTACTGTGCTTTGATTTCTACCCTACCACGGCTCAAAGGAGTCGTGCAAACAGGTAGTTTTTGGGTACAGTCCCGAGCCATATGGAGGCACGTGAGCGGATCGGCAGGGGATTCGTCTCTCCCGGTATTGGGGGCGAGGTCGTGCTGTGTCTAGGAGAGCCATTACACAAAGTCTATGGCCATGGCAGGAGATTTACTGGTAGGTACTCCAGTAGTATCTCAGGGTGTAATTGGGCTTCACTCCGACACGACTTATACTGCTTTTGGGGGTCTGACGTTACTAGCCCCCTAGACAGATATGCGATACTCATTGACGAACGGACCGGACTGTATATACATTGTCACTGTTAGGCTCAGTGGGGTTTTTCGGATGAGTGCGCTCATCGGCATCCCTTGAGGTCAGTCCATGGGCAGCCGTTATGCATTGCTAGTGCCGCTGACGGTTTGTGGTTAAACCCACTACCAGGGTACTGACGAGTCATTAGAGTCCCCCACAGACAGTTTCCCAAGTTTGGGCGAAACGTTGTAGAGGCCGTATGGTTTTATGGCAGGGTTCGGAAAATGCACGTGCGTTTACGCACGTGTCAGTTTTCGGGCAGATAATACTGGTCGGCTTTGGTTTAAGCCGGATCCGAGTATTATATTGAGTAGGTATAATATCTTTGTCTCAGTTGCATTTGTATTCGGTCGTAATACAAATGCGGGTATATTTATACAGTTTCGGGGTTATCCTGAAAGTTGTTTCAGGATCACTTTTGGAAGTTGCCAGTTTCCAGTTTTCTATCAGCCGTCTTTTAACATTCGGTTAAAGACGGATTTATCTTTTCTTCTGATATGAGTGAGTCATCATTCTAGAAGCTTCTAGAAGTGATGATGAGGCTAATTGGTGTTGTGTTCTAATTGGTTGCATTTATTACTTGATGAGGTGTTATTAGTGAGTCATTGTTTTCTTTAATGATTCTTGTTTTGGTTAAGATCTTTTGTGAGAAGCTTTTCTCTATAGTCACCACCTTTGCTCCTACACTCACCCTCCTCATTCTATATATATGATAAGCCTCCTCTCTCTCTCATTCACTCTCACTTGATGTTTCATTTTAGAGAGAAAAGATTATGATATGTTTTATCGGTGTATGGAATTTCACAGTCCATTTCATTCCATCACCCGATTCCTTCGGCAACTTCATTAACCGATCGTCCACGGATTTGGACGAAGTGAGACAAAGTCATCTACTCATTCTCTACATCAATCTTGGTCGTCTCTTTTAGCAAACTTGACGATCGAGTTGCCTCGAGTCAGAGGCGGGAGCCCGTTTAAAGAACCGATCATGTGGTGCCACCTCGACGAGGAGATCGGAGATCGACGAGATCGGAGCAGCCGCAACGGAGCGTGGGATGATGGTTGAAGAACGAAGGACTCGGATCGTTCGGTATAACCATTCTACACTCTTTACAGTTTGTTAGTTTAGCAATAATGGCAGATCCGGGTTAAAGTATACGATAGCGCCAGTTAAAAAGTTTTGTTCCGCATTTTGGCGTCTGTAGACTGCCGGGGCGCTAACGTAGACTTACAGCATATACTCATAGTAGGATCGGGATCCAAATTGTTGGAGATAATGCCCTCAGAGTCAATTATTGGATCACAGGTACGTGATTGCAATGATTGATGGAGGACCTATCCCGGTAAGACAGTCTTACTCGAGATGATAGTATGCTATCTGGTTTACCTTTATCATCGTGTACTGTTTTCGGTGACCTGACACGTCGCTATTACACGTTGATAGAGCCCCTAGGATTCTATGCTTGACCACCAGCAGTATGAGGGCGATCATATAAGTGGGAGCTGGGAGTCTATAAGCATATCCTGAAATGGTCCCTAGTCGTGTGAGTTTCGAGACAGGGCATCGATACTCCATAGTAGACTAGTGTATACAGTCGAGACCCCGACAAGAGGCGGTGGCCGGTCTCACAAGCCACTGGTGTCAGTTGGATCACCTAAGATGTATACAGGTGCTCATTGGGTTATGAGTACACCGGACAGGACTCCCCGGGAACATGCTAGTTGGTCATATACCAGACGTCAGATGGCAGTTCCCTGGTGACATGTGTGCAGGTTAGTTCATCGACCTGGGGATCGTCATTTGTCTTGTGTGAGTTCCCACTGTACTTTGATTACTACCCTACCACGGCTCAAAGGAGTCGTGCAAACAGGTTTTAGTTGGGTACAGTCCCGAGCCACATGGAGGCAGTGAGCGTATCTTCAGGGGTTCGTCTCTCCCGGTATTGGGGGTGAGGTCGTGCTGTGTCTAGGAGAGCCATTACACGAAGCCCTCGGCCGAGGCAAGGAGATTTACTGGTAGGTATTCCAGTAGTATCTCAGGGTGTTCTGGGCTACACTCCGACACGACTTGTACCGCTTTTGGGGGTCTGACTTTTACCAACCCCCTAGGCCCGCCATGCGATGCTCATAGACGAACGGACCGGACTGCACGGATATTGTCACTGACAGGCTCAGTAGGGTTGTCTAGCTGAGTTCACTCACAGACGTCCCTTTTAGTCAGTACCTGGTAGCCCGTTACGTATTGGCTTATACCTCTGACGTGCTAGTGGTTAAATCCACAGCCATAGTATTGACGAGTCTTTAGAGTCCACCACACTTACAGTTACTCAGCTTTCGGGCGAAAGGTTGTAGAAGCCGTATGGAGATATGGCAAGGTCCGATCAGATACGTGCGGTATTGCACGGATCAGGATCGGACAGTCTGTACTATAGGCCGTATGGTTATATGGCAGGGTTCGATCAGATACGTGCGGTATTGCACGGATCAGGATCGAACAGATATTGCTAGCCGGTTTTGGTATAAGCCGGATTCTAGTATAGTACAGTGGAGATTTTGTCTCATTGCATTTGTATTTCGGTCGAAATACAGATGCGGGTGTGTATGCACAGTATCGGGGTTTTCCTGTAATTTATTACGGGACCAGTTTTGTGGAGTTGCCAGTTTGCTTTCCGTTTCGGCCAATTTCCATTGTTCCGTTCATTGGCCGAAGTGTGGTGGAGGAGGGTTTATTTGCATTGTTGCAAATAAGCATTTGTGGAGGGGGTCTTTGCATATTTGTTGTATCATGATAGCCATACCTTTTGCCTTGACTTCTTGACTTGGTTTTTCATGATGGCTTGACTTTGGATCATCATGGTTGTTGATGATGAGGTTGGTGGTAGGTGGTTGTGTGTTAGTTTTGCTTTGTTATCATGTTCTTTCATGATCCCCTTTTGTATCATTGTTCCACCCACCCCCTGGTCTTGGTTTTTTCTCTCTCCAATCACAAATGAAATTGGGGGGGCCGGCCACTTTGGCAAGAGGAGAAAAAAATGCTTCTCTTGTGTGTGGAGAAAAGATGATACTCTCATTCTTTTGTATGCTACATTTTTCCCTTCACCTCTCTCCAAGTTCTTCTTCCTCCACAAATGGCAACTCCACTACCCCAAAAAGAGACACAAGCTCACTACATATTCTACAACGAATCTTGGGCACGTCGAGTAGCCGGCTTCGTGCCCGAGTTGCCTCGGCATTGAGGTGGGAGCCCGTAAACGGTGTAGGCAACGTGGTGCACTTCCGGCGACGAGGAGGAGACGGACGGAGATCCCGTGAGGAGATCGGAGTGGAGATGAAGACCGGAGGACTTGGATCGTCGGTATATCTCTTTCCCATCTTCCAGTTAGCTTAGACTTAGTTTAATGGTTACGATCCGGATGTTTAGTGCGCGGTGGTGCCGGTTTGCTAAGTCCGCAAAATTAAAGTTTTTCACCGCTTCCGCATTCCGGCATCGGGTTGACGGCCGGGGCGCCGCCGTGCACTTACAGTGGTATCAGAGCCTCGCCATTAACTTAGTCTAGCTTTGTGTAATGTGTTTGCATTTCCGATCGATCAAAAAGTTCCAAAACCCGTATTTTGTTAGCATCAGTTTTCTGTTGGAAATTTTTAGTCTCGAAAATTTTTTCAGGTTGTAAAATATTGATCTACTGGAAAATCTAAGAGCTCTGTAAAAATTCGATGAGGTGACTCCACAGTGGGAGCGCGGAAGCGCCGCGAAAACCCCCTTCTCGCCGCCCTTCCGCCGCACACTGTGGGGATCACTGCACCATTTTTTTTTCAGAGGCTTTCTGGGGTCAAAAGTGGGGTTTTGGAATATTAATTTTGGGCCCAGGATTTCTTTAACTGCTGCAGTTTTGTTTGTGGGCCCACTGGTTAAAGTTTGGTCAATCGGAAAATTTTAAACACATTTTTCACAGTATTTACATTATATCTGCGACCGTGAATGTCACTCGATCGGTAAATCTCGTCTAACTGCTATAGTCCGGTTAGACGGATTTGCGAACGTGACCTTCACGTTGATGTTCTATGTATTTGCTGTGATGTTGCGGATCGGTCGTGGGGGATAGCCTGGATGCAATGCTAGTACAGTTTGTGTTGTATTATGTACATTTGATATTGCGGGACGAGCGTCCGACATGTGGACTGCCGTCACTGCCTGTTTGTATTATTATTTTGGGGCACGACCTGGTTGCGGTCGATGTACCCGGTGTATGTATATTTTACTTTCTGTACTAGGATTACCCCGCGGAGGGGTGCACGGACAGCCGGGTTCTGGAGGGCAACAAGCCCGCATCTCATGGCATTGAGACGGAAGCGGCTTCACTCTAGGATTGGCGGGCTATTCGTCGCACTCGTAGGGGGTACAGGTTGATCCAGGAGGGGTGCCCAAGTTGCCGGATTCCGTGGAGTGCTGGGTGGTCCATTCACGGTGCTGAAGGGGGCTGCCTCGCTTCAGGTTTTGGCGGGTGACTTGCCGCGCCCGTAGGGGTCTAGGATTTCATTGCACAGGCTATCCACACGACCAGGGGAACGTCGGGTTTCAGTAGTGGCTCTGTGAAACCCGGGGATCCCAAATATCTGTTTTGTTTCTGTGATGCTGTTCATTCTATGTGATGTTGCATTTCTTTTCACGCCTTGAGCGAAATATAATATATTGGTATATATATTAGTAGATGTTGTATATGTTTTACATCCGCGCTAGTCCAGTCCCCGCTCTGTCGTTAGTTAGCTAACCTAACGGGTAATGACGGGACCCAGTGGCGAATGCGGATGGCATATACGTACATCAGTATATTTTCGTTCTTTGTGGTGTGATCAATTGATGGGACTGCATTGATTCGGATCAATGCAAGTTAAAAACAAACCTAATCTGATGTTGTTGGAACACTTTTTCAAAAAGCTGTTATTGCAAAGACGTTCACTTTTGTTTTGCATCGTGATATTCAGTTGGAATATCCTGCTCCTCAGTCGACGAGGCAAGGGCCGAGATCCCTTCACCGGGAGTGACCCCTTGGACAAAAAGTTTGCGTCAGGGCATTAACCTCACTATAGCCGATTACTTTTGCTTTGCATCGCGGTATTCATTTGGAATATCCTGCACCCCATTCTACGGGGAAAGAGCCGAGATCCCTTCACCGGGAGTGACCTCTTTAGCAACGGTTTTCGTCACTATATTTTTAAAAAGCTATCCGTTCCTTCGACGATATCAAGTTCTTTACGTTAAAGGTTTTCGCCAGAAACCATTCGTAGCCCTCCGTCGTTTCATATGGGTAGTCAATAGTATTCAAGCTGTGTATGTTGGCCAAAGTCAAGGCACAGTGATTGGTAGCTATTGGGATATTCATATGCAGCATAGATAGATGCGTTGGTTTGGGACAGTCGTACTGCCATTTTGGCCAAAGTCAAGGGTATGTACGGGTGGATTCAAATTAACCTGGAGAATGACGGGTAGAACTTGACATGTGGCTTATGATATGTTGGCCAAAGTCAAGGTCATAAGAGCATGGGGCAGAAATCACATCGGGAGTTTCAAAAGTACTGAAACTTGCCAGATATGCGCATACCTTCTGGAGTGTGATACCGTGAGCGGATTCCGTCACGTTGTCATGCGATGATAGTTGGATCCCGATTCCCACTGATGAGTTAGTTTACTCCTCGGGTAACGCCGACTAATTCTTCTTTCAGGTTTGGAGGAAAATTTGAGGTACAGTGGGAGGTTTCCAGATTAGATAAATTGGTAACCATTCTGATCTAGGTTAGAGTGCACGCTGAGTATTTCTTTTCTCTCTCTCCTTTGGCAGCGACCATTGACCCGACCCTAAGACTTTGACTCAGAGACCAAGTTGACCGAACCTTCTTAAACACTGGCTTTTGGATTGTCAGAGTTGCAAACCTCATTGCCACTCCTACTTTTACCCTTTTCTCCAGGACACCCCGTATTGCTACGAACGTCCACTTCTATTGGACAAAACCATCGTATGGTTAGATACGAACTCGAAAGAATTTATTCGAGGATGGTTTCAGGTTCTGGAGAAAACGGATAGGACTATTCAGTTGTCTTTTCCCTTTTACCCTCTCTCAGGTTACGAGTACTCCTTGGTTTAGGGGTAGTACACCTATTATGCAAATTGGATAGTCTTATTCCAAACCATAGGCAGGTGCCGACCGGTAGGGAATGAAGAAAACCAATTAGCATAACGATGGTGTGCAGAAGGTATTAGGTTAAGACAAAGCAAGGGATTAGTAAGAGGGCAAAGTAAATTGCAACAGATATTCACGACCAAACCAAGTATCTCTTCGCCAATCCTAAATCACCTTTGTATTTCTCCAGGACACTCCGTATCACTACGAAGATCCACAGTTTATTGGATACTCCATCGTATGGTTATATACGAACTCGAAAGGAACTTGTTCCAGTTCGGGGATGGATTCTGGTTCAGGAGAAATAGGAATAAGATTTATTCAGGTGTCTTTTATCTTCACCTTCTCTCGCATTGCGAGTGTTCCTAGGATTGGGACAGTACACCCATTATGCTTATTGGATAGTCTTCTTCCAAACCATAGGCTGGTGCCGAACGGTAGGGAAGGAAGAAAACCATTTGGCCTAAAGGGGTGTGCAGAAGGTAAAGACTAAAGACAAATGAAGGGATTTGGAGAGGTGGCAAAGGATTATACGGTTACAGTCATGAATCTGGAAGAGGCATTACTAGGAATACCAGGATACCCCATCGAAACATTTCAATGTTTCAGTTTCACTGTGTACTGTTAAAGGAAAACTGATTTCCCGATTAGATACTTACTCCAGGGTATGTATTTACCAAGTATGATTCTCACATCTGTATAGTTTTACAGATGATGAGTGGGAGTAGGTTATTGGGAATTGGGTGATCATCCTCATTATATCGGGATTCGTTGTAATCGGTGATATTTGAGGAAATCACCTGGGTTGTTTGCCGGTCGGCAAATATTTGGTTTTGAATATCCGCTTTTATGCACCAATTTCAAATTGATATATCTGTACGTCTATTTTCATAGAGTGAGATATACCTTTCTGAAATTATGTCTACGACATTTACCTATATCAGTGGATGGTTAGGTAAGGAGCATTAAACAGCGGTGTAATTCTTCTTAACCATAAGTACAGTTTTCAACCTACGACACACAGTGAATGAGTTATCAAACTCAAGGGACTTATACAGAGTATTGTATGTTGTCCAGGGTCCATCAGGACAGAGGGGTTGGTCCTCGTACTATATTCGGTTTACTTATGACTTCTCTAGTTTTTAGACAGGTGTTTCGTGGAAACACATGGTCCGAATTTTGAGAAGTTATAGGTATTTGAATAGAGTAGAGAACCAGGTGTAGCAAGTATCGGGATTCTTCAAAGTGATCGAAGATATAGATACTTGTGTATGGTGTTCAGATGATAGTAATGATTAAGAGAACTTGCTTCTTTTTCAGGTTACTCATAATTGGAAATGCTTCCTAAGTTGAGTAACGCTGATCGGCCTCCTTCCATTTAGTTGACATGCACTGGAGACAGCTGCATGATTTGAATCTGGTTCAATTAAATCAGTGCCTCTGGTCCTATATGGGATATAGAACAGTTCGTATCTTAACGTTGTTAAGGTACGGGGAGTTGTCCAGCTTATGATTAAAACCAGACTCTGGATAACTCAAGGCACGTTTCTGTAATGGCTGTTTGTGGGTTGACCCAGGCTATGACGTGGGTTGATTTTCTACTATCTGGATGAACAATAGCGATATTGTTCTAGACTCGCCACAGTTTTATTAAAAATGGATTTTTTCAGAAAACAGTAGTGGGAGTATGGTAGAACTGGAAGTGATTCCAGAACCACAAACGATTACTGAAGATTTGATAAGGAACCTAAAGATTCAATCTGGATTGACATTCCATTGACCACTCCGCAGATAATGTGGGTAACTTCAGGCACCCGAGAGGTACTACGGTAGCCTCAAGGACGGTGACAGGGAAGTTCTTGTTTACCCACAATTACCATTGCTGCTGTTCCAGGCTGCGAGACCCGGTAGGAGGATGAGTATAGCGTCGTTCTAAACTAGTTTTAGAAGTGTACGTCTATATGACTCTGCCAGAGTGTTGTCGTAGTCAGTGGGAGCAGCGGAAGCATTGGTGGACAAGTAGCTTATGTCTATTTATAGACTAAAGCAGATGTAGCGGAGATAGATCATCTATTTCTGACGTGACAGTCATGGGCTTGACTTCATCAGAATAGGGGATGGATCTGTTGAGAAGGAAGTAGGGTATGATATCCTGGTATTTGGATGACATACACAGAGTAGGAAAAGAAACTCCTATACTACAGTCGGTTATACTTTGGTCGTCACACAGTAGTTTCTCCACAAAGGAAATGGATTTTATATCAGACATACTGGTTACTAGATCTATGGTTTTAGATCTAGATTTGGGTAGTTTCCCAATCAGGGTACTTAGACAGCATTCTAAGAGTATTTAGAATGGACGACTCCTGGCATGGTAGTATACCTGCAGGTGATGGAGTTACCCTCTCTAAAGGTGTCTTACAGACTAAAGGGGAGAGGGATGTGCATGATTGGCAGATCACTTGCTCAGGCAATTGAGTCAATCATGAGATGTCAAGTACCACACCAGATGTTGTTCTTGCACTAGGTGCAATAAGTTGACATTAATCCAATCCTGGAGAAACAGTCAGAAGCAGTTTTAGAACATAAGTGAATGTTCTAGGGATATGATAATGACAACCTCATTCGGGAGACAGTTATCATTCCATGCTTCCAAGGTGACATGGACGACAAGGAGGTTGTCAGAGTTATAGTTTTTCCTTCTGACGAGGGGCAGTATTTTGGACAGGTGGTCCAAGGCAATACTGAGGGTGGCATGGCGCAGGATACTGATTAAGTTCAGTTGACGATACAGTCTAAGAAGTTTGGATTTGGAGTTCATTTATGAGCCATGTCCCATCAGACATCCAGACACATTCTAAGACAGGTATTGCTCATTTCGGGAGATGGGTTTCTCCGCGAACTTGAGATATAGAGAGACATAGAAAGAGACATCAAGGCGGATCCACTCACTGAGGCTATTCCTCGAACGCAATAGTTTCGCAAACGAGCTTTGTGAGACTGACTAGTAGAGGAGTTGGGTGTCGGTATCACACGGGCTGTGAGTATGCGACATCGCAATAATTAGCCTTGAGTGCAAGTGGGAGATTGTTGGAGATAATGCCCTCAGAGTCAATTATTGGATCACAGGTACGTGATTGCAATGATTGATGGAGGACCTATCCCGGTAAGACAGTCTTACTCGAGATGATAGTATGCTATCTGGTTTACCTTTATCATCGTGTACTGTTTTAGGTGACCTGACACGTCGCTATTACACGTTGATAGAGCCCCTAGGATTCTATGCTTGACCACCAGCAGTATGAGGGCGATCATATAAGTGGGAGCTGGGAGTCTATAAGCATATCCTGAAATGGTCCCTAGTCGTGTGAGTTTCGAGACAGGGCATCGATACTCCATAGTAGACTAGTGTATACAGTCGAGACCCCGACGAGGGGCGGTGGCCGGTCTCACAAGCCACTGGTGTCAGTTGGATCACCTAAGATGTATACAGGTGCTCATTGGGTTATGAGTACACCGGACAGGACTCGCCGGGAACATGCTAGTTGGTCATATACCAGACGTCAGATGGCAGTTCCCTGGTGACATGTGTGCAGGTTAGTTCATCGACCTGGGGATCGTCATTTGTCTTGTGTGAGTTCCCACTGTACTTTGATTACTACCCTACCACGGCTCAAAGAAGTCGTGCAAACAGGTTTTAGTTGGGTACAGTCCCGAGCCACATGGAGGCAGTGAGCGTATCTTCAGGGGTTCGTCTCTCCCGGTATTGGGGGTGAGGTCGTGCTGTGTCTAGGAGAGCCATTACACGAAGCCCTCGGCCGAGGCAAGGAGATTTACTGGTAGGTATTCCAGTAGTATCTCAGGGTGTTCTGGGCTACACTCCGACACGACTTGTACCGCTTTTGGGGGTCTGACTTTTACCAACCCCCTAGGCCCGCCATGCGATGCTCATAGACGAACGGACCGGACTGCACGGATATTGTCACTGACAGGCTCAGTTGGGTGTCGGGGTGAGCTTCCTCATCGACGTCCCTTTTGGTCAATAGCTGGTGGCCCGTCATGTATTGGCATATACCTCTGACGTGCTAGTGGTTAAATCCACAGCCATAGTATTGACGAGTCTTTAGAGTCCACCACACTTACAGTTACTCAGCTTTCGGGCGAAAGGTTGTAGAAGCCGTATGGAGATATGGCAAGGTCCGATCAGATACGTGCGGTATTGCACGGATCAGGATCGGACAGTCTGTACTATAGGCCGTATGGTTATATGGCAGGGTTCGATCAGATACGTGCGGTATTGCACGGATCAGGATCGAACAGATATTGCTAGCCGGTTTTGGTATAAGCCGGATTCTAGTATAGTACAGTGGAGATTTTGTCTCATTGCATTTGTATTTCGGTCGAAATACAGATGCGGGTGTGTATGCACAGTATCGGGGTTTTCCTGTAATTTATTACGGGACCAGTTTTGTGGAGTTGCCAGTTTGCTTTCCGTTTCGGCCAATTTCCATTGTTCCGTTCATTGGCCGAAGTGTGGTGGAGGAGGGTTTATTTGCATTGTTGCAAATAAGCATTTGTGGAGGGGGTCTTTGCATATTTGTTGTATCATGATAGCCATACCTTTTGCCTTGACTTCTTGACTTGGTTTTTCATGATGGCTTGACTTTGGATCATCATGGTTGTTGATGATGAGGTTGGTGGTAGGTGGTTGTGTGTTAGTTTTGCTTTGTTATCATGTTCTTTCATGATCCCCTTTTGTATCATTGTTCCACCCACCCCCTGGTCTTGGTTTTTTCTCTCTCCAATCACAAATGAAATTGGGGGGGCCGACCACTTTGGCAAGAGGAGAAAAAAATGCTTCTCTTGTGTGTGGAGAAAAGATGATACTCTCATTCTTTTGTATGCTACATTTTTCCCTTCACCTCTCTCCAAGTTCTTCTTCCTCCACAAATGGCAACTCCACTACCCCAAAAAGAGACACAAGCTCACTACATATTCTACAACGAATCTTGGGCACGTCGAGTAGCCGGCTTCGTGCCCGAGTTGCCTCGGCATTGAGGTGGGAGCCCGTAAACGGTGTAGGCAACGTGGTGCACTTCCGGCGACGAGGAGGAGACGGACGGAGATCCCGCGAGGAGATCGGAGTGGAGATGAAGACCGGAGGACTTGGATCGTCGGTATATCTCTTTCCCATCTTCCAGTTAGCTTAGACTTAGTTTAATGGTTACGATCCGGATGTTTAGTGCGCGGTGGTGCCGGTTTGCTAAGTCCGCAAAATTAAAGTTTTTCACCGCTTCCGCATTCCGGCGTCGGGTTGACGGCCGGGGCGCCGCCGTGCACTTACACAAATATCATCGCGTGACAAAACTGAAGGAATCCTACCAGAATCATCACACTCCAAGTGGTATGCAGCGCTAGCAAGTTTCAGTACTTTTGAAACTCCCGATGTGGATTTTTGCCCCATGCTCTTATGACCTTGACGAAGGTCAACAAATCATAAGTCACATGTCAAGTTCTACCCATCATTGTCCAGGTTAATTTGAACCCACCCGTACATACCCTTGACGAAGGTCAACAAGGTAATACGACTGTCCCAAACCAACGCATCTATCTATGCTACATATGAACACCCAACAACTACCAATCACTATGCCTTGACGAAGGTCAACAAATATAGCTTGAATACTATTGAATATCCATACGAAATGACGGAGGGCTACGGATGGTTTTTGGCAAAACCGTGAACGTGGTGAACTTGATATAATCGATGGAATGAGATAACTTTTAAAAGGAGTGGTTCAAGCTCCGCGTTTAAAATGCTGGTTTTTGAAAAGAACCGAGTGGTTTTCAAAGTGTTCCAACGACTTTTACTTGGTTTATTTTCTTGCATTAATTCCAATGCGTCCCATCATTTAATCCTACCATTGCAGAAAACAACCAAAATATGGCGTACGCTTATGCCATCCGCATTCGCCACGGGGTCCCGTCATCACCCGTTAGGTTACTTAACTAACGACAGAGCGGGGGCTGGACTAGCACGGATGCAAAACATAAGCAACACCTAAATGGATATCATATATAGATATATAGCAATGATATCCATTACAGATCACAGATGAACACTTTGGATATACTAGAAATCCGCGATTCGTTCGAGCCTGCAATGAAAAACGGATTACACGGTTGCGATGATAGCCAAACCCCACCCTAGACCCCTACGGGTGCGGCAAACTACCCGCCAAGTACCCGAAGCGAAGCAACCTCCCTCAACTCGTGAGTAGGCCACTCGGCACTTCAAGATACCCGGTAGTTTGTGCACCCTACCTTGGGTCTATCCTAGGAGCAAAAACAGTAAAAAGAAATTATACAATGACGGCTACAACCCCGACCCGGTTGTGCGACCAAACAAATAATATTACATCAATTTACAAATTTTACAATGAATGAAAGAAAAAGAAACTCTCATCTCACACCCATTCCCGGCTATTCATCCGCGACAATCCACCGAGTTCATATACACAAATCATCAACATTACAGATCACAGATATGTATAACCCCCACTAATCGACGTATAGCGATTAGCAGACGTTCAATACATATATCACATCACAGATAATATTCATTAGCCAAAGTGTACGGAATATCTATCAAAATACGGATTTGAAACCACCCCGAAAAATCAATTTCTTCTCTGGAAAATCTGGGTAGAAACAACATGTACTAAAAATCCCAAAACAACCAAATAAAAACATTGCAAAAAACCCGGTCCACGACCGAGTCAAATCGGCCGCGGAACCGCGGCAAGAAGCATGTTCTTGCCGCAGAACCGCGGCGGTTTGATCGGTTCAGTGGACTGGTTTTCTGCTGTGGTTTTAGAAAATCTTGAGCCGAATTTTCATGTATGTTAAATTAATTTTTGAACAGTATAAAAATTCGACAGAAACATGGTTTTTTCCCGGACTTGTTTTGCGACTTTTTCCGATCGATATTCTTTGTTGGAGATAGTGCCCTCAGAGTCAATTATTGGATCACAGGCACGTGATTGCAATGATTGAGGGAGGACCTGTCCCAGTAGGACAGTCTTACTCAAAGATGATAGTATGCTATCTGGTTTATCTTTATCATCGTGTACTGCTTTAGGTGACCTGACAGGTCGCTATTACAAGTTGATAGAGCCCCTAGGATTCTTGCTTGACTGCCAGCAGTATGAGGGCGATCATATACGTGGGAGCTGGTAGTCTATAAGCACATCCTTAAAAGATCCCTAGTCGTAGGAGTTTCGAGACAGGGCATCGATACTTCATTAGTAGACTAGTGTATACAGTCGAGACCCCGACGAGGGGCGGTGGCCGGTCTCACAAGCCACTGGTGTCAGTTGGTTCACCTAAGATGTATACAGGTGCTCATTGGGTTATGAGTACACCGGACAGGACTCGCCGGGAACATGCTAGTTGGTCTTATACCAGATGTCAGATAGCAGTTCCCTGGTGACATGTGTACAGGTTAGTTCATCGACCTGAGATCGTCATTTGTCTCGTGTGAGTTCCCACTGTGCTTTGATTACTACCCTACCACGGCTCAAAGGAGTCGTGCAAACAGGTTTTAGTTGGGTACAGTCCCGAGCCACATGGAGGCAGTGAGCGGATCTGCAGGGGTTCGTCTCTCCCGGTATTGGGGGTGAGGTCGCGCTGTGTCTAGGAGAGCCATTACACAAAGCCCTCGGCCGAGGCAGGAGATTTACTGGTAGGTATTCCAGTAGTATCTCAGGGTGTTCTGGGCTACGCTCCGACACGACTTGTACCGCTTTTGGGGGTCTGACTTTTACCAACCCCCTAGGCCGCCATGCGATGCTCATAGACGAACGGACCGGACTGTACGGATATTGTCACTGACAGGCTCAGTAGGGTGTCAGGATGAGTTCGCTCATCGACGACCCTTTTGGTCAATAGCTGGTGGCCCGTCACGTATTGGCTTATACCTCTGACGTGCCAGTGGTTAAATCCACAGCCATAGTATTGACGAGTCTTTAGAGTCCACCACACATTCAGTTACTCAAGTTTCGGGCGAAACGCTGTAGAGGCCGTATGGAGATATGGCAGGGTCCGATCAGATACGTGCGATATTGCACGGATCAGGATCGGACAGTTTGTACTAGAGGCCGTATGGTTATATGGCAGGGTTCGATCAGATACGTGCGGTATTGCACGGATCAGGATCGGACGGATATTACTAGCCGGCTTTGGTTTAAGCCGGATCCTAGTATAATACAGTGTAGATTTTGTCTCATTGCATTTGTATCCGGTCGGAATACAGATGCGGGTGTGTATGCACAGTATCGGGGTTTTCCTGTAATTTATTACGGGACCAGTTTTCTGGAGTTGCCAGTTTGCATTCCGTTCCGGCCGGTTTTCCTTTGTTCTTTCCCGGCCGGACTTTTCCGATGGAGGGGGTTATTTGCAAGTTTGCAAATAACATTTGTGGAGGGGGTATCTTGCATATGTGGGGCTTCATGATGGTTCATAATCATGAGATGCTTTCTTAGTCTTTTCTTTTGCTTTATGGTGATTAGAATGGATTAGGACTTGATTTGATATTGTGATGATGGTTTTGGATATGGTCACCCTTTCTCATCTCCTACACTCACCTCCCTTCTTGTTATTTCATTGATATTCATTCCTCCACCATTCTCACAAGGAGAGGTTGGCCACACTTGAGAGAAAAGAATGAGAGAGTTTCATTTTTGAGCTTGTGGGATTTTTCTTGATCTCTTTTTCATGCTAGGAAAAATGCAAGCACCATTTTTCTTATCTTGATTCCTCCATCATCTTCAAAGGCAACAAAACCCCAATGAGACATAGACTCTACACTAGCCTACAGCAAATCTTGGACGCGTCGACTTGCCAGCTTCGCGTCCGAGTTGCCTCGGCATTGAGGTGGGAGCCCGTAAAAGACACAGGCGATGTGGTGCCCTTCCGGCGAGGAGGCGACGATATGGAGACAAGACTTTCCGCGGGAGATCGGGACGATGACGAGAAGACCGGAGGACTCGGATCACTTGGTATACTTCTCTTCCCATCTCTTGTTTGCCAGTATAGGTTAATGGTTAACGATCCGGGTTTTATTGTCCGCGGTAGCGCCAGTTTCCAAGTAAGGAAATTTTTTTGATTCCGCATTTTGGCCTCGGTAAGATGGCCGTGGCGCTGCCGTGGCGCAACATGGTATCAGAGCCACGCCATTAACCTAGTCTAGCTTGCTCTAGTATGTTTAAAGACCCGATCGAACAAAAATCCCAAAAACCGTATTTTTCTTCACATCAGTTTCTGTCGAAATTTTTTGGAGTCCAAAAATTTTTCAGGTTGTTGCAGAATGATGTACAGAGAATCCTAAGAACACTGGAAAAATTTGGTAACCTAATCCTTCCGTACGACCGCGTAACCGCGGCCTTAACCCCTATTTGGCCGCGGTTCCGCCGCAGGAAGTTGGAATCACTTCACCATATTTTTACAGTGGGCTTGTGGGCTGGAAATAAGGGTTTTGGTATATTTTGTCTGGGCCCAGATTTTCTGCAAGTGCTACAGTAATGCTTTGGGGCCCACTTGGTATATTTTGTTCGATCGGATATTTTAAACTTGCTAGTTCACAGTATTTACATTATATCTGCGACCGTGAATGTCACTTGATCGGTAAATCCTGTCTAACTGCTATAGCCCGGTTAGACGGATTTGCGAACGTGACTTTCACGTTGATGTTCTGTGTTTATGCTGTGATGTTGCGGATCGGTCGTGGGGGATAGCCTGGATGCAATGTTAGTGCAGTTTTGTTTTATATGTACTTTTGATATTGCGGGGCGAGCGTCCGACATGTGGACTGCCGTCACTGCCTGATTGTATTATTCTTTTGGGGCACGACCTGGTTGCGGTCGATGTACCCGGTGTATGTATATTTTACTTTCTGTACTAGGATTACCCTGCGGAGGGGTGCACGGATAGCCGGGTTCTAGAGGGCAACGGGCCCGCATCTCATGGCATTGAGACGGAGGGGGCTTCACTCTAGGATTGGCGGGCTATTCGCCGCACTCGTAGGGGGTACAGGTTGACCCAAGAGGGGTGCCCAAGTTACCGGATTCCGTGAAGTGCTGGGTGGTCCATTCACGGTGCTGGAGGGGACTGCCTAACTTCAGGTCTTGGCGGGTGACTTGCCGCGCCCGTATGGGTCTAGGATTTCATTGCACAGGCTATCCACACGACCAGGGGAACGTCGGGTTTGAGTAGCGGCTCTATGAAACCCGGGGATCCCAGATATCTGTATTGTTCTGTGATGCTGTACACTTCTGCGATGTTGCTTTCTTATCACGCCTTGAGCGAAATATAATATATTGGTATATATATTAGTAGATGTTGTATATATTTTGCATCCGCGCTAGTCCAGTCCCCGCTCTGTCGTTAGTTAGCTAACCTAACGAGTAATGACGGGACCCAGTGGCGAATACGGATGGCATATACGTACGTCATATTATTTTTGTTCTTTGTGGTGTGATTAATTGATGGGACTGCGTTGATTCGGATCAACGCAAGTTATAAACAAACCTATTCTGATGTTGTTGGAACAATTTTTCAAAAAAGGCCGTTCTCTTTTGTTTTGCATAGTGGTATTCAGTTGGAATATCCTGCTCCTCAGTCGACGAGGCAAGGGCCGAGATCCCTTCACCGGGAGTGACCCCTTGGACAAAATTTTGCGTCAGGACAATAACTTCACTATAGCCGATTACTTTTGCTTTGAATCGTGGTATTCAGTTGGAATATCCTGCACCTCATTCTACGGGGAAAGAGCCGAGATCCCTTCACCGGGAGTGACCTCTTTAGCAAAGGTTTTCGTCACTATATTTTTATAAAAAGTTATGCAGTTCCTTCAACGATATCAAGTTCATTACGTTAAAGGTTTTTCGCCATAAAACCAGTCGTAGCCCTCCGTCATTTCAGATTAGTATTACTTAGTATTCATGCTGCGTATGTCGTGCTTAGCCGAGGCGTAGTGTTCGGTAGCTATGTAGTGCTTTTCTGTTGCATGGATATGAGATTGGTTAGGACAGTCGTGCGGTCATTTTGGCTCAGTCAAGGATTCGTGCGGGTGGGTCTAATGCAATCAAGATAATGACGGGTTGAACTTGACTAGGATCCTTTGATATGTTGGCTCAGTCAAGGTCACTTGGGTCCTAGGGGTAAAAATCACATCGGGAGTTTCAAAAGAACTGAAACTTGCCAGATATGCGCATACCTTCTGGAGTGTGATAGCGTGAGCGGATTCCGTCACGTTATCATGCGATGAGAGTTGGATCCCGATTCCCACTGATGAGTTGGTTTACTCCTCGGGTTATCCCGGCTAATTCTTCTTTCAGGTTTGGGGAAGAATTTGACGTTACAGTGGGAGGTTTCGAGATTAGATAAAGTGATAACCATTCTGATCTAGGTTAGAGTGCACGCTGAGTGTTTCTTTTCTCTCTCTCTTTGGCAGCGACCTTTGACCCGACCCTAGACTATGACTCAGTGACCAAGTTGACGGAACCTACTTAACACTGGCTTTTGGATTGTCAGAGTTGCAAACCTCATTGCCACTCCTACTTTTACCCTTTTCTCCAGGACACCCCGTATTACTACGAACGTCCACTTCCATTGGACAAAACCATCGTATGGTTATATACGAACTCGAAGGTATTCGAGGATGGTTTCCAGTTCTGGAGAAAACAAATAAGACCATTCAGTTGTCTTTTCTTTTCACCTTCTCTCAGGTTGCGAGTGCTCCTTGGTTTAGGAGTAGTACACCTATTACGCAAATTGGATAGTCTTCTTCCAAACCATAGGCTGGTGCCGACCGGTAGGGAATGAAGAAAACCAGTTAGCCTAAACGGTGTACAGAAGGTATTAAGTTAAGACAAAGCAAGGGATTAGTAAGAGGGCAAAGTAAAGTGCGACTACTATTCACGAACAAACCAAGTATTTCTTCGCCAATCCTAAATCACCTTTGTATTTCTCCAGGACACTCCGTATTACTACGAAGATCCCAGTTTATTGGATAATCCATCGTATGGTTATATACAAACTCGAAAGGAACTTGTTCCAGTTCGGGGATGGATCCTGGTTCAGGAGAAATAGGAATAAAGTACATTCAGGTGTCTTTTATCTTCACCTTCTCTCGCTTTGCGAGTGCTCCTAGGATTAGGACAGTACACCCTTTATGCTTTTTGGATAGTCTTCTTCCAAACCATAGGCTGGTGCCGAACGGTAGGGAAGGTAGAAAACCATTTGGCCTAAAGGGGTGTACAGAAGGTAATGACTAAAGACATATAAAGGGATTTGGAGAAGTGGCAAAGAATTATACGGTTACAGTTGTGAATCTGGATAATGGAAGAGGCATTACTAGGAATACCAGGATACCCCAACGAAATATTTCAATGTTTCAGTTTCACTGTGTACTGTTAAACGAAAAACTGATTTCCCAGTTAGACACTTGCTCCAGGGTATGTATTTACCAGGTATGATCCTCACATCTGTATGTTTTACAGATGATGAGTGGGAGTAAGTTATTGGGAATTAGGTGACCATCCTCATTATATCGGGATTCGTTGGAATTGGTGATATTTGAGGAAGCCTCCTGGGTTGTTTGCTGGACGGCAAATATTTGGTTTTGAATATCCGCGGTTATGCACCAATTTCAAATTGATATATCTGTACGTCTATTTTTATAGAGTGAGATATACCTTTTGAAGTTATGTCGATGACATTTACCTATATCAGTGGATGGTTAGGTAAGGAGCATTAAACAGCGGTGTAATTCTTCTTAACCATAAGTACAGTTTTCAACCTACGACACACAGCGAATGAGTTATCAGACTCAAGGGACTTATACAGAGTATTGTATGTTGTCCAGGGTCCATCAGGACAGAGGGGTTGGTCCTCGTACTATATTCGGTTTACTTATGACTTCTCTGGTTCTTAGACAAGTGTACACAGGGTCCAAGTTTTGAGAAGTTGTAGGTATATGAATAAAGTAGAGAACCAAGTGTTGCAAGTATCAGGATTCTTCAAGGAGATCGAAGATGTAGATACTTGTGTGTGGTATTCAGTTGATAGTAATAATTAAGAGAACTTGCTTCTCTTTCAGGTTACTCAAAATTGGAAGCATTCCTAAGTTGAGTAACGCTGATCGGCCTCTCTCCATTTACTTGACATACACTGGAGACAGCTGCATGATTTGAATCTGGTTCAATTAAATCAGTGCCTCTGGTTCTATATTGGATATAGAACAGTTCATATCTTGACATTGTTAAGGTACGGAGAGTAGTCCGGCTTATGCTTAAAACCAGACACTGGACAACTCAAGGCACGTTTCTGTAATGGCTGTTTGTGGGTTGACCTAGGCTATGACGAGGGTTGACTTTCTACCATCTGGAAGATCAATAGTGATATTGTTCTTGACTCGCCACAGTTTTAATAAAAATGGATTTTTTCAGAAAACAGTAGTGGGAGTATGGTAGAACTGGAAGTGATTCCAGAACCACAAACGATTACTGAAGATTTGATAAGGAACCTAAAGATTCAATCTGATTTGACATTCCATTGGCCACTCCGCAGATATGATGGGTAACCTCAGGCACTCGAGAGGTACTTCGGTATGCTCAAGGACGGTGGCAGGGAGGTTCTTGTTTACCCAGACTTACCATTGCTGTTGTTCCAGACTGTGAGACCCGGCAGGAGGATGAGTATAGCATCGTTCTAAACTAGCTTTAGAAGTGCACGTCTATATGACTCTGGCAGAGGGTTGTCGTAGTCAGTGGGAGGAGTGGAAGCATTGGTGGTCATCAAGCTTATGTCTATTTATAGACTAAAGCAGTTACAGCGGAGATAGATCATCTATTTCTGATGTGACAGTCATAGGTTTGACTTCATCAGAATAGGGGATGGATCTGTTAAGAAGATAGTAGGGTGTGATGTCCTGGTATTTGGATGACATACACAGAGTAGGAAGTGATATTCCTATACTACGATCGGTTATACTTTGGTCGTCACACAGTGGTTTCTCCACACAGGACTTGGATATTATATCAGACATTCTGGTTACTAGATCTATGGTTTTAGATCTAGATTTGGGTGGTTTCCCAATCAGGGTATTTGACAAGCATTCTATGAGTATTTAGAATGGACGACTCCTAGCACGGTAGTGTACCTGCAGGTGTTTCAGTCACCCTCTCTAAAGATGTCTTACAGACTAAAGGGGAGAGGGATGCGCATGATTGGCAGATCATTTGCTTAGGCAATTGAGTCAATCATGAGATGTCAAGTACCATACCGGATGTTGTTCTTGCAGTAGGTGCAATAAGTTGATATTGATCCAATCCTGGGGAAACATTGGGAAGCAGTTTTAGGACATAAGTGGATGTTCTAGGAATATGATAACGGCATTCTCCTTTAGGAGACGATTATCATTCCAGGCTTCCAAGGTGACCTGGATGGCGGAGTGGCTGTCAGAGTTATAGTTTTCCCTCTGACGAGGGGCAGTATTTTGGACAGGTGGTCCAAGTGGATACTAAGGGAAGGCATGGCGCAGGATACTGATTAAGTTCAGTTGACGATACAGTCTAAGAAGTTTGGATTTGGAGTTCATTTATGAGCTAGGTCCCATCAGACATCCAGACACATTCTAAGACAGGTATTGCTCATTTCGGGAGATGGCTTTCTCCGCGAACTTGAGATATAGAGAGACATAGAAAAAAACACCAGAGCGGATCCACTCACTGAGGCTATTCCTCGAACGCGATAGTTTCGCAAACGAGCTTTGTGAGACTGACTAGTAGAGGAGTTGGGTGTTCGGTATCACATGAGCTGTGAGTATGCGACATCGCAATAATTAGCCTTGAGTGCAAGTGGGAGATTGTTGGAGATAGTGCCCTCAGAGTCAATTATTGGATCACAGGCACGTGATTGCAATGATTGAGGGAGGACCTGTCCCAGTAGGACAGTCTTACTCAAAGATGATAGTATGCTATCTGGTTTATCTTTATCATCGTGTACTGCTTTAGGTGACCTGACAGGTCGCTATTACACGTTGATAGAGCCCCTAGGATTCTTGCTTGACTGCTAGCAGTATGAGGGCGATCATATACGTGGGCACTGGTAGTCTATAAGCACATCCTTAAAAGATCCCTAGTCGTAGGAGTTTCGAGACAGGGCATCGATACTTCGTTAGTAGACTAGTGTATACAGTCGAGACCCCGACGAGGGGCGGTGGCCGGTCTCACAAGCCACTGGTGTCAGTTGGTTCATCTAAGATGTATACAGGTGCTCATTGGGTTATAAGTACACCGGACAGGACTCGCCGGGAACATGCTAGTTGGTCTTATACCAGATGTCAGATAGCAGTTCCCTGGTGACATGTGTACAGGTTAGTTCATCGACCTGAGATCGTCATTTTTCTCGTGTGAGTTCCACTGTGCTTTGATTACTACCCTACCACGGCTCAAAGGAGTCGTGCAAATAGGTTTTAGTTGGGTACAGTCCCGAGCCACATGGAGGCAGTGAGCGGATCTGCAGGGGTTCGTCTCTCCCGGTATTGGGGGTGAGGTCGCGCTGTGTCTAGGAGAGCCATTACACAAAGCCCTCGGCCGAGGCAGGAGATTTACTGGTAGGTATTCCAGTAGTATCTCAGGGTGTTCTGGGCTACGCTCCGACACGACTTGTACCGCTTTTGGGGGTCTGACTTTTACCAACCCCCTAGGCCGCCATGCGATGCTCATAGACGAACGGACCGGACTGTACGGATATTGTCACTGACAGGCTCAGTAGGGTGTCAGGATGAGTTCGCTCATCGACGACCCTTTTGGTCAATAGCTGGTGGCCCGTCACGTATTGGTTTATACCTCTGACGTGCCAGTGGTTAAATCCACAGCCATAGTATTGACGAGTCTTTAGAGTCCACCACACATTCAGTTACTCAAGTTTCGGGCGAAACGCTGTAGAGGCCGTATGGAGATATGGCAGGCTCCAATCAGATACGTGCGATATTGCACGGATCAGGATCGGACAGTTTGTACTAGAGGTCGTATGGTTATATGGCAGGGTTCGATCAGATACGTGCGGTATTGCACGGATCAGGATCGGACGGATATTACTAGCCGGCTTTGGTTTAAGCCGGATCCTAGTATAATACAGTGTAGATTTTGTCTCATTGCATTTGTATCCGGTCGGAATACAGATGCGGGTGTGTATGCACAGTATCGGGGTTTTCCTGTAATTTATTACGGGACCAGTTTTCTGGAGTTGCCAGTTTGCATTCCGTTCCGGCCGGTTTTCCTTTGTTCTTTCCCGGCCGGACTTTTCCGATGGAGGGGGTTATTTGCAAGTTTGCAAATAACATTTGTGGAGGGGGTATCTTGCATATGTGGGGCTTCATGATGGTTCATAATCATGAGATGCTTTCTTAGTCTTTTCTTTTGCTTTATGGTGATTAGAATGGATTAGGACTTGATTTGATATTGTGATGATGGTTTTGGATATGGTTACCCTTTCTCATCTCCTACACTCACCTCCCTTCTTGTTATTTCATTGATATTCATTCCTCCACCATTCTCACAAGGAGAGGTTGGCCACACTTGAGAGAAAAGAATGAGAGAGTTTCATTTTTGAACTTGTGGGATTTTTCTTGATCTCTTTTTCATGCTAGGAAAAATGCAAGCACCATTTTTCTTATCTTGATTCCTCCATCATCTTCAAAGGCAACAAAACCCCAATGAGACATAGACTCTACACTAGCCTACAACAAATCTT